>CM046398.1:12617069-12852069 GCA_025413875.1 Rhododendron molle | reverse complement strand
CTCCGCCCAATCCCTGACGTACTTTCCGTAGCCTTTACTACCGCCAAGAAGAATAGTAGAGTTCTTTGAACCTACTTTCTCTAAGTATAAGAAATTTTATGTGGTATATGTTCTTATAGTTAATCGCTTACCGCTTACTTTAGTAGTTAATTTGATAAACATATGTTGTTTTCTTGAACTTCCATAAGGAAGGAAATACGTTTTTACTTAAAAGATAAAGTGTTCTTTTAAATGGAAGTATTCGTATTTTGACCTTTTAGATGATCGTAAGTTTGTTTGTATGTTGCTTGCAATACTTGTGGTTATTTGAGCATGTGTTAAGTAAGATAGAGTTGGATGATCTTACTTGTTTAGTTTCAAGATTTCAATGCATGGTTTATGACATGAGAAGTCCCGTCGCGGAGTCTATGCATGAATACGAGACATGAAACCGAGAAGTAGGAACATGACACCTAAGGTGTGGTTAACTTGGATAAAGATATTTTTGAAACTACATAATGGCCTGACTTGGTAGCTATTGTGTAAATGTGAAAACCCGCAATGTGGCCAGACTTGGTAGCCCATTGTGTGGACTTGCGAAGACCGCAGTGTGGCCGGACTTGGTTGCCCATTGTGAAGATTACCAATGGGGCCGGACATGGTAGTTTCATTGGTAATATGGCTTGGTTATCCGTGGAGAGGAGCCAATGCAAGATTTGTGATGTTTTGAAACCACAACGTGGCCGGACTTGGTAGCCCATTGTGAGCGTTGCCAATGGAGCCGGACTTGGTAACTTCATTGGTAGCGAGAGATAAAATGATGTTTGAATTGTTGTTTTTGGTAAAAGTGATAAATGGAGACACGGTCTACGACGAGTCGCGTAGGAGAAACACAAAAAACATGGACACCAATGATAGATAGCGAATGCGGATGTGTCATTGTTGTTATCTATATCATGTATTAATTGTATGTACTGTTCATGACCTTTTATGATATATGCATGACTTGCTATGTGTAAGTTAAGGGTTAGTGGGTTTGGATTATTCTACTGAGCTTTGTAGCTCACGGTGTTGCCTTTGGTGACCCTAACATATTATGCTGGTGGCGACGCTGGTATAATGTGTCAGACCTGATAGATTAGCAAGGAGAGCTGTACACTTTGGAGGCATTCGGAGCTGAGGAGCTTGCTAGAATGGAAGAAGAGGCAGAGCAGTAGATAACCTTAACTGTCCTTGTAGGGGTTCGAATTATCGGGAACAGATCCAAGGCTCATGTTAGCTCCTCCTCCTGCTGCTCCGTGCTTCCGCCGCGGAGATCTGCAATAAGTCACTAGGGGTTGGACACCCCAATGACCCTCCGACGATCAAGTTAGATCTCAGGAAGGGGAGATAGGTCTAGGGTTAGGGTAGAATGGCATACCTCTTTAGGTTAGAGTCCCTTCGTATTTATAGACCTAGGGTTTCTTGGACTCCAAGCTAGCGCGTGGAGTATACGCTCAAGTAACCGCCTCGGGTGACGTCATATGTGACGAGAGGGAGGAAACGGTTACGGAGCACATGTGAAAGGGGAATCCCAATGATTGCGTCCGTTGCATGATTCTTCGTGGGGACCGCATGGCGTAACAACTTTCTGTTGATGGACTCAAGAATATCTTCTAGTGAGGCAAGGCAACTGACATCAATGCAACACACAGGCTTAGGCACCGAGGGTAGTACCGAGGAACGAAGTCTTCGCACGGCTTCGGTTCAAGGTAGCTCGAGTGCCGGGGTCACAACATTCGGCCAGGCTACCGAGCTCGTAACCGAGGCCACCACAGTCCTATCCTTTTGTGTAATATAAGTACCCTCTAGGAGTTTTTGATGTAATAATGAGCTAGACTCTACTTAGTTTTTGTTAATAAAATGCTTAATTAACGTACCCGATTTTGGAGGCGTTACAGAAGGGGTCCTACATCTTTCACTATCCATGGGGAATTGCGACATCGTGCATGTTCACTACTCCCACCGCAGGGGAAGGAAGCATCGTATGCTCAGCTATATACTTATGATCCTGCTCCAGCTTTGGAAGTCCGCAGTCGTAGAAATCAGCAATTGAGAAAGGATGTACTACAAACTATCCAATAAATTTTACTGCAAGTTAATCCATTTGTAGAAAAATTTCGTTAGGCACATGCAATTCTGGATCAGCTGGGCGTGGCGGGACAAACTTTACCTGCCCGCCTTCACTACAGTTCGTCAAAAGATCGACGGCGATATAATTTACCAACGGCAAATGAAATTGCAGTAGTAATACCTAGAGGTGGAACTAAAGCATGCGGCATGAGAGATATTTTCTTACATCTGAGAGGCAATAATTAGTTTATGCAAATTAACGAATGTCACCCAGCATATTTACCATTACACTACGTCTTGCTATTCCCACGTGGAGAACTTGGATGGGAACCTGATATGAAACAGTGGGATGTTAAAAATGATTGACCTGTGGCAGAGCAACTAACTCAAATGGAATTTTATAGTCACCGTTTATTTGAGCGTGACACAGAGTATTCAACTATTTTGAGAGGAGGCAAATTGTTTCAGGAGTTTTTGGTAAATGCTTGGGCAGCTACTAAGCAAAACCGATTGACATACTACAAGCTTAATCAAGCGAGACTTCGTACTTCTCTATACCATGATCTGGCTGATATTGGTCCTGACGGCTTAACCCCTGATCAAATTGGACATAGGATAGTTTTGCCATCTTCGTTTACTGGTGGCCCAAGGCACATGTTCGAGATATTTTAAGATTCAATGGCTATCACGAGATACAACCATCACCCTGATATTTTTCTCACGATGATTGCAAATCCCAAATGGTCGAAAATATCTTCTGCCCTATTGCCTCATCAAACCACTGTTGACCGTCCTGATTTGGTTGCCCGTGTTTTTGAGTTAAAGAGAAAGGCTTTGATGAAGGAGATTGACAAAAATAAAGTGTTTGGTCAAAAAGTTGCCCACGTGTACACTATTGAACTTCAGAAATGTGGTCTGCCGCATATGCATGTACTATTCTTTCTTATAGGTCAGGATAAAATTCGTACTTGCGCTCAAGTTGACAAGTTAGTTTGTGCTGAATTTCCTAATCCAGAAGATGATCCTGAACTATTTGAAACGGTCAAGAGTTGTATGTTACATGGACCATGCGGTGTTCGAAATCCTCACTCAACTTGCATGGAAAATGGGAAATGCACTAAGAGGTACCCTCGAGCCTTTTCAGAAACAACCACCATGGACGAAAATGGATATCCGATCTATTGCCATCGAAATGATGGGAAGGTGTACATTGTCAGGGGGCAAGAAGTTGATAATAGGGATGTCATGCCATACAATCCTCATCTATCCAAAATGTTCAATTGTCATATTAATGTAGAAGTTTGTGCTGGAAGGAGATGTGTAAAATACATTCACAAGTACATTTACAAGGGTCACGATCAAGCAACGATGGTGTTGGGATTGGTTAATGAAATAAAGCAATACCTTGATGGAAGGTATATTGAACCGCCAGAAGCTGTTTGGCAAATATTCAGACATCATATGCACGAAGAGGTACCAACAGTTACACGACTTGCGCTCCATTTATCTGGAATGCATCGTGTTAATTACAATCCCAGAGAGTCATTGGAAGACATCATTGCTAGAGCTGCAATAGAAAAGTCGACTCTAACTGGGCTTTTTTCATGGTACGCTTCCAACCCGGATTCTACCACTTTCACCTATCAAGAATTTCCGCAATACTTTGTTTGGGACAAGAAAAACAATGTGTGGACACCAAGAAAGAGTGGGTATGAATCGGGAGAATGTACTTTGCCAGCCCTAATTGTGGTGAGACATTTTATTTACGTTTGCTATTGACTGTTGTGAAAGGACCAAAATCTTATGAAAGTTTACGCACGGTAAACAATGTTATACACGATACTTTTAAGTTGGCATGTGTTGCTAGAGGGCTTTTGGAAGACGATGATGAGTGGGTTCAACGTCTTGAAGAGGCAGCAATAATGAAGAGTGGATATTAGTTGAGAGGGTTGTTTTGTGTTATTCTCACACAATGCTCACCGCTGCAACCGTTAGACTTGTGGAAGCGATTCTCTATGCATATATGTGATGATCTCGCGCACAAAATTTGCACATTATTTGCCATTCCTAATCCAATTGAGGGTCGAATTGAGGATTATGGTATGTATCTTCTCAATCAAATGCTTGGAGAAATAGGTAAGAGTTTACATGACTTCCCACCCATGCCGCAACCGATCGAAAATTAGAGCACAGTTGCTGGTAACAGATTGATTATAGAACATCGGCAGCTTCAAATCCAAGCCCAACAGGCAGATACAGAGACTAATATTGGGTGCCTTAACAGTGAACAACGCAATGCTTATGATGCCATTATTTGCTCTGTTTTTTAAAATAAAGGAACTACCTTCTTTTTGAATGGGGTGCCGGCACAGGGAAGACATTTTTGTATAACACAATTGCACAAAAATGTTGTGCTCTCAGGCATATAGTGGTTACTGTGGCCTCATCTGGAATTGCATCACTGTTATTGGAAGGAAGTCGCACTGTACATTCAACATTCTCGTTCCCACTGGATGTGTTAGAAAATTCTGTTTGCGGGTTTACCAAGCAATCCATACAGGCAGAGTTATTTAGAGAAACAAAAATGATAATATGGGATGAAGTTCCTATGTAACATAAATATTGTGTTGAAGTAGTTGAGAGGACATTACGTGATATTCGTGACAATCCTAAACCATTTGGGGGTATCACCGTAGTTCTTGGTGGTGATTTTCGTCAAATTTTACCGGTTGTACCCAAAGGTGTTCGTGAGGAAATTGTACACACATCACTTAGGCGTTCTGATCTGTGGGATGACATACGTGTCTTGACATTGAGTTTGAACATGCGATTAAATACAACAGATCCCCAAAATGCAGCTTTCGCAAATTTCTTGATGGAGGTAATATTGCATACTAATCTTTTTAATGTATGAGTTATTTTGAAGATAAAGCATTCTTGGCACTTTTGTTGGTTACTATTGATTTTCACTTCAATGCATTTTAGGTTGGAACAAACCCTCAAGAAGTGGTAACACCTTCCAACAACAATAGGTAGATGTCAAGATCTGAATGAATTATTGTCGACAATTTATCCCCAATTGGGAGTGGCAAATGTATCAACCCCAACATTTTTAACTGAACACACAATTCTCTCAGCTCGAAATGATGACGTGAATGCTATAAATAGCACTGCGCTAACTATTTTTCCAGGAAACAGATACTCTTACCTTGCTACAGACAAGATGTCTGAAGATGACGGAATGGATAGAAGCATCACTAACCGATATCCCAACGAGTATCTAAACTCACTAGATCCTACTGGGCTACCACCTTTTAAGCTAGAGTTGAAAGTGGATTGTCCTATAATTTTGCTTAGAAATATTTCCTCAAAGGATGGACTTTGTAACGGTACGAGGATGATGGTTGTCAGATGTGGCACCCGTATTATTGAAGTTAAGATTTTAACAGGCGATAAATTTGGCCACTTGGCTTTCATACCAAGAATATCTTTATCTCCGTCATCTTCAGATTTTCCTTTCCATATGACAAGGCGTCAATTTCCAGTATGTTTGGCATATGCTATGATTATTAACAAAGCACAAGGACAATCTGTTAAATTTGTTGGGGTCGATTTGCGTACACCTTTGTTTAGTCATGGGCAACTATATGTGTCATTGTCAAGGTGCACGTCTTTTGACCGCATAAATGTCCTTCTCCCTGAAGAAGCAATAGATTCCACTACCAATATTGTTTACCCTGAAGTTTTGCTGTAGTGTGCTTTATCATACCAGGTACAACAGGTTGCATGGTATTACAATTTTTTTTTTATTTTTTTAGTTACCATATATCATCAACTAAAACAAATAATTTGGACTGCTAACTAGGTTTCTATTAACATATCACTTTTCTTTTTTAGGATTGGGACCGAGAAGCCTTGAAGCTCAGACTGATCAATACAAGTTGAAGAAAACGGTGGACTAATAAGGTGTCTATAGTGTTTGAACATTTTCCATGAACATATCACTATTCTTTTTCAAGTGTTCTTTTGCCTCCTTACAACTCCCAACTCTGGGGAGGGCTAAGATTTGTTGCCGTATGTATTGTTGTACTTGATTTTCTAAAATGTGTTGAGCCATTGCCATGTAGTAAAGAGATGTGTACAATACATTTGGTTGACTACCATATAATTCTTTAGAGATGTGTAAAATCACTGTAAGTCTCTGAGTTGAGCTCAAAGAGCCTAGAAAATTGAATGAATAACTCAATGAATAGCCCAGAGCTCAAGGAATATATCATTTTTTTAGTTTCAAATTTGATGGAGTTTGAAGAAACATGATCATGGTACGGTTTATCCCTTTCTGAGCTGTGGTATTACCCCTTTCTTGATATTAGATTGTGGACCTGTAGCGTGGATTAAATTCTCTCAAAGTATCTATTTTTGAGAATGGAACTCCCCCATTGAACTTTTATTTATTTTGTGACATTGGATTTGGTTTTAATGTCAGAGCTGTGCGTGAAAAAAATGATGCTGCGAGGAAGATGCTGACATTGGTGATGAAATGCCAATGACCCACTTCCCACCAGTTGAGATTGAGTAGGATGACGGTGCCTTGGCCGATGGCGATGTTCATGCAACCACCAGTTGTAGTCTTTTTATCATTTGGCTGTTAGTGTTATCTTTTTATCATTCGGTACTTTCTCTTTGCTCATTGTCAGAGCCAAAGGCAAGGTTGCATGACCACCACCTGATAGCTCAAAATAGGAGGCTATGTGACATGTATTTCTATGACATGATTTTGAACCACTTCGTTTGGTTTTCTTGGCAGATACAGTATTGGCATTTTTACAACATGCCTGCTTAGTTTTATGGGATTGCAGTATCTGCACTCTTTAGAGTTTGTGTTTTGAGATTGCTGTGCCCGAAGGTTTTATAATTTTTTCTGTGCTTCTACGACATGAATTGGAACCACTTGTTTTGGTTTTCTTGACTTTGTAGCAAACAGTTGCTTTGTGAGACAGAGCAATCTCTTTATTTAAGTTGCTAAATTAATGATCGATGTTGCATGAATCGAACTAATATGGTAGTCCTCCACAACTAATAATATTGAGGCCCAATGCAAACTACTCTTCTGATGCTCTAGCAAAGTGCAAAATTTACTAATTAGGTCTAACCATTACAAACAAATTGTCGAGCATCTCCTGGTTTGCCGAACTAATATGTGTACCGTTTTATGTTCTCATTGGTGTTTCAATGGTTTTTATTTTCACTGTTTATCGTTTGCTGAACTAGAACTAGCAAGTGACGGTTTTTTAATTTTAATATATGCCCAGATTTATCCCTTCATTGAGCATAAATATGAGCACTTATTCTATGGATTTTTAAAATTTACATGTTTAAATGGAAATTGTAGATGAAAAAAAGGAATGGAAATCTGAACCTATAAAATCTGCCTGTTAAATATCGAAATCAATGGAGCAAATCATGTTGGTAAAACCGAATTAGAAGAATAAGTACAAAACAAGAATGGAAATTGTAGATGAAAAAAAAAGGAATGGAAATCTAAACCTATAAAATCTGCCTGTTAAATATTGAATTCAATGAAGCAAATCATGTTGGTAAAATATGGATGGTTCCGTGAGTAAGTATATCATTTCAAACTAATCCTGTTTCCTTATTTTCCTAATCTTATAGGACTTTATTTCCCAATTCCTTCAATCACTATCACTAATCAGTTTCATTCCCTAATCATAATAGGACTCTTAATCTAAATCCCATGATTTACGTTACCCAAAAATATCTTCCCAAATATATGAGTTCCCTTTTTCTCTTTCTCTTCCTCTTCTTCAGCACACACAGATTAACCATTTTACTCTTTCAAACCTCAAACTCAAGCAAAGATATTCACACCATTGAATAGCGGTTTAGTTCTAAAAATTACCAGGTTTTGTTTCCTCTCTCTCCCTCTCCCTCTCCCTTTCTACCCCTAAAAATTTGCGCATTCGAGTTGTGCCTGAAAGTATGGGCATGCAAAAACCCAACTCATAATAGTCTTGAATCCCACTTTAATCAGCTTTACACATAATACTTCGTTTTTTTAATTAACACTTTCTTTATGATTGTGGGTAGCTTTCACTAGCCATGAATACTTCCCCCAAAAGCATTGCAACCCTTGCAGAAATCCAACGATCTCACAAATACAATTTTACTACCAGCCAATTTAGCAAAAAAGCCCACTACCCCTACCTTTCGCCGAAAAGTGCAGCAAAGTCAAACATATTCTTGACTTTGGCTTAACCAAATTGTTAACACATACTTACAGTAGAAGTCGACTTGGCATAATTGTTATTCCCTCAATATCATGACCACTTATCATATTGAGGATAGCAAGGGGTGAATGATAGAAAACTTATTGAGGATTGAATGTGATTCAATAATGCAAGGGCTAAATAAATTCTTTAGATTGAGATTGAATTGATTTCTATGTATGTTGTCACTCTTAAAATTTTCAGCATCGTAATATGTGTCCAACGTGGTTTGGTTGGAGTTGCATTATTGTGGGGAGAGTAATTTTAGGCATCTCCGATTCAACATGCAAACTTTTTCTTGGCAAAGTGAATAGGCATAAGATGTTGTGTACTGGTGGAATAATTTGGTCATCAACCTCATGAGTCATGACTGTAAGCTTTTACAATAGAAAATCTATCCCCCGGGTATTACTACTGGGTTTTCTATAGCATTTTTTTTTATAGTTTTATCGTTGTTTTGATTAGGGAAATGATTCATGATAATTTTGAATTTTATGAAGTTTTATGCGTGTTCATTTTTGGCATGCGGAAGTTAGGGATTAATAAATGTTTTTTTCTTTATAATTTGTTGAATCAAGTTAACAAGATCAATGAGTATGCTTAGCTTGCTATTTTTTTCGTAGTTGGAACTTGGAATCGTTGGACAGGGGATTGAGATATTGCATGTAATTTCACTATTGATTTGGGTGTACTTTTCACTTCTTGAGTTTCTAAAAGAAATAGAGGATCTATGATTTCTTTCTGTTTTTCTGTTATTCTTACATGTCTTAGTTGAGTTATTTGTTTTTCTTTTCATGTAAGTATCTCCTTCTTTGATGTTTCTAGAGTTGCAAGATGAGCATTGAGAATGAAATTAATACGCTTCAAGTGATTAATTGTGTTGAGACGCATGCGGATAATCAGATAGCAGTTGAGTATAATATGGAAATCAACCAACCAATTGGTAAGCATTCTTTCCATGACAAGAATATGTGTGTATACCATAAACTGCGATTTTTATCCTGCTGACGTCAAAATATATATACTATTCAAAAATACTGCAATATTTTCAGATGAAGATTTAAATGTGTGCCCCACATCTGAAAGAGTTAGTGTAACGACCCGAATTTTCGATCCAAATTTTTTTTAATGCAAATTTATATTGTTAAATTCCTAATTCAATAATTAATTAGATTGAATAATTAAAATACATTATTATGTGTATAACTGATATTATTTACACAGTTGTATAGGATATATATTTATACTTTAGATATATGGGGATTCATATTCATCTCTTATCATTCCTATCTAAACCCTAATTAGAACTCTATTCAAACTAACTCTCCACTTCCCTCCTACAATCCATCACCTTCACCTATATCATCCCACTCTCCCACCTTTCTCCACTACTCCCCTATATTAATTACTCCACGTCCATTACAAAAACCAAACCAACTCCATTCTCGTCCATATCGCGTTACCTCTGTTCACGGCCTATTTCTTCCTAGTTAATGTCATTTTCAGGCCTAAGTTTCTTCACGAATGTTGTAGAGGGCATCGAGGGCTTCGATTTCAACCCAAGAATCACCCGAAACGATCAAGTATTATTGATAGAGTTATCACCGTCCAAAGTTTGGTAAAATTCTCGGATTCTGATTTCCAGACAGATTCTGTGACCCTTCTAAATCTCCATTTTTCTCGTACTTAGAGTGGTTTTCAGGCTTAGACTTCTTCACAAAAGTTATAGAGCGTTTCAAGATCTTCGCGTTGGACACAAGAATTGTCCAAAACGGCAGAGGTTTGGTCAAATTATTCCAGTCCAAAGTTGCTACTAGAATACCGATCGTTCGCGGTCAAACGAAAACCCATCGGACTCCACCGAATCATTTTGTCCAGATTAAAGGTAGATTAATTGCTATCCCATTCTCTCCCTAAGTATATTAATGTGCTAAAATGTTAGTTTTTATGATTAAAATAAAAAAGAATCGAAGTTTGAATCGAATGAACGAAACCCAGTTTTTTTCCGAAAATCTTTGCGACCTCTCGAACAATGTTTTTTTTTTAACACTCAAACTATTTTTCCTTGACTCCTCGCATCTCAAAGATGATATCTTGATAATTTAATTTTTTTTCATTTAATTCGCTATTAAATATTATTCTTACGGTGTTTTCAACCAAAATTACTTTACGACAATATTTAAAGCCGGAGTAATTTTATTTAGACTATTTACATTCCGAAGACGAAACGTTGCTAACCTCAACATATTTTTAATTATTAGATTATTTATTATCCATTTATTTCACTTTCGGCCAATTTTATTGATACATTTCCCTAAAATAATTCCGCGACCCTCCGAACCCAACTTTTGACACCCGAACATGTTGTATAGAACCTTTAGGACTCTTATTAAGGTCATGATAATTATTCTAATATTTTACCTAATTATTGTATTTAATTAGTTTCTTAATCAATCTAATTTCTTAAAATAATTAATAGAAGCTTAGAAATTTTTTTTTTTAAAGTCTTATATAAAAGTTCTTACCTTATTATTGATATCGTGGCCATACCAGATTAAGGACAATGGCCCAGTCATAAAAAGTTGTGTGATTGCAATTGCCGAATATTCGTTTTGATCCGCTTGTTATTCTTTTTTATTTATTATTGTGAATAATATTGTGTCGATACTTGATTTGAATGCTAGATTGGACCCTAGAGACATGGGGTGGTATGCGAAATAGAAATCACTTAGACGATGCTAGGTAATGGATAAATTGTCAAGTTTCTCTTTTTTTAGAGATTGCCTGCAGGCGTGATTTTGAGATGTGATGAGATTGAAACTGGCAAGTGTCCAGTCATGAATTGATAGATTGGCGTGTGTCCTGTGATGAATTGATAGACTGGCATGTGTCCAGTGATGATTGTGAAATGGTTGTGATGTGGTGTATAAGATAGGCGAACCCTAGTTGTGATTCAGGCATGATAAGCTATCTCCTTGTTGTAGTTATTGGGGTGCACACTCGGTATATAACTTAAGTGTATCTGCGATAGCAAAGGGAAGTGATCTCATGGGACCAAGCATGGCTGGCGGTTGGGGAGGAAAGATCTCGTGGATGAGATCTTAGATTTCACATAAGGAAATGGATAGTAATAAACCGGTTTATGTGAAAAATCTCTGTTTTACTTTTTCGCTTTTTTATTATTCCGTTGCTTGCTAGCTATAAAGTAAGAGGGTTGGTTGGGTTGGATTATTCTACTGAGTGATTTTTCACTCACGGGTACATTTGTATCCTGGCAAATCATTTGTTTCGGCGATCAATTTACCAGAGGGCGCAGGATTCAATGATGGTGCAGTTCGACACAGAAAGAATATCAGGAACGGAGATCGAGTATGCTTGGAATTCGTATCAAGACTAGAGTCAGTTCTGAAGTTAATGTATTTTGATTCAGTAGATTTATCTTGAAATTGTAATAGCTAAACCTATAATTTGAAAAATTATATTTATTTAGCAAATTTTCTTAAGAAATTATTTTATATTGCTTCCGAAAAATCGGGGCGTTACAGTTAGCTTGCATGAGAATGCAGTAGAAGCAAGTAAAGCAAGCGAAGAGCAAAATATTGAGATTGACCCAATAAATGGTATGTATTTATAGAATCCAATACAAAAAAAAAAAAAAGAAGTAGTGTTTGAAAATATATTCATTTTAACTTGAATTTTAAAAAATATATATAGGTGTGGAAAATTAATCAAACCCAAATTGCTTTGCACATAGGTGTGGAAAATAATCTGCAGCTGCCACCCAAAATAGTTCAGTCACAAGGGGATGCTCAAAGATTAAGTGGAGTGTCAAATTTAAATGGTAAGCATTGTACATTTTGTTATTAGCAGTTTTGTTCTTTCAAGTTTTGCAAATGTTGCTTTGTTCATCTCTATATTTTGTTAAATGTTGATGGCGTGGGTGATATAATTGTCCCTTATCCCCATTTTGCTAACTTTCATCCAAATGGAAGTACATGGATAGTCAAAGCTCGATTGATAAGAATGATAGAAGTGTTTAATCAGCTTTTACCCCATGCAATGCTAATATTGGTTTTACTTGAAGACCATGTAATATAACATTTTATTAAAGGCGATTAATTAGTAGTGATATCTTAATGTTTTTAAATTTTTGTTATAATGTGCATAATTTTTTAAAAAAAATGACTGCTATAGGGCGATGCTATGGAGGCAAGTGTAGGGCCCGAAGAAGTATACTTGTAGAGACCTGAATAATTTTAAATTCTTGAAATACTTATTAAATGCTAAATTGGGAAATTATGGAACATATGGTGAATAATTGAATTGGGGACTCAAGTGAGAGAATTGAAGTTTGAAGGAGTGTATGTGTGATTTGTCTTTGAGGTAGTATATATATGGTGGATGAGTTGTAGGAGATAAAAACATCTCCAAATATCTCTCCCTCTCTCATGCCGTTCTCCTCTCCCTCTCCCTCTCCCTCTCCCCGTCCTTCACTCTCTCTCTTCTCCTCCCACTCAAAACTCCACTACAACCCACATTAAAAACCTTCAATTCTTGCTCCTCCAAGCTATATTTTCGTGGGTCTAGCTAGGTGGAAGTTTATTTGGCTCGGTTTCGGAGTATTTCAAGATCTATGGCTCGTTTGATTCGGGGAAAGTTCATTCGACCTTGAGGTAGGGATTTCTTTACCTCTCTTATATGTTTATGTGTTGATTTGGTGTCCAAAACTTGCTTGGGATCGTTGTTTGAAAGCCTTGTGTTTGCCCTTGAAAGCTACCAAAATCGTGCTGAGAAACCCAGGTGCTACATGGACCAGTGTTTACCTTGGTACATGTACCAAACTCAAATTTCATAGATTTCGTTCATTGGCTACATGTTGCGCCTTTAACTACTACATGTACCAAACTCGGATTGTATCTTCTATTCGCTGGATACATGTAGCACTTTTAACTGCTACATGTACCAAAAACTCAGATTTCATATTCTATTCGCTGGGTACATGTAGCACCTTTTAACCGCTACATGTACCAAACTGAAAATTTCTGAAAAGTTTCTCCTTCCATGGTTTGGACCTCCAATCACTTCTAATACCTTTTAAGCATCTTCAAACCACCTCTAAGGTTGATTGCTCGCGTTCCAATGATTCGTTGTTCGTCCTCACTCCTTTGGCTCTCATTATAACAAAGAAAAGTGTAAAACTAAATGACCATGGCACTTGTTTCCTTGTTTATGCATCCAAGTTGTTATGTGAACACCGTGGCATGTTTGTAATGTTTTTGGCACATCAATTGACGACTTGTATAAGAACGGGGACTAGGGAAAGTCTTAGCCTGCATGTTGCTTGACAATCTAGTCCTTGGGGTCGGATGTTGGCTTAGGGAGTCCCGTAGCGTAAGGGGTGGTAATACGGTAACCCGGGGTTATAGGGGTCACTGTGACGCAAGGGGTGGTAACATGGTAATCCTCGTGGTGATGTACGGTAACACAAGGGGTGGAAATACCGATGGTGGGAGTTTGGGTTAGTGAGTTGAGTTGGGATGGTCGAGGTCGTCGAGTCATGTGACTTATGTACGTAATTGGGATAGAGATTTATATTGCAAATCAATCGGTCATTAAGTATCAAGTTATGGTTCCTTATCTTTCTTTCCTTTGCATTAATCAACATGTTTGCATATAACATTGGTAAGGATTTTTCTACTGAGCTATTGTAGCTCAACAAAATCCTTCTTTTTCAGGTTCTAATATCGGACAGTAGCATCATGCAATGCGTGCTTGGGATGTGGATGACTTTTTGGAAGCTTATCACTTTTAGTTACTTTTTCATCTTGTAATAGTTTAGCTTTTGATCAAGATGGTTTTGTAACTAATCATTCATGAATATCTTTTGACAAGGAAGTTTGTAACTATACTTGAGCTAATTTGGGCCGTGGTGCCATGGTTGTATATTCTTTTGAATTGGGGACTTGTCTATAATTTAAACAGGTGGGATACTATTTTAGGAATACGATGGCCAGCGAGGTCCTTTTATTAAAACGTATTATTTAATTTATGTTGAAAATTCAGGTCGTGACAATACTATTTCAAGGAGCATCTTTACGAGGGTAGGGTCTACATTTTTAAAGGAGTCAGTATTGTACCTGTAACGACCCTGATTTTTGGTAAATAAAATTTTCGTTAAATATTTGAATTTTATATTTAATACTTGGATTGCTTTAAAAATTTCTTTTAAATTCTAATAATCCGTCATAATTAGATTTGAAACTTGTAAAATTGAATTCTTTCACTCCGGACAATTTAGTCCTTCTCCCATGACTAGTATACTTGTAAACGTACTCGTATATTTTTCCTAGTAAGTAAATAATATCTTTAAATTATATTTCTCGGCTGGAAATCCTACATGGCAAGTATAGTTAGTTTTAACCGATTAGTTAGCAAACCCTAACTACCATTTGGCTTAGTTACATTTCCCTAACCTGAAGTGATGCATCGATGCCGAGGTGGTTAGTAGCAAATTTTTGGTCTTTGCCTTGACCGTTGACTTGACTGCCTTGCCTTGGCGTCGAGTCACGCCTTGCTTTTGCTTTGGCTAAGCTAGGCTGCCTTGGCGTCGGGTCGCTGTCGGGCCTGCCTCGCCTTGGCGTCGGGTAGCTGACGGGCCTGCCTTGCCTTGGCATCGGGTCACTGTCGGGCCTGCCTCGCCTTGGTGTCGGGTAGCTGATGAGCCTGCCTTGCCTTGGCATCGGGTCGCTGTCGGGCCTGCCTCGCCTAGGCGTCGGGTTGCTCTGCCTTGGCTGCCATCGGGTTCTACCTTGGCGTCGGGTCGCGCCTTGCTTTTGCCTTGGCGTTGCTGGGCTGCCTTGCTCTGGCCTTGCCTTGGCTACGCCTTGGCCACTGCTTTGCTAGCAAGCCGCCCTGGCCAGTGCTTTGCTAGCGGGCTGCCTTGGCCACTGCTTTGCTAGCGGCGCCTTGGCCACTACTTTGCTAGCGGGCGCCTTGGCCACCGCTTTGCTAGCGGGCTGCCTTGGCCATGCTCACGCCTTGCCTTAGCGTTTGGCACCGTCGGGCTTTAATATTCCGTTATTAGGCGATTTTCTACAAAATAATATGTTACTTTCCTAGATTATCCTAACCCTTGTATGCTTTCTAGGAAATCATTGGTCTAGGCTTTTCATTGACAAGTCACTTGAAAGCTCATAATACTTGCTTTCTTCCTAGACCTTCCATGTAAGTGTACTTAGTACTTGAGAGAGAGAGAGAGAGCCGAATAGGGAGAGAGAGAGGGAGGCCGAATGGGAGAGAGGGAGAGTGTGTGCGTGCTTGTGTTTGACAACTCAACCAAGTCATCTTCCTTGTCTTTACTCAACCAAAGTACAACCATTATTACTTCTTTCTTGTACTTTTGCGAGCAAAACCTTTCTAGGATTTGGACAACTCATAGAATCCCTCATGATAACCTAGAACTTGGCCAAAAATAGGAATGACAACCCTTGGCATGCTTGAAGTACATTGATTGACCCATGAAGGAGAAAGGTTGCATGCTTTCAAGCATGATGGGACAAAATAAAGAGAGGGGAAGAGAGGGAGAGGGCTGGCCGAATTTTAGAGGGAGAGAGAGTGTGCTTGTGTGCTAGTGTGTGGTACACTCCAACAAGGCACAATATAGCCCTTAAGCCTAGACTTCACTTTACAACCATTTCTAGTCTTCCAAAGTACAATCTAGCCAATGATGTTTTGCTTTCCCCTTGTAAGCAAGCCTATCCTAGACAAGACCAGCCCAAAACCCTTCATGATAACTGTGGGCTACCACAGCCCCGGGTGGTTTCGGGGCGGCCCGAAAAAGAAGCGCCAAGCCGTTTCTTTGATTTTGAAAATTTTTGAAGAGTCGCCACCCGGATTTGTAGTTCGCCACCTGAGAAACCGTTTTATTTGGAAAATGGTTGATTTGAATTGAAAACCAGAGATTTTGAAAAGTGTTCAGAAGCCACGTTACGAGGGGGGAAGGGTTTTACGGCACCCCCCTCGCTCGATTCGAAATCGGTCTCTACTAGACATTTGTGGGATTTTTTGAAAAAGACATTTTATTTCATTAAGTCGCTTAGCAGGTATCCACAGGTATATCAAGTACAGAGGGGTGCATGCATGTGCATGTGTACAGTAAATGATGAAGATGATGACAAAATGCAAAATAACAGAAACTGAAACCCTGTCACAGAATCCACTCTCGAGCGCTCGGGAGCACTCCCGAGCGCTTGGGAGTATTGCATGTCCAACCTGCCCATCATGTTAGTCCAAGAAAATACAATAGAATACACTACTGGAAACATAAACTGGAATGTTATTGAATACACTACAGGCCTGACAGATGATTCAATAGACTGAGAATAGATCTCATTCTTTTGGGCCATACAATCCTGCCTTTCTGGAAAATGGTTTAATAGTTATAAAGGGGCAACACGGGACACATGCATGGCCATGCAAAGGCAGTACAGGAACTAAGATGAAGGGAGACTTGGGAAAGATGACATGCAGAATACTCCCGAGCGCTCTGGAATGGACTCGAGCGCTCGAGAGTGACTTACACTACCAGACTGATCTCAACCAACTGACACCTTGCTTTGATATTCTGATGTGGTATATCTACCTCTTTCTTTTGAATGTGGGAAATTTCTCTTTTTATTATACTGAAAAAACATGCTTTTGTACTTCCTTTATATGAAAATGATCCTTGTCCTTTTGAAAATCAGATCAACCACGTCAAAAAAAAAATTTCAAGAAAGCTGTTTTGGTTGGGATTGGTCTGCATTCCCCCTGCATGTTAGTTTAGACGCCTAAAAAAGATGGAAAATGGGACTGGCCTCACTCTCGAGCGCTCCAGAGTAGTCCCAAGCGCTCGGGAGTGTTTCCAGTGATGCATGCATGGAAAATACACTCGTATCCCTTTGCTCTTGTTTGAACACTAAGGTCCTCCCATTACACCCTCAGTATTGAAGACTAGGATGAGCTGAGAGGCCTCCCTCAGAAAGGAAAACAGCCTCGTGGTTGGAAATTAGTACAAAAATTTCTACCTTTGAAATAGAACTCTTGCTCCTGGGATGGCTTTGAGGAAATGAGTGAAGAATGAGACACTCAAGAGATCAGATATGGAAGGTAATCTGAACCATCTTCATGCTCTTGCATCTCACACTTGATTGTTTTGGTTTTTTTTTGAAAATCAAAGTCTTTCTTCACCAAGAAAATGGAGTGGGGGTGTTTTTGTTTTTGAACTGTCAGAAGAGTGGTTTAGAGAGAGAGAGCTCGTGCCTCTTCTGAGCTGAGAAGAGGCCTTATATAGGCAAAAATATAGCATATGGTTTCATATTGGAAAATATCATTTGGAATCAAAATGAAATCTCCATCTCTGACTCATCTCTGACTGAGGTTGAGTGAGGTCTAAGGCTAAGACTCATTCAAACGGCTGCAATGATGGCTGCATGGATAGTGGGGAAGCTCCATCATCCATTGGGCAATACAAAAGTCTTGAGCGCTTGAGAGTTGTCTCGAGCGCTTGGGACTTTACTCTCGAGCGCTCGAGAATTGGCTGACCCATGGTTTTGGAAAATAGTCTGGAGCGCTTGGGATTGATCCAGAGCGCTTGAAAGCTATTTTTGACATTTTATTTCTCTTTTTAAGGCCTTTCAAGGAGCATTGTTCTATTGGTCCAAGGCTTGTTTAATCCAATTTTCATCATCGGGGAGCCTCCGGGCCACGAATCAAGGAAATTCGAATTGTCCAAATTGGGGTGTCTACAATAACCTAGGTTGTTAGCCTTAAAGCCTAAAAAGTTTGAACAAAACAAGTCATGGAAGCATGCCATGCTTTCAAGCATGATTTGACAATACAATGGAGCTAACCAATGAGAGAGATGGAGGGAGAGGGGGGCCGGCCATGGAGGGAGAGGAGAGGTCAGGTTTTTGCCTATAAATAGCACCCAAAACTTGCCATTCAACTCACACCTTCACCCCTTGCTCCAACTTCTCTCTAGAAACCATTTTCTGTTTTCCTGGCAGCTTACTGCCCTTCGCAAATCCCCATTTTTCTCCTGCTTAAGGTAGTTTTTAGGACTAACTTCTATGGAGAAAGTTGTAGAGCACTTCAAAACCTTCAAGTTAGACCCAAGAAACGACAAAGATATCGACCTCCGAAGTTCAGTGAAAATTCTCGAATTTCCAGTCCAGACAGCTTACTGTCACCCCTTTTATCACCATTTTTCTCCGGGCGAAAGTCATTTCTAGGAACAACGTCCTCCACGAAAGTCGTAGAGAACTTCGAGATCTTCGTTTTAGACTCAAGAACGATCCTATTCGGCCAACTATTAACCGAGTTACGGCCATCCAAAGTCTGGTCCAGATTTGCGAGTTTCAATGCCCGTAGAAGTTTCCAACTAGCTTATTCGGCCCCGATTAGTTTCGAATCAAGATAGAATTTTTCGTCCCCACTATCTCTAAGTATATGTAGAAAGTTCCTAATCTCTATCTCTATGTATAGTTGTAACAACCCGAAATTTTCGACCGTATTTTTTTTTTTAAATAATAATATTAATAGCCTTAATAAAAATGATAATAGCTTTATTTATCCTAATTATACCTTTTTAATTAGAACAATTATTTTGTTAGATAAATACCTATAATTATCTAATTCTATTTTTTTTTATAATTGCATGCATGCACGTTTATCCTCTCCCTCACTCTCCTACTCAATTTCTACCTCCTCCATGACCCAAAATTCGTGCGTAATTCGTCCATGCAAAAACCCGATACCGTTAGGACTCGTTTTAATTCGAAACCCATCCAATTCTCCTATATATACATACCACACCGACCCTAGGGCACGTACACTATTCTACCACCTTCCACGGAGCCAGAGAGAGGAGAAAAATCCGAGAGAACCGAGCTTTAATCGATAGAATTTTAGAGAGAGAAAAAGAGAGAGAAAAGTGGGTTTCGAGGTTCCGTTCGTCTGAAACCCAAATTGATCGTTCAAGTTGTTTACTACAGTCCCAAGGATCACCGTAGATCAAGCAATTCGGTCCCAAGGTCCTCCGATCAAAGGAATTGAAGTCGTCTTCCCCAAAATCACGTTTTCGATCGAAAACGAAATTAATCCGAACCGAGGTACTATAATTCAATCCGAGCCCTCCTCTAAGTATATATATGATTTATAGACATAACCCAATAAGCCCCGTGCCCCCATGCATCGAAAACAACGTCGAAAAACCAAAAAAACCGAAGCAGCCGCGAACCTTGCGGCCGCACTGTTCGGGACCCCCAGCCGCGAGAACCAGACCAACTGAGTTCGCGGCCGCGAACTCAGTTACTCCCAGCCGTGCGGTTTTGTTGTATCGTGTCGAGATGATTTTGCGACCCTTTAGGACATCGTTTATGACCCCGAGTTATTTTTCCTAGGTTACCCACCTTCTAAAGTTCATACCTTGTTAGTTTCATATTTTTTTTATTTAATCTACTATTTATTTAATTTTTATTCGTAATCGTGAGATCGTTTGTAAACTAAAATTCGTTACGACCTTTTAAATTACTCTATAAATCCCCAAACTATTTTTCTTAGATTCCTAACTTGTTAAAGGTCATAACTTGCTGAATTCGTGGTTAATTAACATTATTAGCTATTTATTTAATATTTAACAAAAGTTATAAACGAATATTAATAACGACCTTATAAAAAGTATTTTTAATATCAAAAATATTTTTCTTAAACTCCTGACAGTTCAAAAGTGATATTTTGTTAAAATAAAATTTTATTTATTTAATTAACTATTTATTATTATTTAAGTATTGTTTCTTAATAATAATACCGTAAAATATTATAAAGAAGGTTTAAAATTCCAAATAATTTTATTTATACTTTTTACAGCCCCATAATGTTATTCTGTAAATATAAAAATATTATCAAATATTTAATCATTTATTGTCTATTTATTCTTGTTTTGCCTATTAACTTGAATCTTTTATTCAAAATAATTCCGCGAGCGTTCAAACCCAACTTTTAGCACTCGAACTTATTATAGGGGACTGTTAGGACCTTTATTAAGGTTACGATAATTATTCTAATATTTTTACCTAATTAATGTATTTAATTAGTGTTGAATTAACTTAATTACTTATAATTAATTAATAGAAGTCTAGAAAATTATTATTAAACCTTAATTAAATATTTCTTACATTCTTAAAGACTTTGTGATCATATGAGATTAAGGGCAACGGCCCAGTCATAAAAAGTTAGGTGATTGCATTACTTATGAATTGTTTCGATCCATCTGTTACTTGTTTTAATTACTTTTTGTTTATAATTGATATTGTATCGATGCTTTAGTTGACTGTTAGATTGGACCCTAGAGACATGGGGTGGTATGCGAAATAGAAATCACGTGAAGACGATGTTAAGTAATGGATAAATTATGAAGTTTATTTCTGTTTAGAGGTGCCTGCAGGCGTGATGTTGTGATATGATGAGATTGTGATGAGAATTGATCTTGGCGGGTGTCCAAAGCTGATGATTTGATAGACTCAAGGCGGGTGTCCAAAGTGATGATTTGATAGATGGCGGGTGACCGGTGATGATTTGATAGGTGGCGGGTGTCGGTGATGATTGTGAAAGAATTGTGATGTGGTTTATAAGATGGCGAACCCTAGCAATATAACGGCATGATAAGCTTACCCTTTGTTGTAGTTATTGGGATGCATACTCGGTACATAACTTAGGTGTATCTGCGACAGCAAAAGGAAGTGATCTCATGGGACGGGATATGGCTAGCGGTTGAGGAGGAAAGATCTCGTGGAGAGATCTTAGATTTCAATTAAGTTAATGGATAGTAATGAATCAAGTTATATGGATTATCTCTGTTTTACTTTTTCGCACCATATATATCTGTTTGCCTGCTAATTGTATTGTAAGAAGGGTATTTGGGTTGGATTATAGTTCGGGGTGAACTCTTTCCTCAGGCACGGATTTTCGGCATCCGTGTCGATTTTTGAAAAACCAGGAAACACAGGATCCCGCGGGCGAACAGTTTTATGCTGAGGAGAATCCGGAAGTGGGAGTTGAGCCAGAATACGCTTGGGACCCATATCAGACTTAGAAGATGGCTCTTTTTACTGTTTAGCTTACTCCCTCTTAGACTGTTTTAGTAGTTTCACAATGGTTTGTAATAAGTGAATCTTTAGGATGAATTATCTATTTTGGATTTCAAATTGGATTTAATAAGTTTTTCAAGAATTAGTATTTAATATCTCCGATTTTACCTCCGAAAATCGGGGCGTTACAACTTGGTATCAGAGCCTTAGGTTCAACCCTCGGCCTTGGGTAGTTGGGTAGGTTCACATAGAATTGAGTATATCCTTACGCTTTTAAGATAACGTTATCTAAAATTTACCAAAACCTATCATTAATTAGATTTTTCCTTATTTTGTAGATGGACCCCACATTGGCAATCCAACTAGCTGATGAGTGGAGTAGATTACAAGATCTTTTGGAGAACATAGGACCTGACTTCTCCTTCCCAGACCCTTATGTACCTGCTGCATTCCCGATCCTGTATGGCCAATATCAGCAGCTGATGGCAAATCCGTCAAACCGAAGAGAAGTATACACTGCTCACCATCCAAGCCCATGGAGAAGGGTTTATCTAGAGAGGGAAATTCGTGACATCCTAGAAAGCATACCAGGCTTTGACATTAGGAACGAACCCTACTACTTACACTATAGAGATATGGATAACCAGCTCCCGATTCCTACCCTAGACCGAAACCGTAACCCTGCCAATACTCAGGAAGAAGAAAATCCTGAAGAACCCCCTAAAGAAGAAGAAGATCCTGAGGAACCCCTACGAAGAAGAAGATCCTGAGGAACCCCTACCTCCTCAAATTCCTGTACCAATGGAAGAATCAGACAGTGAGTGTGAAGTCATAGATGCCAATCCTCCACCTCGCCCGAGTATGACTTCCGACTATGACCCGGGCACTATGGTCTATATACAGTTGGAGCCGCTATACCCTTGCCCATTCAAGATTCGAGCACAGTCCGCTTACTTAGGACCAGTAAGGATCAGAGCCCCATGCTATAATGGATATTACCTCATTGCGGTACCCCGCGGATTTCAAGAGCATTACACCGACCGCATCCACTATTCACGCGTCACGGCCCGAGCAAGAGCATCGTATCATTTCAGAGAATGCTGACTTTATCGACCACGTCACCTTTGTAGAGATACCCATCCGCCTAGAACCCTATAACAACCCAAACTCCCACGGAAGGCAGCAGGATCAACTATGGCGAGTAACATGGCGTTGCTACGGACTCACAGAGGACACCGTTGAGAGGCAGAGTCTATTAGAGGAACACTTTCCAGTTTTATTCGATTGATCGATCTCTTTAGTATCTCCTAGGATTTGTTTTGCACAAAAATTTTTTTAGGAGAACAATTGTGGTAGTGGAAATTAGCTTGACTTTTAGTAGCTACACTTTTGAGTAGTATGTTTTGATAGGAACAATTGTTTGATTCGTTTTAATAAGAGTAAGGCTTCTTTTGATATTCTGTTTTCCATATATAGAAATAGATATAGAAATATAGATATTCATATAATAAAAACCCCCCTTACTAATTTATAACCTAACGGTACCTAGATGGAGGGAGCAGAAAACAACCAAAACAACGGGCAGAACAATGGAAACCCTCAACCCAACGGCCAATTTGGGGCTCCTGAGATAGTCCAACTAATGCAGGCGTTTATCGCCGCTGCAACTGCCAACAACCAGAACCGCGGACCCCCACACACACCTCGAGGGCCGATGACTAGGAGTCAGGCGCTGAACGAATTTTGCAAGCGTCGCCCGCCCTACTTCCAGGGTGAACCTAACCCCACCGCTGCAGAAGCTTGGTTGGAAGAAATCAAGAAGATTCTTGAAACCCTAGATATTCAAGAAGCTAGCAATCGTATTGCTCTAGCCACCTATCAGATGCAGGGTGAAGCTCAGCATTGGTGGAATCTGATGAAGAACACCCATGAAGTGGCAACTATGACTTGGGAAAGGTTCGAGGAAATTTTCCTTGATAAGTACTTTCCAAAACCTGTCAAACAGGCATTGGTCCTTGAATTCACGAACCTTGAGCAGGGTACGATGACTGTTACCCAGTACGCGGCGCGGTTTGAAGAACTGTCTCGTTATGGCACAACAATCATACCTACTGATGATGACAAGGCAAGAAAGTTTGAGTGGGGGCTTAATGAGACACGCCGAGCAGTAGTGGCACAGACACTCCCCACCTACTCACAAGTAGTACAGTGCGCACTTAAGATGGAGAGAGAAGCCCTAGATTTCAAGACAAGGCGTGAGCAGAAAAAGGCAATACCTGCAGTTGGAGGACCTATCCGCAGCAACCCTACCAGCAGGAGTATCCAAACCTCTCAACCCTACCAGCAAAACTACCCTCGCCCTCAGCCAGCACAATTCAACCCAGTATGGAGGAACCCCAACCCAGGCTTCAAACAAAACCCTAACCCTAATCCGAACCAGATCCAAGTACAAAACCGAGGCCCAAATCCTAATCCTGGACCAAACCGCAACCCCTTTCCCCAGAACCCAAACCTGGACCGCCGCTGTTATTTCTGCTTAGAAGAGGGACATATCAGGAGTAATTGTCCCAAGCTGAACGGCGCTGGAAACTATGGAGGACCGCCGCAAAACCAGGTCAGGACTGCAGAACCTGGAAATCAGAATCAGAATCAAGCTAGGCCGGTCTGGAATAGTAATCAATCTGGAGGTCAGAACCAGCCCCGTGGCGGGTGGAACCAAGCACCAACTCGCCCTCCTCAGAACAGAGGACCAAACGGGCCAATTCAGCCCAATGCTGGGAGAATGTTTGCACTGCAAGGAACAGAGGAGGAAATGGATCCTGCAGTAATTCAAGGTACCCTCACTCTTTATAATACATGCGTTCAAGCACTATTTGATTCTGGAGCTTCGCACTCGTTTATATCTGCTGCATGTGTATCTACACTTGGATTAGGAACTGAACCCCTAAAGACGACTATGCATGTGACCTCACCATTAGGGGGTAAGATTTCGGTAGTGCTAATCTGTAAAGGGTGCGAACTAGAAGTATCGAACTTGCGATTAACCTGCGATTTACGAGTAATTGAAATGACGGACTTTGACGTCATACTGGGGATGGGTAGTTGGCAACACCGATTGTCATAGGCGCCATAGGAAGATAGTGACTTTGTGGGCTCGCGCGAGAATGAGCGCCGCTCGAAGAGTCGCCACCGGATTTTCGAGATGGATGATCAGAAACCGAGAGTTTGCTTGAAAAAGGCTTTAAGTCTAACGAAAAAACGTTGAGATAATGGGTTCGGGAGCCACATTCACGAATGAGGAAGGTTTTTCTTTAAAAGCACCCCATTCGCCTTAAGACCGGTCTCTACTTGATGTTTTCAAAAGGGAGAATCTTCTATTTGGAGTATCAAGCTCTTTAATAAAGCACGAAGCAGAAAGGGACATGGGAAATATATCACATTGGCGTGCTAGTGGTGCCATCTGCAGTCGTGCTAAAATGATATGAATGAATGGAAGTAAATAACATTCAACGGACTGTTTGGCTGAGCACCGCTCACGGCACCCTGAGATGCGCGCGAGGCATCTCGGCATGCCGTCGTGGCACCTGCTTTGCTATCGCTCAGTTGTTGGGCCTCGAGAATACCATCCACGGCACCCTGAGATGCCGTGCGAGGCATCTCGGCATGCCGTGCGTGCTTTGCTCTGCTGTCAGACTGTTGCAATCTTTCAAAACATCATTTGTCTCGCTAGTTTCTCTGTAGATCTTTTGAAAACTCACGAATAGCCTCACGGCGGTCAGATCATCCAAGAACGTCATTATCCTTCTCAAAACGTAGTCTTAAAGTAGTTTTCAACGTTTTGATCATTTGGAATGATCTTGAAAAGATTTTAGAAGAGCCGGAACATGGCTTGTAGATATGGTCTTATTTTAAAAGCTACAGAAAAAGTAAACAGCAAAAACAGGTAACCACAGCGGAGGAAAACTCAGATCCAGGCAGCCTGTTCACAATAGCATTAGTGTGCATCATGCCGTGCGCTTAGAGTCAGGGTGCTTAGCGTCGATCAACGACCAGCGGTTCCCCAACCTCGGCCGCAGTGTTGGTTTTATTTTATGAAAATATGTTTTGAGTCGGGATCTAACCAAAGGGATTAGATCTGCTGATAGAAAGGTCTCATGACCAGAACGGAATCTAGTCCGAGGAAACTAGTTTATACCTTTGGTTTTGAGCTTGATCAAAGGTCGCGGATGCAAGGATGTGGATGGATCGTCACGGATGTGGATGTGGAGGTTAAATGAGACAAAGGGAGTATGGGTGTGAGTGAAGGTTAGGTGTTTTGGGTGATGGGGTCTTGAAGTCAATGAGTGATCAACTTTAATGATGAGAAGGGAGTGAGTGAAAGCTCTTAAAGAATGTCTTTTAGGAATGACATCCTTTAAGACTTGGAAATGGAAGTGGTAATGGAAAGGGGGTTTGAGAACTTAGAGAGAGAAAGTAGAGTGAGAGAGACAAGAGAAAGGCAAGAGAAGGGACTCAAAAGAAGGGCTAAGAGGGACCCTTTCCCTTAAGTGGAGGGTCAATTTATAGGCAAATGGCCAAGGATTTTGAATTCAAATGGTGGAGGTATTTTAGGCGGGCGAAGTGCATTTTAATTGAGCAGTCATCGGTATGTGGCTCTGCTTGGTGTGGCCGGCTGACTTTACGAGCCAACCCGACTTTTTGCTCAGGGTGCCGTGCGGAGGAGTTTGGTCGCGCACGGTTTCTTGAATTTCTCAAGGTGCCGTGCGCTTGAGTTTGTCTCCGCACGGTGCCTCCTCCTGTGGTCCAGAATCTTTTGGGCTTTTTATTGGGCTTGGCTGGGCTCGGCTGGGTTTGGCTGGGTTTGTTGGGTCTTTGGTTTTAAAGGAGATCCTTTTTCAAGCTCGCAAAGGTACCGTTTCCTCTATTTCATCATCGGGGTGGACACAGACTCTCCGAGGTCCGGATTGGGGTGTCTACAGTAGTCCCTCTTTAACGTAACTCGGATACCATTAGTTGGTACGAGTGACGCTTAAAGAATAGGCATCCCAATCCGTTGCTCTAGTGCCTTTGGCCAGAGACAAAACGAAAATGTAAGTAAATATGATGGTGGTCGCGCTCGGGGAGCTGCCTACGTACCCCATTGTAGGGATCAGACCAGCGTAGTTCAATCGGGACAATGCAATGCGAGAGAACAAGTCCCGGAGGACAAACTCATGCAAAAGCGTGCTCGCGGTGCGGTGTGTCATGCAGAGTATTGAAAAACCTGAGACAGGCCCTCGGGAGGCGAAAATTGAGATGAGCCTTCGGGGGGCAAAAATCGAGGCGAAAAGAGACGTTAGGCCCGTTGGGCCGTGGCTCGGGAGACGAAGAGGCGTTAGGCCCGTTTGGCCGCGGCTCGGGAGATGAAGAGGCGTTAGGCCCGTTGGGCCGTGGCTTTCCGGGAAACGAAGGCGTTAAACCGTTTAGCCGTGGCTCGAGACGAAAAAGCGTTAAACCCGTTGGCCGTGGCTCGAGACGAAAAGCGTTAAAGCCCGTTTGGCCGTCTTTCGAGACGAAGAAGCGTTAGGCCCGTTGGGCCGTGGCTCGGGAGACGAAGAGCCGTTAGGCCCGTTGGCCGTGGCTCGGGAGACGAAGAAGCGTTAGGCCCGTTGGGCCGTGGCTCGAGGCGAAGAGGCGTTAGGCCGTTGGGCGTGGCTTTCGGGAGGCGTTAGGAGCCGCTGAGAGGCGGAAATCGGATTTTGAATTTTTGAGACGAGCCCTTGGAAGGCGAAAATTGAATTTCGAAGACGAGCCCTCGGGAGGCGAAAATTGAATTTTGAATTTTTGAAGCGAGCCCTCGGAGGGCGAAAATTGGATTTTGAATTTTGGACCTGTTGGGGAAAATATGTCTGATCTTTGAACCAGTCACGGTGAGTCCCGGGGGACGAATATCAAGAAAGAGGCAAATACGGCGAATTCCCGGGGGATTAAATGGCGCCGTAACCGATGCACGACACTCTAAGAGATCTTTACTACAAAACGGCTGAGAATTGGGTTTCCAAGAAGATTTTGGTGGTTGATTGGATCAATTTTAGAAAGCATTTAAACTGGAGCCAGTGGTGCCGCGCGGCCAAAGTTGAAAGCGCGCGGCACCTCGTTACGCTAAGCACCCTTCGATTTCCGAAACGGTTGGCGAGGTTTAAAGGTGCCATTAATTCGGGCGTGCCCTGCCGGCTGAAACGGCTTTATAAGCATGGTGGTGCCTCATTCCATGCACCACCATCAAAATCTCAAAAGTCTCTCTACTTTCTTCGCATCTTTCTACGAAAAACAGGTCGTTCTTCGAAGCTTTGACATGGACAGCAGCCGTCTTGCGGCCCGTGTCGAGGCTCTAGAGGCCGAGATGGCCTTCTTCCGGGGGGAGATTGAGCAATTGAACGAGCAAATCGCAAGGCTTATTTCCACCATCCGCACCCTTCGTCGTGCCGTCACCAACCTTCAAGACTTCACGTTTGATCAATTGGACGATAAAGACGATCCAGATTCTGTCCTTGGGCGCGAACCGGAGGAGTCCGCGGAGGATTCGGAGGGAAATCCGAACGGTTCGGATGACCGTTCGGATAGGGCGGACGATGCCTCAGACGGGGGCAGCGACTGAGAAGGACGAGGGGGAGAAGAAGTAGGATTAAGAAGAGGAAAGGGCAGTAGGCCTATTCCTTTATGTTTTTGTTGTTTTTCTTTTCTTTCTTCTTTTCTTTTTTTTTTGAACAATGTAATGACAAATCCCGGGGGCTACCCCGGGTGTTTATTGAATGAAAAGTCCCTTTCTTCTTCTATTCTCTTGCATCGAATTCCTGAGTTTGAATGAATCGAAATACGAGAGTGCCAAAACTGTCTCCAGGAAGTAAACTGTCGAAGTAAGCCAACACGCCGTGCGCAGCCAAATTATGGACGCACGGTGACGTAAACTGAGAACACTGCATATCCGCCCAGGGTACCTTCGAACCCGGTCCAAAGTTGGCTTCCGAGCGAACCGGTTCGGGGGATATATATATATATACACGCGGGGTGTACACAGTACACCCCGCTTCGAAATTTCCCTCTCTCTCTCTCAGTCTCTCTCTCGGTCATCTCTCTCTCTCGCTGTGCTCTCTATCTCGGTTATCTCTCTCTCTCGATCATCTCTCTCTCTCGATCATCTCTCTCTCTGTTGTGCTCTCTTTCTCTCTCTGCGCTCTCTCTCTCCCTCTGGGACTGCTCTCTCTCTCTATATATCGATCATGGAGCAGGTGACATTTCGGTGACGATCGTTACTCAGTGAGGCCACGCCATCTCCTCGCTTCTTCCGGAGGATAGCGCAGTGATTGGGGCGAGCCAGGGCCCTTAGGCGACGGCATTGGTCGGGAGACGCGGCCATAGCTGCCACGGTGGTCGGCGATGGCGGTGGCGGCAGTGGCGATGCGGTATTGGCTGGTAAATGCGGCCAGAGAGCGAGACTCAGGTGCAATGGAGTCGAGGCGGCGTTGGGGTTCGGGCGGTCGGGCGGCGGTGTTGAGAGAGGACCACGGAGAACCACACGCAGTGGTGGTGGTTTAGACCGGGTGGTGGAGAGACGGAGGCCTCTCCGTGAGAGAGCCTCGGGTGACACAGGAAGGCCCCCATTGTCGCGCAGAGCGATGAGTAGGTGGTGGTGGAGGACACCGCCCTGTTTGTGGGTAGTGAATGCAGTGCGAGGTCGTCACGCCCTATAGGCATGGGCGATTACTTAGCGACGGCGTCCATGGAGGACGTGTTGGAGGTGGTGCGAGGGTTTCCTGGGTTGGCGGACGCCTTACTAGCAGCCCGCGAGGTGGAGTTGGAGGTCGGGGCTAGGACTGAGGGTGCCAGGGAGCCGGGAGTTGAGGAGAGACGAGCTGAGGAGGCCGGGGTGACAGCTCCTCGCGTCACTGTGGTGGCCGAGGCGATTCTGGCGTTGCAGGGGCGAGGGCCCTACGACGAGGCGATCTACGTGCCCTTTCAGCACGTGGTGGTGCCCTCACTTTTCGACCCTTACACTCCGAGGAGACCGACTTACGACGAGGCTCTGGTCTTGAGGGACCCTCGGCAGCACCTTTCCTTGCGACGAGACGAGGTATACTTTAAATATCTGTACTTCAAATTCCAATGCATCGCATTTCCATTGCATCTAAGTATACCACTGTATTGCATGCCATTCCTGTTTACTGAATATTTATCCATTTGTTGTTAACAGGCGATCTCGCTCTCGTGTTACGGGGGTTCGGCGGCTGTGCCGACGTTTTGGGAGAGGTTGCCCGAGGCCTCGCGGGAGATAGTGAGGCAGGCAGGCTTCGGGGAGTTTGTAGGGGTGTTGGCGAGGGGCGTGTGCAACGACCGCCCAGTGGTGAGGGCTCTGGCTGAGAGGTGGTGGGACACGACAAACACCCTCCACTTTTCTTTTGGTGAGCTGACCGTGACGCCCCTGGACTTTGCGGCGATCACTGGTCTCAGGGTCGGAGGTGACCCTATCCCTTTTGACGCTGCCACAGGGAGGCAGGCGGCGTTCCAGCGGGCGATGCTGGGGCACGAGCTGAGGGCAGAGGGGGACGACGCGAAGTATGCCCAGCTCCTGAGGTTTTGGACAGAGAGGCTCAAGGAGAGAAGGGTGGAGGAGGAAGCGAGATGGCGAGGTGCTTCTGCTTTGTACTTGGTGCGTCCCTGTTTCCCAACAGGCGCAACCGAGTGCACCTTTCACTTCTCCCAGCTCTGAGGGACGTCGGGGAGATCGCCCGCTTCGACTGGGGAGGTGCGGCGCTGGGGACGTGCTATGCCTTTATGGGCTCCCTTTCCCGCGGAGCAGGAGTGAGCCTGGGAGGCTACTGGAGGGTCTGGGAGGTATACCTTGTTTCCTTTCTCATGAATAGTTAGCTTTCCATTTATATCTATTCAATGTACATCTTGTGCTAACTTTCAATGTCCCGAATTGCAGCTTTGGACGTACGAGGTGATAGGGATGTACCCTCCTGAGACTACGTGTCCTAACGACACGATACTCCCTCGAGCCCTACGCTGGTCGACGGAGTACAAGGGCGTGAAGAGAGGGAGAGGCAAGCTTGACGCCTTCCGTCACTTGGACGAGCTGCGTCATGATCAGGTACTAAAGCGCTTTCCCATCTATCTGGCTTATTCCATTCAGGCAGTGTTTTGATTATCGCTTATTCTTGATGACAGTCCGTTGGCGGGTGTGGGACCGCTTGAGATCCCCTACGTCGCGAGTAGAGGCGGTTGCGGCAGGGTGCTTCTCGAGTCCCCTTACGGCTGGCGGTGGTACTTGGGTGACCGAGTGTCACGCCAGTCGTTGCTGGACGCCTTTCGAGTCCCTGGGTTGCTTCTGCTCAGTGCGGAAGGGCGGACGATACACCGGAGGAAGGTCGGCGATTTACCGGCGGACCTCGAGCCAGAGCCGTTCTTGGCGAGTGCGGCCTTGCGGCGGACTACGCAATCTTGCTCCCGATTCGATGGCAGTGCAGGGATACGTGTTTGGGAGGCGGCACAGGCGGCGCGAGAAGGCGCTGGAGGAAGAAGGGGCGGAAGAGAGCGAGGCGGCGAGCCGAGGTCGAGGTGCAGAGGGTCACAGCGAGGTGCGGGCAAAGTGGCACTAGTCTCCTGCCCTCTCTTGGGCGGTGGGCGTGGCGACCCCTCGGGAGTCCCTGGTGTGGTTGCGGTGCCACGTCCTCCTGTTGAGGCTCGGGGTTCCTTGCTCAGGTATAACATGTTTTCAATCTTCTGTACATTTGCTCTGCTTGCATGTTCTGATCAATTTCCTTCATTGCTCCTCCAGGGTACGTGAAGGAGATGGCAGAGGCCATGATGGGCCTGGAGCAGCTGGTGAGGCAGTACGCCATGGGCCACCCTCCGAAGGTGTTGCCTCGTGTTGGCGGAGCGATGGTACACTCTCGAGCTTTTAGTCGATTGCTTTACTTAGACCACTTATATTATGATTATGATGCAAATGTTACATGAATGCTTATTCCATTGTAGGCCAGAGGAGGGCTACACGAGGATTGCGGCGGAAGTCCGTCCGCCCGATAATCTGACAGTCTCCTCTGGCGGCTCACGGGAGGAGCGGCGTCGAAGAGACACGGCCTTCTGTAGGGACCGAGGGCGAGGCCTATTGGCGTCTCGAGGGCGATACACGAGCCTCTGAGGCGTCGACACGGAGGTCACCTCGGAGATCGTGCCTAGGGTGACCCGGTACTCGGCGGCGAGCGGCTCTCCTGCGGACGAGAGATCTCCGTAGAGGGCGAGGAGGAGAGCGAGGCGAGGGCGAGGATGAGAGTTGAGCTCCTCTTTTGTTTTGTACTTTTGACGGGGCTGCGTGCTTCTTTTTGTAGGGCGCCTGTTTGCCCTTGGTAGATAGGACATTGATCATTGGGCCATCGTGCCCCTCTTTGTACTTCATGGATGCTTTTGGATTTATACAGAGATTTTGCTCTTCCATTGTTTATGTCATTCAATTTCCTTTTGTTCGCACGAAGAAAACTGAATAACCAAAACATTAACCGAACTGTGCAACTAGTCGCCGAGTTGAATGTGAGGTTTGTGACATATTAACAATTGAAGTATATTGACAGTGGAATAGAAATCAAAGAGGGCAAGCAAACCGTTGTAAAGTAGACTCTGCATACCAGACTTTATATAGACATCTTTGCAACTGACTCCGGACATGAATATGAGATAATAATGACCTTTGAATCTTGCCATGATGCTCGGAATTTCTATTTTGCCTCTGGAATATACTCGAGAAGTAGGAAAACGTTGACTCTAACATGTGACATTTTCGAGTTTTGACTCTGGACATGAACCGGAACTTGGACTAAGTCACTTTTAACCATTATGACTCGTAGGACTTGGAAGAATGCCTTGAAACGACCCGAAATGGACTTTGATACTTCGACATGGTATAAGAAACAGACATTATCGAGTTTTTGTGCCACAATGACGAATCCTGGGAGTTGTCTTGAAACGAAACATCCCTGAAGTCCCAAGTACCCGTTGGAGTGTGTTCAGGTGCTGGTTGGTGCTTCGTAAGGCCTCGATTCTTTCTTGGGGAATTGCTGCCAAAAACTGCAGAAATGCAGAGTTAACATGCCGTGCGTATACCCGAGATGCCGTGCGGGTAAGAATCCTTCGCACGGTACCCTAATTGACTTGCCGTGGTATTTCTCTGGTTTCACCATGCCGTGCGATCTGTCAAGGTGCCGCGCGAGGCCGTTTTCCTGACAGATTGCAGTTTTTGCTGATTTCCAAGGCAGATTGCTCGGGGGTTGTTTGACCCATGCAATGGCATTTCTGAACCAGTGCATGTCTGTTTTAGACCTTTTAGGACTTGACCAAGCTCTTCCCCATGTTAGACTCATGGAAAACTTGCGCTTTTGAAACCCGAGGCTCTTTGAAAGTTGAAGTTGTCCCTTCTACCCCTCCTATAAATTCAAGCTTTCTTGTACCACATTCTCCTCATCCCCTCCAAGTCCCATCTTCTTTCTTTACTCCTTGAAATGGCTCTCTCCCTTACCGGTTCTCTCCGTCCGTGGTTGGCTTCTATGGAAGGTGTCGATTGGCTCAACTTCCGAGCTCACGGTCTCTATTCCATGAGGTACCTCCGCAACATCCGCCTTCGCCCCGAACTTTTGAGGGCAGCCGTGAGTTTCTGGGATCCGGAGGTTCACGTGTTCCGGTTTGGCGATCAGGAGCTCTGTCCCACTGTCGAGGAGTTCCGTGCATACCTCGGGGGTTTTGGTTCGGGGGAGGTCATCATTCCCCCTATACGTGAGAGTGCGTATAGAGTCTTGGTCGCGGCCCTCGGGATGGGTGAGGGTGCTGCCCGCTACTTGGTCAGAAATGGCCATCTCAATGTCATGCGCCTCATTGAGCTATTCTCTCCTCCGGGTGATCTAGGGGACACGACTTATCAAACCCGGCGGTGCTCTCTGCATGTGCTTGCTCGCGGCCTATCTCTTGGTTCTCTGCCGGTCATGCTAGCTCGGCGTTGGCCAGTGTCGCTGTTAGATCGAAGCTCGAAGGGATGTGATTCCGATGGTTCTGGCCAGACACTGATTGGTTTGGACAAGGTTCGTTCTGGAGGGACTGAGACTTTCGGGGGCAATCCACTTCTCCTCTGGTCGGCTTCTCACTCGGCTCTCCTTTTTGGGTTTCTCCCACGTTATCTTTTTACCCAACGCTCGGCTTGGTTATCTAAGGCTTCTTACTTGTTTTCTCTCTTTCCAGATTTGGCTTTGTGATAAGATGAACGTGCTGACCACTCCTCCTGGAGGCATACGAGGCGAGGTTACTCTCCCATCGATGCTTTGAGTTTGAGGATAGGAGCAGGGCCGAGTGGGTCGATTTCCTCAGACGCCGGCGAGCGGAGACCATTGCTTGGAGGTGTCGATGGTTGGATCTTCCTCCCATGACAGTGCACTATATGGGCTCTCAGTGGGTTGTTCTTGCTGGCTTGGGAGCTTTCACCTTCTATATTCCTTACCGTATTCAGCGACAGCTCGGTTTGAGACAGGAGGCCCCTGCCGAGGTTCTTGTGGACGTGGTTCTGCCTCTTTTCAGTCATTCAGTTCTTTGCCATTACCAGCGCTTTTGGATGACACGCGAGGTGACCGATGCACATCCCTATCCTTCTGTGGCGGTTCGCGGGAGCTATCGAAAGTGGCTTAGGAGGGACATCGCAGCGAGGGCGGGGCTCAAGGAAGCTGACTCAATCCTACCACCCCGACCGTTGAATAAATTGAGGACCCCTTTTCATTATGTTGCACTTCTTTTGTTATGCGAAAGCTTTGCTCAACCTTATGTAGTAGAAGTAATCGTATTAATAAAACGAGTCTTGGAGGTTTCCCCTTCTTGACTTTTGTTCTTCAAGTTTTCTCAACCTTGATTTTTATTTTGATGGATCGTGGCCAGGGTCTCGGCGTGAGGCGCCTACGTATCCTTACGGTGAAGGAATCGAGTCATGGCGTAGTTCGAGGTAGGGTTCGCTCTGGTTTTAACACTCTCCTTTTGCGCTAACTTTTGCCTAGAACCGCCCTTCGGGTTTCGGTCTAGCGAGCTCATTTATTGTTTGCCTTAACTTTTGCCTAGGATGCCCTGACGGGTTTTCATCCTAGCAGGCTTTGCTCTAACTTTTGCCTAGGACTGCCCGCCCTTGCGGTTCTTCAGCCTAGCGAGCTTCTCTCAGGGGTAATAGCGCTTGAGTTGATCCAGGTTAACCAAGGTTGAGAATTCATTTCCGTCCAAGTCGATGAGTTGCGTAGCTCCCCCAGAAAGGATGGTCTTGATGATGTACGGCCCGGACCACTTTGGTCGAAACTTTCCTCGTGGGTCGTAGACTGGAGCTCGGATTTCCTTTAAAACCATGTCGCCTTCTACCAAATTCCTGGGTTTCACTTTCTTGTTGAATGCCCGTGCGATCCTTCGTTGATACCCTTGGATATGGTAAAGAGCCCTCAACCGGCGTTCGTCAAATAGCATAAGTTCTTCAAATCGGTTACTCAGCCATTCAGCCTCTTGGACTTCACATTCGATCATTGTCCGAAGAGATGGGACTTCCAACTCAATAGGAAGTACCGCCTCCATCCCGTAAACCAAAGAGTAGGGGGTTGCTCCCGTTGGCGTTCGCACCGACGTGCGGTACCCCCATAAGGCCAGGGGTAGTTGCTCATGCCAGTCCCTTGTTGATTGAATATTTTTCTCCAGAATGACCTTGATCGTCTTGTTTGCTGCTTCCACAGCGCCATTGGTCTGCGGCCGATATGTCGTCGACTTGTGCACCTGGATTTGGAATTTCTCCAGAACTTCCCGGGCCCGTCCTTTGAAATGAACCCCATTATCAGATACGAAAGCTTGAGGGACCCCGTACCGATAAATGATGTTTTGCTTGATGAAATGTGCGACTTGAACCGCGGTCAAAGTGGTGTAGGAAGCAGCTTCTACCCATTTCGTGAAATAGTCGACGGCTACCAGAATGAACTTGTGACCGTTGGATGCTGCCGGTACTATCCTTCCGATAACATCAATCCCCCATGTCGAGAAGGGCCATGGCGAGGTCATTTGTTGCAGCTCGTGCGGCGGGACATGCATGAGGTTAGCGTGAATTTGGCACTTTTTACACCTTCGCACGTACTCTACACATTCTGTTTCCATGGTGGACCAGAAGTATCCCTGCCTAAGAATTTTCTTTGCAAGCATTATGCCGCTCATGTGAGGACCGCATACACCCTCGTGGACTTCTTCCATTACCCTTTTCGCATCTTCTCCATGGATGCAGAGCTTATGTGTGCCACAGGGCGATCTTCGATATAAGTTTCCTCCGCATAGAAGGTACTGAGTTGCCATCCTCTGGAGGGCGATTCGGTCTCCCTTGTTTGCTCCCACGGGGTATTCTCCCTTTTCCACGTACCTCCAAATGTCATAATACCATGGGTGGCCATCATCGGGCTCGTCGACTACCATGACGTGCTGGTGTACTGGAATATCCCTTTGTTCTATCACAATTGGTCTTAACTTTACGCCAACAGGGATCTCGACCATTGATGCCAAAGTTGCCAAAGCGTCTGCAAATTGATTTTTGAACCTTGGGACATGAGTGAATGTCACTTTGGTGAAGTGAGGAATGAGATCTTCGAGATCCTGGTGATACGGTTTCAGCTTTTCTTCTTTGACCTTCCAGTCACCATTCGCTTGAGACACAACTAAGTTCGAATCCCCCATAACTTCTAATTTTTCTACGCAAATTTCGATGGCTGCCTCCATGCCTACGATGCAAGCCTCATACTCGGCCTGGTTATTGGTGACTTCAAAGTTAAGCTTGAACGCCAATGGGATGTGCGATCCATCGGGCGAAATGAGCAATACACCGATTCCAAATCCTTTCTGGTTGGCTGCTCCATCAAAGTACAGCTGCCAAATGTCCTCGGTTACCGTCATTATGTCTTCGTCGGGGAAATTGAACTCGGCATCCTCCTCTCCTTTGACTGGGCAATCGGCTAGGAATTCTGCGACGGCTCTTCCTTTTACCGACTTTCGGGTGACATACTTTAGTTCAAACTCAGCCAACATTAGCAACCACCGTGCCATCCTACCCGTGAGGGCGTGTTTCGAATAGATACTTTAGGGATCCATTCGAGATATTAGCTTTGACCGGGTAGGCTAACATGTAGTGTCTCAACTTCTTGGAAGCCCATACAAGCGCCCAGCATGTCTTTTCTAGGGGAGTGTAACGCTCTTCAGGCCCGACCATCTTTTTACTGAGGTAATAAACGGCCCTTTCTACCCCATCATCTTCTTCCTGCGCCAACATGCATCCCATTGCGGATGGAGTGACTGACAGGTATAGGATCAAAGGTTTTCCTATTACAGTGTCAATACCGGTGGCTTGTGCAGGTAGGCCTTGATGGCTTCGAAAGCTTTATGACACCTATCATCCCAAACGAATGGCACTCCTTTCTTGAGTAAGCGGAACAATGGTTCGCAGGTTGAGGTCAGTCTCGCAATGAATCTACTGATAAATTGCACCTTGCCGAGGAAGCTTCTTACATCCTTCTCAGATCTTGGCGGCTCCATTTCTAGGATGGCTTTGATTTTCGATGGGTCGACTTCGATGCCTCGGGTGGTGATCATGAATCCAAGCATCTTTCCTGCAGTGACTCCGAACGTACATTTGGCGGGGTTGAGACGCATCTTGTACTTCCTGATTTTTTCGAAAAACTTCCTGAGTGCGGGGAGATGTCCCTCTCGTTCCTTGGCCTTAACAATCATATCATCAACGTAGACTTCCACTTCTTTGTGAATCATGTCGTGTAGTAATGTCGTGGCGGCCCGTTGGTAAGTGGATCCTGCGTTCTTTAACCCGAAGGCATGACTCGATAACAATACGTCCCCCATTCGGTGACGAGACGTAGTCTTTTCCCGATCCTCTGGGGCCATGAGGATTTGGTTGTATCCAGAAAAGATCCATGAAAGAGAGTAGAGCATGACCAGCGGTGTTATCAACTAACACATCGATGTGGGGTAGTGGAAATCATCTTTAAGTGGCTTTGTTAAGGTCCACGAAATTGTATGAGACCATATTTTACCATCCTTCTTTGAGTGCAGGGCGATGTTTGCAACCCACGAGGGTACTCGGTTACCTTTAGAACCAGCGTTAATCTGTTTAGTGACTTCTTCTTTTATTTTAAGCACCCAATCGGGCCTCATGCGTCTTAGTTTCTGCTTTACCGGCTTTGCATCCGATGCTCCACGATTTCGGGATCGATCCCGGGCATATCGGCATGCGACCATGCAAACACATCTTCGAATTCTTTAAGCAGGTTTACAAGTGCTTCGCGTTCTTCCGGATAATGCGGAACCGATCTGGGTCAGCCGGGGATTCTCTCCGTCTCTCAGTTTATTAAAACAATTTCTTCTTTTACTGAGCACGCCTTTCATCTTCCTGTCGATTAGGGATTGAATTTCTTTAGGAACATCCCCATCGAAATCAATCTCTTCATCACCAGGGTCGACGTAATTTATTTAGTCGAAGTAAGCGGAATCGATTCATTCATTTCATGACCAAAGGCCTCGGGGCACCATACACAGGTGGATTCGAAGTCTGAGACTCTGGGAGTTTGGGCGAGAGGCACCAACTTCGGCTGGGCCAGATTTCGGAAGACTTCGAGAAGGCGAGAAGGCGTATGAGACTCAGATTCAGACTCGGACTCCGCTTCGTGGTAGGTTGCACTCGGCATGAAAATCCAGTTCTTGTACTCTTCAGCAGCATCCATGATAAACAAGGTCGGATCCTCGGGGGTATCTTGTTCCATCATCAGCACTTCTGCTTCCATAGCTGTACCCATTGATTCGTCTTCCCTAAACAGAGTTGCGAGACTACCCATGCTGAAAACCTCAATCCAGTCAGCGGGCTCTTTCTGCTTTTCCTCAACCTCAGTTTCTTCATCGCTATCCGACCAGACGTCGTTGGCGAATATCTCAAATCCTGGCAGGAAGGTATTGGTTTCCTTGTCCCAAAATGGTTCCGGCTGTCCTTGGTAAATCTGCTTTGCTTCTTCTTTGACAAAGTAGTCCTCTAGCCTGTTTCCCCTTTTCACTTTGCTGTTACTTGAGGGTGAGTAACCAAGGCCCGTTGTACGCATCAGAGTGCCCTGGGCTTCGAACTTTGCAGGGCCTTGGAGGTTCTTTCCCAGTCCCAACCCTGGCATGTAGGACATCTTTTTCATGATCTTGATGGCGACGTTGCTAATGACAAAGTCGTCGTCGATCCTAACTGAGTAGATAGACCGAGAGGTGTCTAGAGAGAAGCCTCCCAAGGCGATGTCTTCTTTCCCGTGTTGAATTTCCAAGAGTGGGGCATTGTCCTCAGCAGGGGCATGAATCCCCGAGTCTCCATGGATAGTAAGCATTCTGTTTCGGTCGGCCCGAATTTTACGATGGAGTGTGGAGGCACGACCATGATGTCGGCCGATGCAGCCAGGCCTACCGAAGCCAGATTGAAGGAGGCGGGGATATTCACCACATGGAATTCTACGTCCGTCTATATGGTCCGAAGGTCATAGGAATCATGAGAGTTCCAACCACATCCCTCCGAGTGTTGTCATATGCTCGGACTTTGACTTCTGATGGGGAGAAGTCCTTATTCTTGTATCCCAAACAGTAAGCAACGCGAGCGGACAGACATTAATGGCTGATCCATTATCGACCAAGATTGCTGGAACCGACTTGCCATGGCACTTCAAGGTGATGTGCAGCAGACGATTGTGATCAGTTCCTTCGGCAGGTAAGTCTCGATCAGTAAAGGTGATGGCATGTTTGATAGGTATGGTCTTGATTAATGCCACAAGCTCATCGGGAGTTATAGCGGAAGGAACTTTGAGTCGGGAGAGCGCTTGGATGAGACCTTCACGATGGCGTGTGGAGTGAACCACCCAGGCAGACATCTTGGCATTGGTTTGCTCGAGTTGGCGCTTAATCATTCCTTGGGGTTCTTTTAGTCGGGAAGGCTCTTTGCTGGCGGGTCAAAGGGTGGAAGGTGCTCTTGGCCGGGGTGGTGAAGGGATCGAGATGGTTCTGCGGCTGCGAGGTTAGAAGGTTCCCCGACTTGGAGGTTCGGAGGTTGATAAATATGGCCGCATTAGATGATCAATCTGGCGGTACTTTGATTCCTCGTTCCATAGGTCGGCCAGGGCTTTACGCTTGTTTCCAATAGTTGTATCTTGTAGATTGGCGGCCAGATCGGCGATAACCAATCATCCCACAGATCTTCGGGTGTCCACTTTTCAGCCTCCATCATGGCTTTGTTAACAATCCATTCTTCGTTTCCCACTTTAACGTAATCACTTCGGTGTTGGCCCACAAGTTTGCGATTCATCCTCCCATAAGTTTATCATGGCAACCTCGGCGTCCTTTGGAAAGGACGCTGGCTCAGATTCAACTCCGTCCACGAGGTAGTCCATTAGGTCAAACCCGTTGCTAGCGACTTCCTCCTCGAATCCAGGAAGGTTTGGGTACAGGGTGAGTTCACGTTTTCATACAGATTGTTGACGACAAAGTCATTAAAATGAGAGAAATGCAGGCGGGCGGGGCGAGTTCCGGCCAGTTGTATGTCGCCATCTCCAGTGGGTATCCAAGCTGGTATTCTTCACCGAATAGCGTCGGCAGGGAGAAGGTATCCAATGGGTCGTTCCATGCCAAAAGCTGATACTCATCCGGGGTCGGGTCCCAATCCCATTCGGGTGCATCTTGGAAGACCAAGTATTCTTCCCCTTGATTTTTTAATAGTGTACTCAAAGAGAATCCATCAAGAGGATCTGCCTGGATGTTTTGCCAATCAACCTCTCATCCGGCCTCGAACAGAGGTTCGTCGTTTCTTTGGAAATTGGCAGCTTCAAATTCTTCCCAGTCAGCAATCAGTTCTCCCCACGTGTCTTCCCATTCCCAGATAGAAGGGACGGCAACCCCTCCGGGAATTCCATCGACAGGCATTGGTTCAGCCTCAGGGAATAGGGTAGAATCAGGTTCTGGGAGGCTTGTATCTTCGGCTAGGGTGATTTGGTTGTACGGAAAGGGACAATGCTGTGGCAGGGGGTTTGAGGCGGTGTTTGGTTTATGTGGGTGGAGCATCGACAACCTTGTTGTCGATGAGGTTCTGGATTTCATGACGAGAGGCGGATGCAGTTATCGGTGGTATGGCCAGGCATTTGGTGGAAGTCACAATGACGTTTTGGTTTAGGTTTGGCGGAATGGTTTGTGGTGGCGGAAGAGGTTTGAAACCCCAATGTCTGTGAGCTTCTTAAGGAGAGTGGACCTTGGAGTCTTGAATTGGGTAAGGATTAGGATTAGGATTTTGGCTTTTGAAAATGCGGTTAACTTCTCTGATTTTGTGGATGAGGTTCTGCTGATTGGCATTCCCGAAGAGAACATTGTTTGTTTTCTGAATACGCCCGTTTGGATATGGACCCGGACCCCGATTCTTTCTTCTCCAAAGTTCCGTCTCATGAGCCTCCTCTGACCAATCGAATCGTAAAAGTTTGAAATTTGGGGCGACTGAGAAAGAACCATGTAAGGTGCAAAAGAGCTTGGCAAGTTCTTGGTTATTATCCGTATTTGTTCCTTTAGGTCAGGTTTATTTTGCATCTGGGCAGCCTTAGCCCTCCAACGTTTCACAAAGTCGGCAAAACTTTCCTTCTCACCCATCTTGGTGCTTTCCAACTCTCTTGTGGTCATTTTCAGGTCAACATTGAAGTCATACTGAGCCACGAAAGCTGTCCCGATGTCTTCCCAAGTCCTTTTCTTGGATGGTTCGAGAGAGAGGAACCATTGCAGGGGATCCCATACCGGTAAATGACGTTTTGCTTGATGATCTCCTTCGATGCCACGCATGGTGAGGGATCCGACGTACCCCTAAAGGTGGGCTTTTGGGTCACCAGTTCCATCGAATTTTGCAAAATCCACTCCTTTGAACTTTTCTGGCAGCTTGGCATTTGGAAAGAGGCATAGTTTCTTCATGTCGATTTCTCCTTTTCCAAGCCGTTTGGTTTCCTGGACAGATTCCTCCAATTTGCCAATCTTATCCATGATAGCGGCCAGGTTAGGGTCGATTACCGGTACCTCAACTTTAGGTGGTTGCTCAGATTGCAGGGAAGTCTTGATTAGGAGCTTGTCAGTGATTTCCTGCATGCTTTCCATTATCATATTCATGTCATTTTTCATAGAGACTACGGCAGCCTTAAGCTGTGCGTCAACACCAGGGACTGCTTAAACTGAACATCCATGTTGGCCACGTTCTGCCTGAGTTCCTCCATTCCGTCTCCCTGATCAGCCATAGGTAAGGGGTTTTCGGTCGGGAATGAGACCACGGATTCTTCTACCACAGGTTCTTCCTCTTCCTCAATTTGGACCTCAAACAGCGGGGGTCCTTCCAGGGTGTCTACGCGAACTAGTCTTTGGGACAGACGGAACCAATTGGGTACAGCTTCTTTTCTCCGCAGGCGATCAATGTTGTCAACACTGGTAACAAGTCAAAAGGGAGCAACTCATAACCAATCCGAATACTCGCCCTACTTCTATCCATCTCCTAGAAACAAGGCCTAAGACCTACCGTGGCTCGAATCTCACTTAAGACATCCGTACAGAAGATTTCCAATAGCCCGGGTAGGTGCCGTCAGGCAGGTTAAATTCCGAATGGGTCGGAACCAGAGCCAATCTCCTTATCGTGACCATCCGAGACAGAGCAATGTGGCTACCGGAATCCAGATACAGACATGCTTAAGGCTAGACCCAAACCAAGGGAGCCGTTCGGGCACGGCAAACACCGGAGGTATCTCAAACTCCATGGATTTAAAGTCTCCTGGACTGCCCTAGTGGACCTACCGTGGTTCAAATCTCACTTAAGACGTCCGTACAGAAGATTTCCGATAGTCCGGGTAGGTGCCGTCAGGCAGGTTAAATTCCGAATGGGTCGGAACCAGAGCCAATCTCCTTATCGTGACCATCCGAGACAGAGCAATGTGGCTACCGGAATCCAGATACAGACACGCTTAAGGTTAGACTCAAGCCAAGAGAGCCGTTCGGGCACGGCAAACACCGGAGGTATCTCAAACTCCATGGATTTACAGTCTCCTTGACTGACCGGAGGGTCCTAAAGAATTCTAAGGAGGCCTATTCCTCTAGCCCACAAGATGCAATGGTGTGCGAATGATGCGTGTGTACAGGAATAAAAGCACGTAAGCAGAATATAACACATAAGCCCTAGACATGGGTCCCTGTCCTAGTTGGGAAGGTTCTATGGCTATGTATGAGTGCAAAGGCTGGTTTTGGTCTCAAGAGGGTTCCCTGGACTAGAGCCAAGATGTGCTACCCCGTGTCGAGTGTATTGCAAGACAACGGTCGTACAGCACGATGGCTCATCATAGTCGAGGGTTGCTAGGCATTCCGGGAGAGCTTGTCACCGGTAAACCGGGCAAGATAGCCGAAACACGCATAGCGAGGCTTGTGCAGTGCAAAGTGTACAGGGTAAAAGAGTTTGATCTTCCGGAAAATATTCGAAAATCCCCTTTTAGAAAACACCTTTCAAGTTTGGCCCTCTTATTTATCCAATACTTTTTGTACATTCTCTTTTTTTTTTTTTTAAAGTATTGAATAAAAGTTGATCCCCAGCGGAGTCGCCACTGTGGGCTCCCGCGCCCGAGAATGAGCGCTTCGCTCGAAGAGTCGCCACCCGGATTTTCGAGATGGATGATCCGAGAAACCGAGAGTTTGCTTGAAAATATAGCGAAAACGTTGAGATAATGGGTTGGAGCCACATTCACGAATGAGGAAGGTTTTCTTTAAAAGCACCCCATTCGCCGGTAAGACCGGTCTCTACTTGATGTTTTCAAAAGGAGATCTTCGGTATCCTTGAGTATCAAGCTCTTTAATAAAGCACGAAGCGGGAAAGGGACATGGGAAATATATCACATTGGCGTGCTAGTGGTGCCATCTGTCAGTCGTGCTAAAATGATATGAATGAATGGAAGTAAATAACATTCAGCGGTTTGTTTGGACCTCGAGCACCGCTCACGGCACCACTGAGATGCGCGCGAGGCATCTCGGCATGCCGTGCGTGGCACCTTTCTCTCTTTGTCGGTTGTTGGGCCTCGAGAATACCATCACGGCACCACGAGATGCCGTGCGAGGCATCTCGGCATGCCGTGCGTGGCTTGCTCTGCTGTCGGACTGTTGCAATCTTTCAAAACATCATTTGACTCGCTAGTTTCTCTGTAGATCTTTTGAAAACTCACGAATAGCCTCACGGCGGTCAGATCATCCCAAGAACGTCATTATCCTTCTCAAAACGTAGTCTTAAAGTAGTTTTCAACGTTTTGATCATTTGGAATGATCTTGAAAAGATTTTAGAAGAGCCGGAACATGGCTTGTAGATATGGTCTTATTTTAAGAGCTACGGAAACAGTAAACAACAAAAACAGGTAACCACAGAGAGGATAACTCAGATCCAGTCAGCCTTTTCACAATAGCACTAGTGTGCATCATGCCGTGTGGGCCGAGAGTCAAGGTGCCGCGCGTCTGATAACAGACTGCGCGGTTCCCCAACCTCAGGCACAGTGTTGGTTTTATTTTATGAAAATATGTTTTGAGTCAGGATCTAACCAAAGGGATTAGATCTGCTGACAGAAAGGTCCCTCAGAACAGAGTCTAGTTCGAGGAAACTAGTTTATACCTTTGGTTTGAGCTTGTTGAAGGGTCGCGGATGCAAGGATGTGGATGGATCGTCACGGATGTGGATGTGGAGGTTAAATGAGACAAAGGGAGTATGGGTGTGAGTGAAGGTTAGGTGTTTTGGGTGATGGGGTCTTGAAGTCAATGAGTGATCAACTTTAATGATGAGAAAGGGAGTGAGTGAAAGCTCTTAAAGAATGTCTTTTGGGAATGACATCCTTTAAGGCTTGGAAATGGAAGGGGTAATGGAAAAGGGGTTTGAGAACTTAGAGAGAGAAAGTAGAGTGAGAGAGACAAGAGAAAGGCAAGAGAAGGGACTCAAAAGAAGGGCTAAGAGGGCCCTTTCTCCTTGAGTGGAGGAGTCAATTTATAGGCAAATGGCCAAGGATTTTGAATTCAAATGGTGGAGGTATTTTAGGCGGGCGGAAGTGCATTTTTTGAGCAGTCATCGGTATGGCTCACCTGTGGTGTGGCAGCGACTTTACGAGCCACCCGACTTTTTGCTCGAGTGCCGTGCGAGAGGAGTTTGGTCGCGCCACGGTTTCTTGAATTTCTCAAGGTGCCGTGCGCTCCAATTTGGCTCCGCACGGTGCCTCCTCCTGTGGTCCAGAGTCTTTTGGGTTTTTTATTGGGCTTGGCTGGGCTTGTTGGATTTGTGGTTTTAAAGGAGATCCTTTTTCAAGCTCGCAAAGGTACCGTTTCCTCTATTTCATCATCGGGGTGGACACAGACTCTCCGAGGTCCGGATTGGGGTGTCTATAGTAGTCCCTCTTTAACGTAACTCGGATACCATTAATGGTACGAGTGACGCTTAAAGAATAGGCATCCCAATCCGTTGCTCTAGTGCCTTTGGCCAGAGACAAAACGAAAATGTAAGTAAATATGATGGTGGTCGCGCTCGGGGAGCTGCCTACGTACCCCATTGTAGGGATCAGACCAGCGTAGTTCAATCGGGACAATGCAATGCGAGAGAACAGGTCCCGAAGGACAAACTCATGCAAAAGCGTGCTCGCGGTGCGGTGTGTCATGCAGAGTATTGAAAAACCTGAGACAGACCCTCGGGAGGCGAAAATTGAGATGAGCGCCGGGCAAATCAGCGAAAAAGGCGTTAGGCCCTTTGGCGTGCTTTCGAAACGAAAAGCGTTAAACCCGTTGAAGCCGTGGCTCGAGAACGAAAAGCGTTAAACCCGTTAGGCGTCTTTCGAAACGAAGAAGCGTTAAACGCGTTTAGGCCGTCTTCGAAGACAGCGTTAAACCGTTGGCGTGCTTTCGAAACAGCGTTAAACCCGTTGGCGTCTTTCGGGAAACGAAAGCGTTAAACCCGTTTAGCCGTGCTCGGGAGACGAAGAGACGTAAGGCCCGTTGGGCCGTGGCTCGAGACGAAGAAGCGTTAGGCGATTGGGCCGTGGCTCGAGCGAAAGGCGTTAGACCCGTTGGCGTGGCTCGGGAGGCGAAGAAGCGTTAGGCGTTGGGCGTGGCTCGAGAGGCGAAGAGACGAGAGGCGTTGGGCCGTGGCTCGGGAGGCGTTAGGAGCCCTTGGAGGCGGAAATCGGATTTTGAATTTTGAGGCGAGCCACCGGAGGCGAAAATTGAATTCGAGACGAGGCCCTCGGAGGCGAAAATTGAATTTTGAATTTTTAAGGACGAGCCCTCGGAGGCGAAAATTGGATTTTGAATTTTTGAGGCGAGCCCTCGGAGGCGAAAATTGGATTTTGAATTTTGGACCTGCTGGGGAAAATATGTCGGATCTTTAACCAGTCACGGTGAGTCCCGGGGGACGAATATCAAGAAAGAGGCAAATCGGCGAATTCAGGGGATTAAATGGCGCGTAACGATGCCGCGACACTCTAGAGAGATCTTTCTTGCAAAACGGCTGAGAATTGGGTTTCCAAGAAGATTTTGGTGGTTGATTGGATCAATTTTCGAGAAAGCATTTAAACTTCTGGAGCCAGGGTGCCGTGCGGCCAAAGTTGAAGGCGCGCGGCACCTCGTTCTGCTAAGCACCCTTTCGATTTCCGAGAACAGTTGGCAGGTTTAAGGGTGCCATTAATTCAGGCGTGCCCCTTCGCCGGCTGAAACGGCTTTATAAGCATGGTGGTGCCTCATTCCATGCACCACCATCAAAATCTCAAAAGTCTCTCTACTTTCTTCGCATCTTTCTACGAAAAACAGGTCGTTCTTCGAAGCTTTGACATGGACAGCAGCCGTCTTGCGGCCCGTGTCGAGGCTCTAGAGGCCGAGATGGCCTTCTTCCGGGGGGAGATTGAGCAATTGAACGAGCAAATCGCAAGGCTTATTTCCACCATCCGCACCCTTCGTCGTGCCGTCACCAACCTTCAAGACTTCACGTTTGATCAATTGGACGATAAAGACGATCCAGATTCTGTCCTTGGGCGCGAACCGGAGGACCGCGGAGGATTCGGAGGGAAATCCGAACAGTTCGGATGACCGTTCGGATAGGGCAGACGATGCCTCGGACGGAGCGGCGAGAAGAACGCAGGGAAGAAGTAGGATTAAGAAGAGGAAAGGGCAGTAGGCCTATTCCTTTATGTTTTGTTGTTTTTCTTTTCTTTCTTCTTTTCTTTTTTTTGAACAATGTAATGACAAATCCGGGGCTACCGGGTGTTTATTGAATGAAAAGTCCCTTTCTTCTTCTATTCTCTTGCATCGAATTCACGAGTTTGAATGAATCGAAATCTGAGAGTGCCCAAGCTGTCTCGAAAGTAAGCGCCGAAGTAAGCCAACACGCGTCTTGCCGACAAATTATGGGCGCCGCGGTGGCGTAAGCGAGGCTCTTGCATATCCGCCCAGGTACCGTGCGGCTGAGCCACGGTGCCGTCGCGGCCAGGCTAACCGGACCCGGTCGAGGTGATTTCCAAGCGAACGGTTCGAGGGTATATATATATACACGCGGGGTGTACACAGTACACCCCGCCAGCTTCCCTCTCTCTCTCAGTCTCTCTCGGTCATCTCTCTCTCTCTGCCATTTGTGATCTCTATCTCGGTTATCTCTCTCTCTCTCGATCATCTCTCTCTCTCGATCATCTCTCTCTCTCTCGTTGTGCTCTCTCTCTCTCTCTGCGCTCTCTCTCTCCCTCTGGACTGCTCTCTCTCTCTATATATCGATCATGGAGCCAGGTGACATTTCTGGTGACGATACGTTACTCCGGGCTGGGGCCACGTCATCTCCTGCTCTTCCGGAGGATGGCACGGCAGTTGGGGCAGGGGGGTCTCGGCTCAGGCGGACACAGCTGAGGAGGCCATGGCCTCAGTTGCCGTGGTGGTTGGCAGCGATGGTGATGATGGTGGTAGCGGGGTGCTGGCTGGCTGCGGCCAAGGTACGGAGACTCCGGGTGCAATGGAGTCGAGGGGAGAGGACGAGGTTCTGGGTCGGTCGGGGGCTATGATGGGCTTAAAGGAGAGGGCCGCGGAGGCCCACAGTGGTGGCGGGTTGGACAGAGCGGAGGTAGAGACGGAGGCCTCTCCTGTGAGAGAGCCTCGCGTTGATTTGGGGAAGGACCCCATTGTCGAGGAGGAGCGGGATACACCGCCCATGTTTAGGGTAATGGTGTAGGCGCGGGGTCGTTGCGTCATATAGGTTTGGGCGACTACCTGGAGGCAGCGTCACTGGCAGATTTGATCGAGACCCTACGGGGAATTCCTGGGTTAGCGGAGGCTTTGCTTGAGTCCCGTGATTCGGAGTTGCGGGCTAAGCTTGAGACCGGGGCTTCTAGGGAGACGCAGGCTGGGGAGGAGCAAGCCGAGTAAATTGGGAGCGAATCAGTCCCTCGCCGGAGTGTGGTTGATGAGGCTACTGAGGCCTTACAGGGGATGGAGGCTTACGACGAGGTGACCTATGTGCCCTTTCAGCACGTAGTGGTGCCTTCTCTTCTAGACGCCTACAGGCCAGAGAGGACTACGTACAATGAGGCCCTAGTTCTGAGGGACCCGCAGCAACACCATTCTTTACGCCGAGATGAGGTATACCTTTAAACATTCGCACTTTAAACTTTAATGTATCGTATCTCTATTTTCTTGCTTTAGACATTGTATTTGCATTGTATGCTATGCCTGTTCTTGAATATTTATCCATTTGTTGTTATGACGATCTCGCTCTCTCGTGTTACGAGGGTTGGTAATTGTCTTGACTGTACGAGGGGTTGCCACCGAGGGTGAGGGAGCTGGTTGACGAGGCAGGCTTCGGGGAGTTTGTAGGGGTGTTGGCGGCGTGTGCAACGACCGCCCGATGGTGAGGGCTGGCTGAGAGGTGGTGGGACACGACAAACACCCTCCACTTTTCTTTTGGTGAGTTGACCGTGACGCCCCTGGACTTTGCGGCGATCACTGGCTGGGTCGGAGGTGACCCTATCCTTTGACGCCACAGGGAGGCGGCGGCGTTCAATGACGATCTTTGGGAGCACGCAGTGAGGGCGAGAGGGACGACGCGAAGTATGCCTAGCTCCTGAGGTTTTGGACAGAGGGAGAGAAGGAGAGAAGGGTGGAGGAGGAAGCGAGATGGCGAGGTGCTTCTGCTTTATGCCCAGTGCGTCCTGTTTCCCAGCCAGGCGCCAGCAGTGCACCTTTCTTCTCCCGGCTACGAGGGCGTCGGGGAGATCGCCGCTTCGGCCGGGAGGTGCGGCGAGGGCGTGCTATGCCTTTATGGGCTCCCTTTCCCGCGGAGCAGGAGTGAGCCTAGGAGGCTATTGGAGGGTCTAGGAGGTATACCTTGTTTCCTTTCTCATGAATAGTTAGCTTTCCATTTATATCTATTCAATGTACATCTTGTGCTAACTTTCAATGTCCCGAATTGCAGCTTTGGACGTGCGAGGTGATAGGGATGTACCCTCCCGAGACTACGTGTTCTGACGACACGATACTCCCTCGAGCCCTACTGGTCGGCGGAGTACAAAGGGCATGAAGAGAGGAGAGGCAAGCAGACGCCTTCCAGGCTTTACTTGGGCGAGCTGCGTCGATCCCAGTACTAAAGCGCTTTCCCATTTATACGGCTTATCTCCATTGAGGGTGTTTTGATTATCGCTTATTCTTGATAGCGAGTCCTTGGCGGGTGTGGGACAGCCAAGATCCTACGTCGCGAGTAGAGGCGGTTGCGAGGCGGTGCTTCTCGAGTCCCACTACGGTGGCGATGGTACTTAGGTGACCGAGTGTCACGCTTGATCGTTGGTGGGCGCCTTTGAGTCCCTGGGTTGCTTCTGCTCTGAGTGCGGAAGGGCGGACGATACACCGGAGGAGAGTCGAAGCGATTTACGGCCGGACCTCGAGCTGAGCCGTTCTTGGCGAGTCTTGGCCTTGCGGCGGACTACGCAATCTTGCTCCCGATTCGATGGCAGTGCAGGGATACGTCTTTGCAGGAGGCGGCACACGCGGCGAAGAGGCTGGAGGAAGAAGGGGCGAAAGAGAGGCAGGCGACGAGCGGCGAGTCGAGTGCCGGAGGTCACGGCGAGTGCGGGCCGAGTGGCACTAGTCTCCCCGCCCTCTCTTGGCCGTGGACGTGACGACCCCTCGGGGAGTCCCTGGTTTGGTTGCGGTGCCACGTCCTCTGTTGAGGCTCGGGGTTCCTTGCTCGGGTATAACATGCTTTCAATCTTTTGTTCGTTAGTTCTTTCCACATGTTCCTGATCAATTTCCTTCATTGCAGGCTTCTCCAGTGCCGTGAGGGAGATGGCGAGAGGAGGTGGTGGTGGTGTGTGTGGGCGATGCGCCATGGGCCACCCTCGAAGAGTGTTGCCTCGTGTTGGCGGAGCGATGGTACACTCTCGAGCTTTTAGTCGATTGCTTTACTTAGACCACTTATATTATGATTATGATGCAAATGTTACATGAATGCTTATTCCATTGTAGGCCGAGGAGGGGCTACACGAGGATGCGGCGGAAGTCCGTCCGCCCGATAGTCTGACAGTCTCCTCTGCCGGCTCACGGGAGGAGCCGGCGTCGAAGAGGACACGGCGCTCTGTAGGGACCGAGGGCGAGCCTATTGGCGTCTCTGAGGGCGATACACGAGCCTCTGAGGCGTCGACACAGGAGGTCACCTCGGGAGATCTTGTGCCTAGGGTGGCCGGTACTCCGGCGGCGGCGGCTCTCCTGCGGACGAGAGATCTCCGTAGAGGGCGAGGAGGAGAAGCGAGGCGAGGGCGAGGATGAGAGTTGAGCTCTCTTTTGTTTTGTACTTTTGACGAGGCTGCGTGCTTCTTTTTGTAGGGGCTGTTTGCCCTTGGTAGATAGGACATTGATCATTGGGCCATCGTGCCCCTCTTTGTACTTCATGGATGCTTTTGGATTTATACAGAGATTTTGCTCTTCCATTGTTTATGTCATTCAATTTCCTTTTGTTCGCACGAAGAAAACTGAATAACCAAAACATTAACCGAACTGTGCAACTAGTCGCCGAGTTGAATGTGAGGTTTGTGACATATTAACAATTGAAGTTATTGTCAGTGGAATAGAAATCAAAGAAGGCAAGCAAACCGTTGTAAAGTAGACTCTGCATACAAGACTTTATATAGACATCTTTGCAACTGACTCCGGACATGAATATGAGATAATAATGACCTTTGAATCTTGCCATGATGCTCGGAAATTCTATTTTGCCTCTGGAATATACTCGAGATAGGAAACGTTGACTCTAACATGTGACATTTTCGAGTTTTGACTCTGGACATGAACCGGAACTTGGACTAAGTCACTTTTGACCATTATGACTCGTAGGACTTGGAAGAATGCCTTGAAACGACCCGAAATGGACTTTGATACTTCGACATGGTTTAAGAAACAGACATTATCGAGTTTTTGTGCCACGATGACGAATCCTGGGAGTTGTCTTGAAACGAAACATCCCTGAAGTCCCAAGTACCCGTTGGAGTGTGTTCAGGTGCTGGTTGGTGCTTCGTAAGGCCTCGATTCTTTCTTGGGGAATTGCTGCCAAAAACTGCAGAAATGCAGAGTTAACATGCCGTGCGTATACCCGAGATGCCGTGCGGGTAAGAATCCTTCGCACGGTACCCTAATTGACTTGCCGTGGTATTTCTCTGGTTTCACCATGCCGTGCGATCTGTCAAGGTGCCGTGCGAGGCCGTTTTCCTGACAGATTGCAGTTTTTGCTGATTTCCAAGGCAGATTGCTCGGGGGTTGAGGTTTGACCCATGCAATGGCATTTCTGAACCAGTGCATGTCTGTTTTAGACCTTTTAGGACTTGACCAAGCTCTTCCCCATGTTAGACTCATGGAAAACTTGCGCTTTTGAAACCCAAGGCTCTTTGAAAGTTGAAGTTGTCCCTTCTACTCCTCCTATAAATTCAAGCTTTCTTGTACCACATTCTCCTCATCCCCTCCAAGTCCCATCTTCTTTCTTTACTCCTTGAAATGGCTCTCTCCCTTACCGGTTCTCTCCGTCCGTGGTTGGCTTCTATGGAAGGTGTCGATTGGCTCAACTTTCGAGCTCACGGTCTCTATTCCATGAGGTACCTTCGCAACATTCGCCTTCGTCCCGAGTTTTTGAGGGCATTTGTGAGTTCACGGGATCGGAGGTTCACGTGTTCGGTTTAGCGATCGGGAGCTCTGTCCCCTTTGTCGAGGAGTTCCGTGCATACCTCGGGGGTTTTGGTTCGGGGGAGGTCATCATTCCCCCTGTACGTGAGAGTGCGTATAGAGTCTTGGTCGCGGCCCTCGGGATGGGTGAGGGCGCTGCCCGCTACTTGGTCAGAAACGGCCATCTCAATGTCATGCGCCTCATTGAGCTATTCTCTCCTCCGGGTGATCTAGGGGACACGACTTATCAAACCCGGCGGATGACTGCTCTCTGCATGTGCTTGCTCGCAGCCTATCTCTTGGTCCCTTCTGCCGGTCATGCTAGCTCGGCGTTGGCCAGTGTCGCTGTTCAGATCGAAGCTCGAAGGGATGTGATTCCGATGGTTCTGGCCGAGACACTGATTGGTTTGGACATGGTTCGTTCTGGAGAGACTGAGACTTTTGGGGGCAATCCACTTCTCTCTGGTCGGCTTCTCACTCGGCTCTCCTTTTGGGTTTCTCCCACGTTATCTTTTTACCTCAACGCTCGGCTTGGTTATCTAAGGCTTCTTACTTGTTTTCTCTCTTTCCACAGATTTGGCTTTGCGATAAGGTGAACGTACTGACCATTCCTCCTGGCAACTGGGCATACGAGGCGAGGTTACTCTCTCGGCGATGCTTTGAGTTTGAGGATAGGAGCAGGGCCGAGTGGGTCGATTCCGACGCCGGCGAGCGGAGACCATTGCTTGGAGGTGTCGATGGCTGGATCTTCCTCCCATGACAGTGCACTATATGGGCTCTCAGTGGGTTGTTCTTGTTGGCTTGGGAGCTTTCACCGTCTATATTCCTTACCGTATCCAGCGACAGCTCGGTTTGAGACAGGAGGCCCCTGCCGAGGTTCTTGCGGACGTGGTTCTGCCTCTTTTCAGTCATTCAGTTCTTTGCCATTACCAGCGCTTTTGGATGACACGTGAGGTGACCGATGCACATCCCTATCCTTCTGTGGCGGTGCGCGGGAGCTATCGAAAGTGGCTTAGGAGGGACATCGCGGCGAGAGCTGGAGCTCAAGGAAACTGACTCAATCCTACCACCCTGACCGTTGAATAAATTGAGGATCCCTTTTCATTATGTTGCACTTCTTTTGTTACGAAATCTTTGCTCAACCTTATGTAGTAGAAGTAATCGTATTAATAAAAACGAGTCTTGGAGGGTTTCCCCCTTCTTGACTTTTGTTCTTCAAGTTTTCTCAACCTGATTTTTATTTTGATGGATCGTGACCGGGTCTCAGCGTGAGACTGCCTACGTATCCTTCTGGTGAAGGAATCAGGTCATGACGTAGTTCAGGGTAGGGTTCGCTCTGGTTTTAACACTCTCCTTTTGCGCTCTAACTTTTGCCTAGAACCGCCCTTTCGGGTTTTCGGTCTAGCGAGCTCATTTATTGTTTGCCTTAACTTTTGCCTAGGACTGCCCGCCCTTGCAGTTCTTCAGCCTAGCGAGCTTCTCTCAGGGGTAATAGCGCTTGAGTTGATCCAGGTTAACCAAGGTTGAGAATTCATTTCCGTCCAAGTCGATGAGTTGCGTAGCTCCCCCGGAAAGGATGGTCTTGATGATGTACGGCCCGGACCACTTTGGTCGAAACTTTCCTCGTGGGTCGTAGACTGGAGCTCGGATTTCCTTTAAAACCATGTCGCCTTCTAACAAATTCCTGGGTTTCACTTTCTTATTGAATGCCCGTGCGATCCTTCGTTGATACCCTTGGATATGGTAAAGAGCCCTCAACCGGCGTTCGTCAAATAGCATAAGTTCTTCAAATCGGTTACTCAGCCATTCAGCCTCTTGGACTTCACATTCGATCATTGTCCGAAGAGATGGGACTTCCAACTCAATGGGAAGTACCGCCTCCATCCCGTAAACCAAAGAGTAGGGGGTTGCTCCCGTTGGCGTTCGCACCGACGTGCGGTACCCCCATAAGGCCAGGGGTAGTTGCTCATGCCAGTCCCTTGTTGATTGAATAGTTTTCTCCAGAATGACCTTGATCGTCTTGTTTGCTGCTTCCACAGCGCCATTGGTCTGCGGCCGATATGTCGTCGACTTGTGCACCTGGATTTGGAATTTCTCCAGAACTTCCCGGGCCCGTCCTTTGAAATGAACCCCATTATCAGATACGAAAGCTTGAGGGACCCCGTACCGATAAATGATGTTTTGCTTGATGAAATGTGCGACTTGAACCGCGGTCAAAGTGGTGTAGGAAGCAGCTTCTACCCATTTCGTGAAATAGTCGACGGCTACCAGAATGAACTTGTGACCGTTGGATGCTGCCGGTACTATCCTTCCGATAACATCAATCCCCCACGTCGAGAAGGGCCATGGCGAGGTCATTTGTTGCAGCTCGTGCGGTGGGACATGCATGAGGTTAGCGTGAATTTGGCACTTTTTACACCTTCGCACGTACTCTACACATTCTGTTTCCATGGTGGACCAGAAGTATCCCTGCCTAAGAATTTTCTTTGCAAGCATTATGCCGCTCATGTGAGGACCGCATACACCCTCGTGAACTTCTTCCATTACCCTTTTCGCATCTTCTCCATGGATGCAGAGCTTATGTGTGCCACAGGGCGATCTTCGATATAAGTTTCCTCCGCATAGAAGGTACTGAGTTGCCATCCTCTGGAGGGCGATTCGGTCTCCCTTGTTTGCTCCCACGGGGTATTCTCCCTTTTCCACGTACCTCCAAATGTCATAATACCATGGGTGGCCATCATCGGGCTCGTCGACTACCATGACGTGCTGGTGTACTGGAATATCCCTTTGTTCTATCACAATTGGTCTTAACTTTACGCCAACAGGGATCTCGACCATTGATGCCAAAGTTGCCAAAGCGTCTGCAAATTGATTTTTGAACCTTGGGACATGAGTGAATGTCACTTTGGTGAAGTGAGGAATGAGATCTTCGAGATCCTGGTGATACGGTTTCAGCTTTTCTTCTTTGACCTTCCAGTCACCATTCGCTTGAGACACAACTAAGTTCGAATCCCCCACAACTTCTAATTTTTCTACGCCAATTTCGATGGCTGCCTCCATGCCTACGATGCAAGCCTCATACTCGGCCTGGTTATTGGTGACTTCAAAGTTAAGCTTGAACGCCAATGGGATGTGCGATCCATCGGGCGAAATGAGCAATACACCGATTCCAAATCCTTTCCGGTTGGCTGCTCCATCAAAGTACAGCTGCCAAATGTCCTCGATTACCATCATAATGTCTTCGTCGGGGAAATTGAACTCGGCATCCTCCTCTCCTTTGACTGGGCAATCGGCTAGGAATTCTGCGACGGCTCTTCCTTTTACCGACTTTCGGGTGACATACTTTAGTTCAAACTCGGCCAACATCAGCAACCACCGTGCCATCCTACCCGTGAGGGCCGGTTTTTCGAATAGATACTTTAGGGGATCCATTCGAGATATTAGCCTGACCGGGTAGGCTAACATGTAGTGTCTCAACTTCTTGGAAGCCTATACAAGCGCCCAGCATGTCTTTTCTAGGGGAGTGTACATTTGGCGGGGTTGAGACACATCTTGTACTTCCTGATTCTTTCGAAAAACTTCCTGAGTGCGGGGAGATGTCCCCGTCGTTCCTTGGCCTTAACAATCATATCATCAACGTAGACTTCCACTTCTTTGTGAATCATGTCGTGTAGTAATGTCGTGGCGGCCCGTTGGTAAGTGGATCCTGCGTTCTTTAACCCGAAGGGCATGACTCGATAACGTCGTCCCGAATTCGGTGACAAACGTAGTCTTTTCCCGATCCTCTGGGGCCATGAGGATTTGGTTGTATCCCGAGAAACCATCCATGAAAGAGAGTAGAGCATGACCAGCAGTGTTATCAACTAACACATCGATGTGTGGTAGTGGGAAATCATCTTTAGGGCTGGCTTTGTTAAGGTCCCTGAAATCGACGCAGACCCTTATTTTACCATCCTTCTTTGGTACGGGGACGATGTTTGCAACCCACTGAGGGTACTCAGTTACCATTAGGAACCCAGCGTTAATCTGTTTAGTGACTTCTTCTTTTATTTTAAGCACCCAATCGGGCCTCATGCGTCTTAGTTTCTGCTTTACCGGCTTTGCATCAGGATAAAGGGGAATCCGATGCTCCACGATTTCGGGATCGATCCCGGGCATATCGGCATGCGACCATGCAAACACATCTTCGAATTCTTTAAGCAGGTTTACAAGTGCTTCGCGTTCTTCAGCGGATAATGCGGAACCGATCTGGGTCAGCCGGGGATTCTCTCCGTCTCTCAGATTTATTAAAACAATTTCTTCTTTTACAGGCTGAGCACGCCTTTCATCTTCCCTGTCGATTAGGGATTGAATTTCTTTGGGAACATCCCCATCGAAATCAATCTCTTCATCACCAGGGGCGACGCAATTTATTTCAAAGTCAGGGAAGTAAGCAGAATCAGATTCATTCATTTCATGACCAACGGCGGCCTCGGGCACCATACACACAGTGGATTCGAATTAAGTCTGAGACTGGGAGTTTGGGCGAGAGGCACCAACTCGGGCCGACAGACTCGAAGACTCGAAGACGCGAAGAAGACGAATGCACTCAGATTCGGACTGACTCCGCCGTGGTAGGTTGCACTTTTCGGCATGAAAATCCGGTTCTTGTACTCTTCAAGAAAGCATCCATGATAAACAAGGTCGGATCCTGGGGTATCTTGTTCCATCATCAGCACTTCTGCTTCCATAGCTGTACCCATTGATTCGTCTTCCCTAAACAGAGTTGCGAGACTACCCATGCTGAAAACCTCAATCCAGTCAGCGGGCTCTTTCTGCTTTTCCTCAACCTCAGTTTCTTCATCGCTATCCGACCAGACGTCGTTGGCAAATATCTCAAATCCTGGCAGGAAGGTATTGGTTTCCTTGTCCCAAAATGGTTCCGGCTGTCCTTGGTAAATCTGCTTTGCTTCTTCTTTGACAAAGTAGTCCTCCAGCTTGTTTCCCCTTTTCACCTTGCTGCTTCTTGAGGGTGAGTAACCAAGGCTTGTTGTACGCATCAGAGTGCCCTGGGCTTCGAACTTTGCAGGGCCTTGGAGGTTCTTTCCCAGTCCCAATCCTGGCATGTAGGACATCTTTTTCATGATCTTGATGGCGACGTTGCTAATGACAAAGTCGTCGTCGATTCTAACTGAGTAGATAGACCGAGAGGTGTTTAGAGAAAAGCCTCCCAAAGCGATGTCTTCCTCCCCGTGTTGAATTTCCAAGAGTGGGGCATTGTCCTCAACAGGGGCATGAATCCCTGAGTCTCCGTGGATAGTAAGCATTCCTGTTTCCAGTCCCAGCCGAATTTTCTGATGGAGTGTGGAGGGCACAGCCATGATGTCTGGCCGATGCAGCCAGGGCCTACCCAGAAGCAGATTGAAGGAGGCGGGGATATTCACCACATGGAATTCTACGTCCGTCTGATATGGTCCGAAGGTCATAGGAACCATGAGAGTTCCAACCACATCCCTCCGAGTGTTGTCATATGCTCGGACTTTGACTTCTGATGGGGAGAAGTCCTTATTCTTGTATCCCAAACAGTAAGCAACGCGGAGCGGACAGACATTAATGGCTGATCCATTATCGACCAAGATTGCTGGAACCGACTTGCCATGGCACTTCAAAGTGATGTGCAGCGGACGATTGTGATCAGTTCCCTCGGCGGGTAAGTCTCGATCAGTAAAGGTGATGGCATGTTTGATAGGTATGGTCTTGATTAATGCCACAAGCTCATCGGGAGTTATAGCGGAAGGAACTTTGAGTCGGGAGAGCGCTTGGATGAGACCTTCACGATGGCGTGTGGAGTGAACCAGCACATCCCAGACAGACATCTTGGCATTGGTCTGCTCGAGTTGACACTTAATTATTCCTTCGGGGTTCTTTTCAGGTCGGGAAGGCTCTTTAGCTAGCGGGTCAAAGGGTCGGAAGGTGCTCTTGACCGGGGTGGTGAAGGGATCAGATGGTTCTGCGGCTGCAGGGTTAGAAGGTTCCCCAACTTGGAGGTTCGGAGGTTGATAAATACGGCCGCTTCTGATTAGATGATCAACCTGGCGGTACTTTGATTCCTCGTTCCATAGGTCGGCCAGGGCTTTACGCTTGTTTCCAATAGTTGTATCTTGTAGATTGGCGGCCAGATCGGCGATAACCAAATCATCCCACAGATCTTCGGGTATCCACTTTTCAGCCTCCATCATGGCTTTGTTAACAGTCCATTCTTCGTTTCCCACTTTTACGTTAACCACTTCAGTGTTGGCCCACAAGTTTGCCAGTTCATCCTCCCATAAGTTTATCATAGCAACTTCGGCGTCTTCCGGGAAAGTGACTGACGGCTCAGATTCAGCTCCGTCCACGAGGTAGTCCATTGGGTCAAACCCGTTGCTAGCGACTTCCTCCTCGAATCCCGGAAGGTTTGGGTACGGGGTGAGGTTCACGTTTTCATACAGATTGTTGACGACAAAGTCATTAAAATGAGAGAAATCTGGGCGGAGCGGGGCGAGTTCCGGCCAGTTGTATGTCGCCATCTCCGGTGGGTATCCAAGCTGGTATTCTTCACCGAATAGCGTCGGCAGGGAGAAGGTATCCAATGGGTCGTTCCATGCCAAAAGCTGATACTCATCCGGGGCCGGGTCCCAATCCCATTCGGGTGCATCTTGGAAGACCAAGTATTCTTCCCCTTGATTTTCGAATAGTGTACTCAAAGAGAATCCATCAAGAGGATCTGCCTGGATGTTTTGCCAATCAACCTCCCATCCGGCCTCGAACAGAGGTTCGTCGTTTCTTTGGAAATTGGCAGCTTCAAATTCTTCCCAGTCAGCAATCAGTTCTCCCCACGTGTCTTCCCATTCCCAGATAGAAGGGACGGCAACCCCTCCGGGAATTCCATTGACAGGCATTGGTTCAGCCTCAGGGAATAGGGTAGAATCAGGTTCTGGGAGGCTTGGATCTTCGGCTAGGGTGATTTGGTTGATACGGAAGGGGGTATTATGCTGTGGCAGGGGGTTTGAGACGGTGTTTGGTTTATCTGTGGGTGGAGCATCGACAACCTTGTTGTCGATGAGGTTCTGGATTTCATGACGGAGGCGGATGCAGTTGTCGGTGGTATGGCCAGGCATTTGGTGGAAGTCACAATAAACGTTTTGGTTTAGGTTTGGCGGAATGGTTTGTGGTGGCGGAAGAGGTTTCAGTACCCCAATGTCTGTGAGCTTCTTAAGGAGAGTGGACCTTGGAGTGCTGAATTGGGTAAAGGTTCGGTTCTGGGATTTTGGCTTTTCGGAAATCTGGTTAACTTCTACAGATTTTGTGGATGAGGTTCCTGCCTGATTGGCATTCCCGAAGAGAACATTGCTGTTTCCTGAATACGCCCGTTTGGATTTGGACCCGGACCCTGATTCTTTCTTCTCCAAAGTTCCGTCTCGCAGAGCCTCCTCTACAGCCAATCCAGAATCGTAAAAAGTTTCGAAATTTGGGGCAGCCTGAGAAAGAACCATGTAAGGTGCAAAAGAGCTTGGCAAGTTCTTGGTTATTATCCGTATTTGTTCCTTTAAGTCAGGTTTATTTTGCATCTGGGCAGCCTTAGCCCTCCAACGTTTCACAAAGTCGGCAAAACTTTCCTTCTCACCCATCTTGGTGCTTTCCAACTCTCTTGTGGTCATTTTCAGGTCAACATTGAAATCATATTGGGCCACGAAAGCTGTCCCGATGTCTTCCCAAGTCCTTTTCTTGGATGGTTCGAGAGAGAGGAACCATTGCAGGGCTGGACCGGACAAGGATTCATGGAAGAGTTGGGCCATAGCTTCTCCTTCGATGCCACGCATGGTGAGGGATCCGACGTACCCCTGAAGGTGGGCTTTTGGGTCACCGGTTCCATCGAATTTTGCAAAATCCACTCCTTTGAACTTTTCCGGCAGCTTGGCATTTGGAAAGAGGCATAGTTTCTTCATGTCGATTTCTCCTTTTCCAAGCCGTTTGGTTTCCTGGACAGATTCCTCCAATTTGCCAATCTTATCCATGATAGCGGCCAGGTTAGGGTCGATTACTGGTACCTCAACTTTAGGTGGTTGCTCAGATTGCAGGGAAGTCTTGATTAGGAGCTTGTCAGTGATTTCCTGCATGCTTTCCATTATCATATTCATGTCATTTTTCATAGAGACTACGGCAGCCTTAAGCTGTGCGTCAACACCGGCGAGGGACTGCTTAAACTGAACATCCATGTTGGCCACGTTCTGCCTGAGTTCCTCCATTCCGTCTCCCTGATCAGCCATAGGTAAGGGGTTTTCGGTCGGGAATGAGACCACGGATTCTTCTACCACAGGTTCTTCCTCTTCCTCAATTTGGACCTCAAACAGCGGGGTCCTTCCAGGGTGTCTACGAGAACTAGTCTTTGGGACAGACGGAACCAATTGGGTAGCATGACGATCAATGTTGTCAACAGTAACAAGTCAAAAGGAGCAACTCATAACCAATCCGAATACTCGCCCTACTTCTATCCATCTCAGAAACAAGGCCTAAGACCTACCGTGGCTCGAATCTCACTTAAGACATCCGTCTGAAGATTTCCAATAGCAGGGTAGGTCCAGTCGAGGCGAGTTAAATTCGAATGGGTCGGAACGAGCCAATCTCCTTATCGTGACCATCCGAGACAGAGCAATGTGGCTCACAGGAATCCGGATATAGACGCGCTTAAGGTTAGACTCAAACCAAGGGAGCCGTTCGGACACGGCAAACACCGGAGGTATCTCAAACTCCATGGATTTACAGTCTCCTTGACTGACCGGAGGGTCCTAAGGAATTCTAAGGAGGCCTATTCCTCTAGCCCACAAGATGCAATGGTATGCGAATGATGCGTGTGTACAGGAATAAAAGCACGTAAGCAGAATATAACACATAAGCCCTAGACATGGGTCCCTGTCCTAGTTGGGAAGGTTCTATGGCTATGTACGAGTGCAAAGGCTGGTTTTGGTCTCAAGAGGGTTCCCTGGACTAGAGCCAAGATGTGCTACCCCGTGTCGAGTGTATTGCAAGACAACGGTCGTAGAGCACGATGGCTCATCATAGTCGAGGGTTGCTAGGCATTCCGGGAGAGCTTGTCACCGGTAAACCGGGTAAGATAGCCGAAACACGCATAGCGAGGCTTGTGCAGTGCAAAGTGTACAGGGTAAAAGAGTTTGATCTTCCAGAAAATATTCGAAAATCCCCTTTTAGAAAACACCTTTCAAGTTTGGCCCTCTTATTTATCTAATACTTTTTGTACATTCTCTTTTTTTTTTTTTTTTAAAAGTATTGAATAAAAGTTGATCCCCAGCGGAGTCGCCACTGTGGGCTCCCGCGCCCGAGAATGAGCGCTTCGCTCGAAGAGTCGCCACCCGGATTTTCGAGATGGATGATCCGAGAAACCGAGAGTTTGCTTGAAAAAGGCTTTAAGTATAGCGAAAACGTTGAGATAATGGGTTCGGGAGCCACATTACGAATGAGGAAGGTTTTTCTTTAAAAGCACTCCACGGCCGGTAAGACCGGTCTCTACTTGATGTTTTCAAAAAGGGGAGATCTTCGGTATCCTTCGGAGTATCAAGCTCTTTAATAAAGCACGAAACGGGAAAGGGACATGGGAAATATATCACATTGGCGTGCAAGTGGTGCCATCTGTACAGTCGTGCTAAAATGATATGAATGAATGGAAGTAAATAACATTCAACAGACTGTTTGGACCTCAGAGCACCGCTCACGGCACCCTGAGATGCCGCGCGAGGCATCTCAGCATGCCGTGCGTGGCACCTGCTCTGCTGTCGGACTGTTGGGCCTCAGAATACCATCACGGCACCCTGAGATGCCGTGCGAGGCATCTCAGCATGCCGTGCGTGGCACCTGCTCTGCTGTCAGACTGTTGCAATCTTTCAAAACATCATTTGACTCGCTAGTTTCTCTGTAGATCTTTTGAAAACTCACGAATAGCCTCACGGCGGTCAGATCATCCCAAGAACGTCATTATCCTTCTCAAAACGTAGTCTTAAAGTAGTTTTCAACGTTTTGATCATTTGGAATGATCTTGAAAAGATTTTAGAAGAGCCGGAACATGGCTTGTAGATATGGTCTTATTTTAAGAGCTACAGAAACAGTAAACAACAAAAACAGGTAACCACAGCAGAGGAAAACTCAGATCCAGCCAGTCTGTTCACAATAGCACTAGTGTGCATCATGCCGTGCGCTGAGAGTCAAGGTGCCGCGCGTCTGATCAACAGCCCGCGCGGTTCCCCAACCTCAGCACAGTGTTGGTTTTATTTTATGAAAATATGTTTTGAGTCAGGATCTAACCAAAAGGGGTTAGATCTGCTGACAGAAAGGTCCCCTCATGACGTAACGGAATCTAGTCCGAGGAAACTAGTTTATACCTTTGGTTTTGAGCTTGATCAAGGGTCGCGGATGCAAGGATGTGGATGGATCGTCACGGATGTGGATGTGGAGGTTAAATGAGACAAAGGGAGTATGGGTGTGAGTGAAGGTTAGGTGTTTTGGGTGATGGGGTCTTGAAGTCAATGAGTGATCAACTTTAAAGATGAGAAAGGGAGTGAGTGAAAGCTCTTAAAGAATGTCTTTTGTGAATGACATCCTTTAAGGCTTGGAAATGGAAGTGGTAATGGAAAGGGGGTTTGAGAACTTAGAGAGAGAAAGTAGAGTGAGAGAGATAAGAGAAAGGCAAGAGAAGGGACTCAAAAGAAGGGCTAAGAGGGACCCCTTTCCCTTGAGTGGAGGGGTCAATTTATAGGCAAATGGCCAAGGATTTTGAATTCAAATGGTGGAGGTATTTTATGGGCGGGCAGAAGTGCATTTTCGAGCAGGTCAGCTGTATCACCTGGCTCACACCGGTGTGGCCGACAGCTTTCTGAGCCGCTTTTTGCTCAAAGTGCCGTGCGGAGGAGTTTGGTCGCGCACGGTTTCTTGAATTTCTCAGGTGCCGTGCGCTGAGTTTGTCTCCGACGGTGCCTCGCCTCGTGGTCCGTAATCTTTGGGCTTTTTATTGGGCTTGGCTGGGTTTGGCTGGGTTTGTTGGGTCTTTGGTTTTAAAGGAGATCCTTTTTCAAGCTCGCAAAGGTACCGTTTCCTCTATTTCATCATCGGGGTGGACACAGACTCTCCGAGGTCCGAATTGGGGTGTCTACAAGCTTACGCGCCAGATGGTACGTGTTTCAAATTTAAGGGGGATAGACAAGACCCTTTTGCACCCCGCGCGCACAAAACGAAGTGGCATAGGACGCTTGCTGGATGGTTAGCAAGTCTTTCGTTGAAGGAAACAGACCGAATGGAATTGGGTCTTCCTCACATCGTCTGCGAATACGAGGATGTATTTCCTGAAGAACTACCAGGATTACCACCGACAAGGGAATTGGATTTCACCATAGAGTTACAACCCGGCACAGCCCCTATTTCATTGGCCCCGTATCGAATGGCGCCAGCGGAGCTACGAGAATTGAAAACTCAACTTCAAGAACTTTTAGAAAAGGGTTTCATCAGACCTAGTACCTCACCTTGGGGAGCCCCTGCCCTATTTGTCAAAAAGAAAGAGAGAAAGAGCACAAGGGCCACTTGAGAAATGTCCTACAAGTACTACGAGTCAATCATGGTATGAAAAAGCTAGCAAGTGCGAATTCGAGATGAAAGAAGTCAAATTCCTAGGACACACAATGTCAGAAAAATGAATCTCAGTAGATGACAGAAGGGTAGAAGCGGTCATGGACTGGAAAAGACCCTCAATGGTGTTTGAGAATAGAGGTTTCTTGGGATTGACTGACTGCTACAAAAGATTCATTTACGATTTCTTCATTTTGAGTAAGCTAAAGACTCAACTAACCCAAAGAGGGGCTAAATTCGAATGGCATGAAGCATACGAGAAATCGTCCCAAGAACTTAAGAACGAACCGATACTATGAGCGCTGACTAACCAAATCTAGTACACCCTAACTTCGAGGACGAAATTATTTTAAGGGGGATAGGTTGTAACAACCCGGAATTTTCGACCGTATTTTTTTTTTTAAATAATAATATTAATAGCCTTAATAAAAATGATAATAGCTTTATTTATCCTAATTATACCTTTTTAATTAGAACAATTATTTTGTTAGATAAATACCTATAATTATCTAATTCTATTTTTTTTATAATTGCATGCATGCACGTTTATCCTCTCCCTCACTCTCCTACTCAATTTCTACCTCCTCCATGACCCAAAATTCATGCGTAATTCGTCCATGCAAAAACCCGATACCGTTAGGACTCGTTTTAATTCGAAACCCATCCAATTCTCCTATATATACACACCACACCGACCCTAGGGCACGTACACTATTCTACCACCTTCCACGGAGCCAGAGAGAGGAGAAAAACCCGAGAGAACCAAGCTTTAATCGATAGAATTTTAGAGAGAGAAAAAGAGAGAGAGAAAAGTGGGTTTCGAGGTTCCGTTCGTCCGAAACCCAAATTGATCGTTCAAGTTGTTTACTACAGTCCCAAGGATCACCGTAGATCAAGCAATTCGGTCTCAAGGTCCTCCGATCGAAGGAATTGAAGTCGTCTTCCCCAAAATCACGTTTTCGATCGAAAACGAAATTAATCCGAACCGATGTACTATAATTCAATCCGAGCCCTCCTCTAAGTATATATATGATTTATAGACATAACCCAATAAGCCTCGTGCCCCCATGCATCGAAAACAACGTCGAAAAACCAAAAAAACCGAAGCAGCCGCGAACCTTGCGGCCGCACTGTTCGGGACCCCCAGCCGTGAGAACCAGACCGACTGAGTTCGCGGCCGCGAACTCAGTTACTCCCAGCCGTGCGGTTTTGTTGTATCGTGTCGAGATGATTTTGCGACCCTTTAGGACATCGTTTATGACCCCGAGTTATTTTTCCTAGGTTACCCACCTTCTAAAGTTCATACCTTGTTAGTTTCATATTTTTTTTATTTAATCTACTATTTATTTAATTTTTATTCGTAATCGTGAGATCGTTTGTAAACTAAAATTCGTTACGACCTTTTAAATTACTCTATAAATCCCCAAACTATTTTTTTTAGATTCCTAACTTGTTAAAGGTCATAACTTGCTGAATTCGTGGTTAATTAACATTATTAGCTATTTATTTAATATTTAACGAAAGTTATAAACGAATATTAATAACGACCTTATAAAAAGTATTTTTAATATCGAAAATATTTTTCTTAAACTCCTGACAGTTCAAAAGTGATATTTTGTTAAAATAAAATTTTATTTATTTAATTAACTATTTATTATTATTTAAGTATTGTTTCTTAATAATAATACCGTAAAATATTATAAAGAAGGTTTAAAATTCCAAATAATTTTATTTATACTTTTTACAGCCCCATAATGTTATTCTGTAAATATAAAAATATTATCAAATATTTAATCATTTATTGTCTATTTATTCTTGTTTTGCCTATTAACTTGAATCTTTTATTCAAAATAATTCCGTGAGCATCCAAACCCAATTTTTAGCACTTGAACTTATTATAGGGGACTGTTAGGACCTTTATTAAGGTTACGATAATTATTCTAATATTTTTACCTAATTAATGTATTTAATTAGTGTTTAATTAACTTAATTACTTATAATTAATTAATAGAAGTCTAGAAAATTATTATTAAACCTTAATTAAATATTTCTTACATTCTTAAAGACTTTGTGATCATATGAGATTAAGGGCAACGGCCCAGTCATAAAAAGTTAGGTGATTGCATTACTTATGAATTGTTTCGATCCATCTGTTACTTGTTTTAATTACTTTTTGTTTATAATTGATATTGTATCGATGCTTCAGTTGACTGTTAGATTGGACCCTAGAGACATGGGGTGGTATGCGAAATAGAAATCACGTTGTGGGCTCCCGCGCCCGAGAATGAGCGCTTCGCTCGAAGAGTCGCCACCCGGATTTTCGAGATGGATGATCCGAGAAACCAAGAGTTTGCTTGAAAAAGGCTTTAAGTCTAGCAAAAATGTTGAGATAATGGGTTCGGGAGCCACATTACGAATGAGGAAGATTTTTCTTTAAAAAGCACCCCATTCGCCCGGTAAAACCGGTCTCTACTTGATGTTTTCAAAAGGGAGAATCTTCAGTACCATTTGGAGTATCAAGCTCTTTAATAAAGCACGTAACGCGGGAATGGACATGGGAAATATATCACATTGGCGTGCAAGTGGTGCCATCTGTACACAGTCGTGCTAAAATGATATGAATGAATGGAAGCAAATAACATTCAATGCATTGTTTGGACCTAGAATACCGCTCACAGCAACCTGAGATGCCGCGCGAGGCATCTCAAAGCATGCCGCGGCGTGGCACTCCGCTTCATCGTCTGTGTTGGGCCTCGAGAATACCATCACGGCACTCGATATGCCGTGGCGAGGCATCTCGGCATGCCGTGCGTGGCACCCGCTCTGCTGTCAGACTGTTGCAATCTTTCAAAACATCATTTGACTCGCTAGTTTTTCTGTAGATCTTTTAAAAACTCATGAATAGCCTCACGGCGGTCAGATTATCCCAAGAACGTCATTATCCTTCTCAAAATGTAGTTTTAAAGTAGTTTTCAACGTTTTGATCGTTTGGAATGATCTTGAAAAGATTTTAGAAGAGCCGGAACATGACTTGTAGATATGGTCTTATTTTAAGAGCTACAGAAACAGTAAACAACAAAAACAGGTAACCACAGCAGAGGAAAACTCAGATCCAGCCAGTTTGTTCACAATAGCACTAGTGTGCATCATGCCGTGCGCTGAGAGTTAAGGTGTCGCGCGTCTGATCAACAGCCCGCGCGGTTCCCCAACCTCAGCACAGTGTTGGTTTTATTTTATGAAAATATGTTTTGAGTCAGGATCTAACCAAAAGGGGTTAGATCTGCTGACGGAAAGGTCCCCTCAGGACCAGAACGGAATCTAGTCCGAGGAAACTGGTTTATACCTTTGGGTTCGAGCTTGATCAAGGATCGTAGATGCAAGGGTGTGGATGGATCGTCACGGATGTGGATGGAGAGGTTAAATGAGACAAAGGGAGTTTGGGTGTGAGTGAAGGTTAGGTGTTTTGGGTGATGGGGTCTTGAAGTCAATGAGTGATCAACTTCAATGATGAGAAGGGAGTGAGTGAAAGCTCTTAAAGAATGTCTTTTGGGAATGACATCCTTTAAGGCTTGGAAATGGAAGTGGTAATGGAAAGGGGGTTTGAGAACTTAGAGAGAGAAAGTAGAGTGAGAGAGTCAAGAGAAAGGCAAGAGAAGGGACTCAAAAGAAGGGCTAAGAGGGACCCCTTTCTCTTGAGTGGAGGGGTTAATTTATAGGCAAATGGCCAAGGATTTTGAATTCAAATGGTGGAGGTGTTTTAGGCGGGCGAGAAGTGCATTTTAGGTGAGCCGATCATCGGTGTGGCTCATCTTTGGCGTGGCGACGACTTTCTGAGCCGGCGACGACTTTTGCTCAGAGTGTAGTGCGGAGGAGTTTGGCTGCGCACGGCCCCTTGAACTCAAGGTGCCGTGCGCTTGAGTTTGTCTCCGCCACGGTGCCTCCTCCTATGGTCCAGGGCCTTTGGGCTTTTCATTGGGCTTGTCAGGGCTTGTCGGGTTTCTTGGGTTTTTTTGGGTTTAAGGGTTTATGGTTTTACGGGAGATCGTTTTTCAAGCTCGCAAAGGTATCGTTTCCTCTATTTCATCATCGGGGTGGACAAAGGCTCTCCGAGGTCCGGATTGGGGTGTCTACACACGTAGACGATGTTAAGTAATGGATAAATTATGAAGTTTATTTCTGTTTAGAGGTTGCTTGCAGGCGTGATGTTGTGATATGATGAGATTGTGATGAGAATTGATACTGGCGGGTGTCCAGTGATGATTTGATAGACTGGCGGGTGTCCAGTGATGATTTGATAGACTGGCGGGTGTCCAGTGATGATTTGATAGACTGGCGGGTGTCCAGTGATGATTGTGAAAAGAATTGTGATGTGGTTTATAAGATAGGCGAACCCTAGCAATATAACGGCATGATAAGCTTACCCTTTGTTGTAGTTATTGGGATGCATACTCGGTACATAACTTAGGTGTATCCGCGACAGCAAAAGGAAGTGATCTCATGGGACGGGATATGGCTAGCGGTTAGGGAGGAAAGATCTCGTGGAGAGATCTTAGATTTCAGATTAAGTTAATGGATAGTAATGAATCAAGTTATATGGATTATCTCTGTTTTACTTTTTCGCACCATATATATCCTGTTTGCCTGCTAACTGTATTGTAAGAGGGGTATTTGGGTTGGATTATAGTTCGGGGTGAACTCTTTCACTCAGGCACGGATTTTCTGGCATCCGTGTCAGATTTTGTAGAAAACCAGGAAACACAGGATCCCGCGGGCGAACAGTTTTATGCTGAGGAGAATCCGGAAGTGGGAGTTGAGCCAGAATACACTTGGGACCCATATCAGACTTAGAAGATGGCTCTTTTTACTGTTTAGCTTACTCCCTCTTAGACTATTTTAGTAGTTTCACAATGGTTTGTAATAAGTGAATCTTTAGGATGAATTATCTGTTTTGGATTTCAAATTGGATTTAATAAGTTGTTCAAGAATTAGTATTTAATATCTCCGATTTTACCTCCGAAAATCGGGGCGTTACAATAGTTATGTTAAAACGTAGATTGTCTTGAACTTTAAAAATATGGTACGAAGCTTGACGTCGAATGAATGTTAAAAATAAACCTATCTTGCTTTTGAAAGTATGACATGTTGAACAAATGATTTCTACGTCAATAAACATATGTGGTCATTGTGAACTTTCCACAAAGAAAGAAAGAACGGATTTCAAAACAAGAGAAATCAGAAGCTTTATTCGAAGTATTCGTATTTTGATCTCATAGAAAGTTATGAACATGACACCTAGGGCGTGGTTATTGAAAAGGAGAAAATGTTTTGAAATCACAATGTGGTCGGACGTGGTAGCTCATTGTGTAAAAGAGATGTTAAAAACCGCAATGTGGCCAGACTTCGTAGCCCATTGTGCGGTGTGTGTTTCCAATGGGACCGGACGTGGTAGTCTCATTGGAGGTGATTTAAATGTTGTGAAAACCACGATGTGGCCGGGCGTGGTAGCTCATCGTGAAGATTGCCAATGTGGCCGGACGTGGTAGCCTCATTGGTAATGTGGCTTGGTTATCCGCGGAGAGGAGCCAATGCAAGGTTTTGTGTGCCAATGGGAACCCGGCGCGGCGGAACCATTGTGAGGATACTCGGGAACCCGGCGTGGCGGAACCGAGGTTGGGTGAGTTAAAGGTGATTTTCAAAATGTTGATTTGGAAGTGAAAAGAATTTTAGAAATGTTGATGAATATGAGACACATTCTACGATGAGTCGCGTAGGAGAAACACATACAATGCAGACACCAACGTTAGACTAAGGAATGCAGATGTGTCATTGTTAATGCCATGTTAAACATGTATGTATTCCGCTGCTTGTGCAAGAGTTTGGTATGCTACTCTTTACTCTGATATTGGTAAGTTATGGGTTAGTGGGTATACGATTATTCTGCTGAGCTCTTGTAGCTCATGGTGTTACCTTTGGTGACCCTGACATATTATATCGGTGGCGACGCTGGTATAATGTTTCAAATTTTGTAGATAATCCAGATGAACAGTACACCTTGAAGGCCTATGGAGTTGAAAAGCTGGCTAGGATGGAGGGGCATGCGGAACTGTAGTTAGGAACCCTAGATCCTTCCTTGTGTAAGTATTGGTCTCCAGTGGGAGTTATGATGTAATAAAGAGCCAAACTCTCTTTTGATATTCAATAAAATGTTTATTTAAAGTACCAAAAAATCAGGGGCATTACAGTACCAGCTAATGAGAAGTTCAATCTGGTACCGTACCACTACAAAATGTGTTTTACTGATGATACAAGAGTAGAATATGTATATATTACATGTGATAGGACACCCCATCATTGGTCTTACAGCGTAAGATTACAAGATATCCATCATTTTGCCAATAGATGTGTGCAATTGATTGGTACGTTGTTCTGTGTCTATATTACTTACAGAGTACACCTAGAATACTGAGCAAATAAAAGTCAAAAATAATTACAAAAAGTCAATTTTTTTTTCTTGGCTATATGTGTTATTCATCAGATGTGAACCGTCACTGAACTTCGAAGTACTAGAAATGGGGAATCTATGGTGAGAGATGTGTTGTTGCTTGATAAAAGGTACTATAAATCATTTGTGCGCGTAAAATCTATTACAACAATTTGAATTTAATCTCTATTCTCTATTGACAAATTGATAACAGTATGACGTTTGTTCGTCTTACTTTGTGGAATGAAATTGCAATGAGAGATGGGATGAGTATGCTTGAGACTCTGCACCAAAATAATATTTTGTTTGCTACAGGGTTGAAGGTCGATGATTTTCATGGTAATACTTTCTTTGAACCCATGTGAATTTGTTTAATAATAATTTAAAAACTTGATTAATAATTTTGAAATTTTAACTTCTAGGTTCGTACCTTAGCACTTGCAAGAAGAGCAAATTATACGTTAACCACTCAATTTGTACAGACGGGATTCCTGAATGGTAAGTTAGATATTGAGCAAATCAATTTGTATGTTTTTTAGTCTTCCACTATATGGAGATTAGTATTTTTTGTTCGATTAATTGTTCTACAAAAAATTGTGCTTATCTAGGTTTGGAAAAGACGTAAATGCACAAAAGTCGGTAGCTTAGAATCGCACAAATGGATTTTCGCTCCCACAGGCATTAATAATTTCAAATGCCACGAGAATTCCAATAAACCAATTTGCATTTCGGGCCAATGTAAGATTTTTCCCTACATGATTTCATGCTTAATGGTTAATATTTTGGCATCATTATATACCTACACTTGGAATTTTATTGTAGGTAAACTATTATCGGGTTATTGGCCGCATTGAAAAAATATATGTTGAACACCTATGGATTGATTTATGCAATACATGCTATAACCAAGTTGAAGATCAGTACGACTGGTTTATGTGTAATCATTGCGGACGAGATGATGTCCAACTGTAACTAGGTAATCATTTTTATAATGAAATTTGCATTTATTGTAGGTATAATATAAAGATGTCCAGACTGTAACACATCTAAAACGGTTGAAATTTGCATTTATTGTAGGTATAATATAAAGATGGTCGTGAAAGACTCCACTGGCTCAATGGAACTCTTGGTAAAGGATACGAAGGCATGATTCATCTTACAATGTGTCCCCTCATATATGAAGAAATTAATGCTAAAAGTACATATTAAAAAGCTGTATATAAATCACAATGTATAGAACTAAAGTAGTATAATAATACCTTTATTTGTGATGTTGTGCCAGGATAATAGGGTGCAAATGTTAAAAGACTATATTTCTCAATTTTATGAATGCCCATATGTGTTTATTATTCCAGCTCCAAAATTTGGAGGCTTTGACCATTGTGCCCCTGTGGTGACTTTTGTATTAAAAGTTGATTGGTCAGAAGAGTGTTGGCATATTTTCAAAAGTAATAAACGATTAAAATTATTGTAGGGGTGATAAGTTGCCTTTTTGATTTCATTGCCAGTTCATATTTATTTGTGATGAATTTAATAATTTTTACTCTTATTTATGTAGGACAGTTGAGGACTAACAAAGAGACAACGAGGTCGTCGTGATAAGAGTTTTGTTAAAACATTGAAAATTTCGAAATGACATCTTATTTGTTAGGTGAAGTTTTAGAAAAATATATTTGGTTTGACAGTAGTTAATTTTTATTACGTGTGTTGAGAGATTTATGGCTTTTAGAATTTTGTATAAAACTTGAATATTATTTGCACTTCGATTTGTCCTGCACATATACCAACGTTTAGTTTGATTCTCCTTTTGCTAATTGTTCGACCAGTAATTTTAGTTGTCTTTAAAATGTGTTGCACCGTGCCTTCAGGCATGGGTATTCACTAGTATGTATATATATATAGTGGTTGTAAGAGGGTTCGAAAGAAATAAAATAAAAAACTTAAACAACAATTAAAATAAAGAGGGGAGAGAGAGAGAGAGAGAGAGAGAGCCTCTTTCCGCACTCCCCCGACACACCCCCCTCCCTCCGGTCCCACCACTTTTCCCCCCCTTTCCCCCCTTCCCCCTCCTTCCCCACTGTTTTCGGGTTTTTTTTTACTTTTATTAGTTTTTTTGTTTTACTTTTAAGACTTTACTGTTTTATTTTTTTATTTTTACTAGTTTTTTATACTTTTAAAAGACTTTAATTACTGTTTTAGTTTTTTTTAAAAATTTTACTAGTTTTTTTTGTTTGCTTTTAAAAGACTTTAATTACTGTTTTTGTTTTTGTTTTTTGTTTAACTTTTACAATTTTTTTTTTTGTTTTACTTTTAAAAGACTTCTTCCTATAATTTTAATTAATAAATGAATAATTAAAACATAACTTATACTAACATTACTTGTAGTAATTTTAATTAATAAATGAATAAGTAAAGCATAACTTATTGTAACGACCCGGAATTTCAACCCAATTTTTTTCAAATAAAGAAATTACTTTTAATCCAATAGTCGATAGTAATCAATTAATTATTTAAAATTGTAATTAGATTAAACTAGAACCTAGAATAATTTTTGGTAATTAAAATTAGTTTAGCATATAATTATCTTATCTTGTTCTATTCTATTTAAATTTTTTTATTTTTGTTATACATACATATAATTGCATTCATGTACACTCCTACCATCCCTTCCTCTCCTACTCGATCTCTACCACCTCCGTAGCCCTTAAACCGAGCTAAATTCGTCCAATTAAAAATCCAATTCGATTAGGACTCGATTTGATCTTTCCACATCAAATTCACCTATTAATACACCATCCCATTAACCCACGAAGCCACCATGATATTCTCCCAACTCCTCTGACCAGAATAGAGAGAAAAATCGTAAGAAAACAAAGCTCCAATCCATGGAGTTTTAGAGAGAGAAAGTGAGAGAGAGAAAAGTGGGTTTCGTACCTAGGCTCAACCGAAATCCAAATTGATCGTTCCAATTACTTCCCTCGAACCCAAGCATCTCCAAAGATCATCCAATTCGAGCCCAAGGTCCCCCGATCGAAGAATCCGAAGTTTTCTTCTCCAAAATTCAAGTTTCGGTTCGAAAATCAATTCGAACCAATTCGAGGTACTATAATTCGATCCGAAGTCTCCTCTAAGTATATTTAATGTTTATAGACATAACCCAATAGACCCCGTAGTCCCATGCATCGAAAAACAGTGCAAAAAATCAAAAAAAACGAAAACTGTCGCCGACCTTACGGCCGCGACCTTCGGGCGGCCCCAGCCGCGAGAACCAGTCAAACGGAGTTCGCGGCCGCGAACTCCTTACCAGTGCGGTTTTGCATTGTTTCGTGCCGAATCGATTTTTCGACCTTTTAAACATCGTCTTTGGCCCCCGAATTATTTTTTCTAGGTTACCCACACTCTAAAGATCATACCTTATTAGTGTCATATTTTTTTTATTTAATCTTCTATTTATTTAATTTTTATTCGTAATCGTGTAAAAGTTTATAAACTAAAAATCATTGCGACCTTATAAACTACTCTATAAAGTCCCAAACTATTTTTCCTAAACTCCTAACATGTTAAAGATCATAACTTGCTGATTTCATATTTTTTTTATGTTATTAGCTATTTATTCTATTTTTAATTAAAGATACAAAGGAAAAATAGTTACGACCTTACAAATAATGTTTTTAACATCTAAACTACTTTTTCTAGATTTCTTACATCTCAAGGATGATATGTCATTAAAATAATATTTTATTTATTTAATTAGCTATTTATTATTAATTACGCGTTGTTTCTTAATAGAAATACTTTAAAATATTATAAAAGAGGTTAATAATTCCGAATAATTTTATTTAGACTTCGTACAATCCTAAGATGATATTTTGTTAGAATAAATATATTTTTAATTAAGTAATTATTTATTATCTATTCAGTCTTCTTTTGTTTATTAACTTAATCTTTTTATTGAAAATAATTCCGTGAGCATCCAAACCCAATTTTTAGCACTCGAACTTATTATAGAGGACTGTTAGGACCTTTATTAAGGTTACGATAATTATTCTAATATTTTTACCTAATTAATGTATTTAATTAGTGTTTAATTAACTTAATTACTTATAATTAATTAACAAAAGTCTAGAAAATTATTTTTAAATCTTAATTAATTAATTCTTTCATTCTTAATGACTTTGTGACCATACAAGATTAAGGGTAACGGCCCAGTCATAAAAAGTTATGTGATTGCATTACCTAATGTTTGTTTTGATCTGTTTGTTATTCGTTTTAATTATTACTGAGAATGATATTGTGTTGATACTGGATTTGAATGTTAGATTGGACCTTAGGGACATGAGGTGGTATGCGAAATAAAAATCACGTAGACGATGCTAAGTAATGGATAAATTGTGAAGTTTTTTTTTTATTTAGAGATTGCCTGCAGGCGTAATGTTGAGATATGATGAGATTGTGATGAGAATTGAAACTGGCGAGAGTCCAGTGATGAATTGATAGACTAGCGAGAGTCCAGTGATGAATTGATAGACTGGCAAAGTAAGCCCAGTGATATTGTGATATTGTGATGGTTATGATGTGGTTTATAAGATAGGCGAACCCTAGCGATGTAACGGCATGATAAGCTTACCCTTTGTTGTAGTTATTGGGGTGCACACTCGGTATATAACTTAGGTGTATCTGCGACAGCAAAAGGGAGTGATCTCATGGGACGGGATATGGCTAGCGGTTGGGGAGGAAAGATCTCGTGGAGAGATCTTAGATTTCATGTTAAGTTAATGGATAGCAATGAATCAAGTTATGTGAATTATCTCTGTTTTACTTTTTCGCACCATATATATTCTGTTTGCCTGCTAGCTGTAAAGTAAGAGGGGTGGTTGGGTTGGATTATTTTACTGGGTGATTTATCACTCACGGATACGTCTGTATCTTGGCAAATCGATTGCTTCGGCGATCAATTTGCTAGAGGGCGCAAGATTCAATGGAGGAGATTCAACGATGATGCAGTTCGATACGAAAAGAAATCAGTAATGAAGATCGAGGATGCTTAGGATTCGTATCAAGATTAGAGTCAGCTCTGAAGTTAATGTATTTTGATTCCGTAAAACTATCTTGAGATTGTATTAGCAAAATCTTTATTTTGGAAAATCATATTTATTTAGCAAATTTTCTTGAGAAATTATTTTATTTTGCTCCCGAAAAATTGGGGCGTTACAAGTGGTATCAGAGCATAGGTTCAACACTCGGCCTTGGGTAGATTGGGTAGACCACATTCTGAGACCCGAATAGCTAAACGTTTACGGTGTCTATTACTCTTCTAAACTACGATATAACCTGTCTAAGTATATCATATAAATATTTATTTACCTGTTGCGACTCAGACTCCGATGAGTTACGAAATCAACGTTGATTCCGATCTGAAGGAAGCGATAGAAGAATCATTCCTCTTATAATTGGTTGTCCGATCGAACGAGGCGAAGAACACCAGTCCAAAGAAGACAAAAAGACAAATCTCGACAATAGAAGAAGGGTACTTTCGAAGGAGGCTACTTAGTAAATAGAGTACCTGTTGAAGAAGAATTCCTCTTTAGGTTGATAACGGTCGCCAATAAAGTAGGATCAATGTGAGAACGTTGTTGCACTCATTCCCTTTTTAGAACCAGATATTTAGAAACCCTTATAACCCTGAACCTAACCTCGAGGAGCAGTCGTTACAAGATTGGTACAAAACGTCAATGACGTCATCATTTTGTCAAACCCACCAGTAAGGACGATACACGTAGCCCTGATTCCAACTGCAACGTCGTCTACGATAACGACTATTCTTTCGTGAATTTCAAGATCAATACCAACTCAAACCTCAACGCAAGACGAAGTATCAATTGGGTTGTGCAACTCATACGAGCGATTACCGACTACCCCTAAACCCTAACCTCCAGCGTCGTAGATCCCTTGAGAAAGTAGATAGATTGACGAATAGAAACATGATGTTATCAGAGATTCGAAATCATCACCTAGCTAAATACTATGCCACTACATCCGATGAAGGCACCATCATAGTTCAACAGATCAGGAAGAGCTCAAGGTCGTGAATATCTGAGAAAGCGGCAACCATTCTCTTGCAATGAAGTTCTTAATATTTTTTTTAAGGGGGATAGACGAGCTATTGACGATTATTCATCTAAGTCTCCATTCTCATTCGATCGATTGTATTTTAACTGCCCGCTACGTTCAATCTCTCTTGGCTCTTCTTAAAATCACATTCATTATGACTCTCCATTGTTAGAACTGCAATTTCAACTAAATCTCAAATCGTTGAACTCTTGTCTATTCCAAGCACCTAGCTCTCGTGACATTTTCTTTTGAGTTGGGTATTCCTAACGAATCATTTTGTTTCAACCCCTCTTAATTTGATTTGATTTGAAGTCAACAGTGTGCTCAATTATGAGTCTAACTTCTCTGATCCATTGAATACTTCCTGTTTGGAGAAATTCTCGTTTATTTTGACTAGCGCACTATTAGCTATTCACAACCTTGAATTCTTTTGATATCACATCAAAATATTCCTTCGACCTTTCAAAACTCTAAATTCACAAACCTAGTTCGAGTTTCAATGTTGGAGTTATTTAGTCCTTGAACACCGGTATCATTGTGCTTCAATTTTCTTAAACTTTGTATCCTGTTTCGAGTTAATCAGATCCAATCATTGTTCTATTGATGACTTTTTCTATTTTTGGATTCAAGAGTCATTATTTACTCTTCACTTGTGCCCATTATCTTTCTTTCTTTTAAATAACTAGAGTTAGATGTTTGTTTTGAAATACGTTTGGCCAACGTGGTGCAAAATAAATATCTAGTTCGGTTTCATCGATTGGATCTTGTAATCCTTCAAAACCTATCAATAGATCGATATTTCTTATGAGAACCCTTGTTAAATTATTCTAGTGCAATATTTGGTAGACCAAGTACTTGCTTATTTCACTACCATGTTAAATCTTTTTATCAGCATTATTCTAATGATGAAACTTTTTCGAATCCAAATCATTGAGTTTGACGTCGGTTAGCTTAATTCTCGTTGTTCTCGTATTCCAACTCAATTCTAAACAACTCATACCTCTAACTCGTAAGAGGAGGATCTGTTCATACTTTCTATTAGGTTCTATAGCATTTGAGTCATGTTTGAAATCTCTTGGAAATTCTCGCCTTCTCGTTTCTTTTGGGAGAAAAGTACCATCCACCGATTAAGAGATAAGAACCAAGCTTTCAAGAACTGACCAACGAAGGAGGTAAGTTGATGACTCCCAAATCACTCGAAGCCAATCAAAGAGCTACGCCGACAAGAGGATGAGACCATAGACTTTCCACGTACTTTTTGTTCAAACCACGCCTTAGGATCACCCGATTTGTCAAGAAAAGAAAGTTATCGCCTTGCTACATTGGTCCTTTCGAAATCGCGAAACGAATTGGAGAGGTATCCTATCGCCCAACTTTACCGCCGCAAACCGCCAAAGTTCACAACATCATCATGTCTCCATGTTACGAAAATACATGGTCCACACCCTACACACGTGTTCAGTTGGAAGGAAGTCACATTAAATGAGGATACAACTTTTGAAGAGCAACCGGTAGAAATTTGTGATCATGGAGAAAAGTTACCCAAGGAAGAATAATCAAATTAGTCAGAGTTCTATGGAGACATCAAGAAATGGAGGAATCAACAAGGAAACGAGAAGACACAATTCGAGCCAACTACTGACAATTGCATTCACCAGGGAGTACGCTTTAATTTCGAGAACGAAATTGTTTTAAGGGAGATAGGTTGTAACGACCCGGAATTTCAACCCAATTTTTTTCAAATAAAGAAATTACTTTTAATCCAATAGTCGATAGTAATCGATTAATTATTTAAAATTGTAATTAGATTAAACTAGAACCTAGAATAATTTTTGGTAATTAAAATTAGTTTAGCATATAATTATCTTATCTTGTTCTATTCTATTTAAATATTTTTTTTTGTTATACATACATATAATTGCATGCATGTACACTCCTACCATCCCTCCCTCTCCTACTCGATCTCTACCACCTCCGTAGCCCTTAAACCGAGCTAAATTCGTCCAATTAAAAACCCAATTCGATTAGGACTCGATTTGATCTTTCCACATCAAATTCACCTATTAATACACCATCCCATTAACCCACGAAGCCACCATGATATTCTCCCAACTCCTCTGACCAGAATAGAGAGAAAAATCGTAAGAAAACAAAGCTCCAATCCATGGAGTTTTAGAGAGAGAAAGTGAGAGAGAGAAAAGTGGGTTTCGTACCTAGACTCAACCGAAATCCAAATTGATCGTTCCAATTACTTCCCTCGAACCCAAGTATCTCCAAAGATCATCAATTCGAGCCCAAGGTCCCCCGATCGAAGAATCCGAAGTTTTCTTCTCCAAAATTCAAGTTTCGGTTCGAAAATCAATTCGAACCAATTCGAGGTACTATAATTCGATCCGAAACCTCCTCTAAGTATATTTAATGTTTATAGACATAACCCAATAGACCCCGTAGTCCCATGCATCGAAAAACCGTGCAAAAAATCAAAAAAACGAAAACTGTCGCCGACCTTGCGGCCGCGACCTTCGGGCTCCCCCAGCCGCGAGAACCAGAGCATCAGAGTTCGCGGCCGCGAACTCCAGTTAGCCCAGCCGTGCGGTTTTGCATTGTTTCGTGCCGAATCGATTTTTCGACCTTTTAAACATCGTCTTTGGCCCCCGAATTATTTTTCCTAGGTTACCCACACTCTAAAGATCATACCTTGTTAGTTTCATATTTTTTTATTTAATCTTCTATTTATTTAATTTTTATTCGTAATCGTGTAAAAGTTTATAAACTAAAAATCATTGCGACCTTATAAACTACTCTATAAAGCCCCAAACTATTTTTCCTAAACTCCTAACATGTTAAAGATCATAACTTGCTAATTTCATAATTTTTTTTATGTTATTAGCTATTTATTCTATTTTTAATTAAAGATACAAAGGAAAAATAGTTACGACCTTACAAATAATGTTTTTAACATCTAAACTACTTTTTCTAGACTTCTTACATCTCAAGGATGATATGTTATTAAAATAATATTTTATTTACTTAATTAGCTATTTATTATTAATTACGCGTTGTTTCTTAATAGAAATACTTTAAAATATTATAAAAGAGATTAATAATTCCGAATAATTTTATTTAGACTTCTTACAGTCCTAAGATAATATTTTGTTAGAATAAATATATTTTTAATTAGTTAATTATTTATTAACTATTCAGTCTTCTTTTGTTTATTAACTTAATCTTTTTATTGAAAATAATTCCGTGAGCATCCAAACCCAACTTTTAGCACTCGAACTTATTATAGAGGACTGTTAGGACCTTTATTAAGGTTACGATAATTATTCTAATATTTTTACCTAATTAATGTATTTAATTAGTGTTTAATTAACTTAATTACTTATAATTAATTAACAAAAGTCTAGAAAATTATTTTTAAATCTTAATTAATTAATTCTTTCATTCTTAATGACTTTGTGACCATACAAGATTAAGGGCAACGGCTCAGTCATAAAAAGTTATGTGATTGCATTACCTAATGTTTGTTTTGATCTGTTTGTTATTCGTTTTAATTATTATTGACAATGATATTGTGTTGATACTGGATTTGAATGTTAGATTGGACCCTAGGGACATGGGGTGGTATGCGAAATAGAAATCACGTAGACGATGCTAAGTAATGGATAAATTGTGAATTTTTTTTTTTGTTTAGAGGTTGCCTGCAGGCGTGATGTTGAGATATGATGAGATTGTGATGAGAATTGAAACTGGCGAGAGTCCAGTGATGAATTGATAGACTGACGAGAGTCCAGTGATGAATTGATAGACTGGCAAAGTAAGCCCAGTGATATTGTGATATTGTGATGGTTATGATGTGGTTTATAAGATAGGCGAACCCTAGCGATGTAACGGCATGATAAGCTTACCCTTTGTTGTAGTTATTGGGGTGCACACTCGGTATATAATTTAGGTGTATCTACGACAGCAAAAGGGAGTGATCTCATGGGACGGGATATGGCTAGCGGTTGGGGAGGAAAGATCTCGTGGAGAGATCTTAGATTTCATGTTAAGTTAATGGATAGCAATGAATCAAGTTATGTGAATTTTCTCTGTTTTACTTTTTCGCACCATATATATTCTGTTTGCCTGCTAGCTGTAAAGTAAGAGGGGTGGTTGGGTTGGATTATTTTACTGGGTGATTTATCACTCACGGATACGTCTGTATCCTGGCAAATCGATTGTTTCGGCGATCAATTTGCTAGAGGGCGCAGGATTCAATGGAGGAGATTCAACGATGATGCAGTTCGACACGAAAAGAAATCAGTAATGAAGATCGAGGATGCTTAGGATTCGTATCAAGATTAGAGTCAGCTCTGAAGTTAATGTATTTTGATTCCGTAAAATTATCTTGAGATTGTATTAGCAAAATCTTTATTTTGGAAAATCATATTTATTTAGCAAATTTTCTTGAGAAATTATTTTATTTTGCTCCCGAAAAGTTGGGGCGTTACACTTATACTAACATAACTTGTACTAATTTCGTCGAAGAGTGAAAATACATGAAAATTCAATTTCTAATCAATGTTTCCACCAAATTTTGCTCTTGCCCCTCTTGGTCTTGTATCCATTATTTCTTGCTACAAACGAATTCGTGTTGCATAACGAGCAGCCCATCTTTTAGCTTGTACTGATGCATTGTTCCACCACCATGTTGGGAAGGTTGGTACAGAGTAATGAAGCTGCAAGAAAAGTTGCACAAAGTGATTGAAATTTAAAAAGAAAAAGAAATTTACTCACATATATAATATTAAATAATTTAAAAATACATATAAAGAGTAAAAAAATAAGTATTTCGATTTTTAATTCGTTTGAATCGATACGAAGATCTTATTTTTGTTATCATTTCATCCTAAATGATCGTAATAAATTTTTGGCTCTAAGGCCATTCAATGAGCATATCCTAAGAAAGATCTGAAACTAAATAAGGAGCCTTAAGATACTTGTTGAAAGGCTTTCGAGTCAAAAATTAATTATGACTATTGAAGATAAAATGATAAAAAAAACAAAATTTTTGTACCAATTCAACCGGATTAAAAATTGAAACACTTAAATAATATTAAATAAATAAAAGTGAAAAAAGATATAAAAGTTATTAAGTAAATAAAGAAATAAGAAAAAAGGTTCAATTATTGCCGTGGGTTGAAGCCGGGGGTATTTTGGTCCGAGGGGTGGGTGGGTCCGGGAGGTGTCGGGGGGGTGCGCAAAGAGTTTTACTTGGATCAGACCCATGACAAAATTGCCAGTGATCTAAGTTTGGTAAGAAAGGATTAAAAAAAAAGGAAGAAGTTTGGTAAGAATTTTGGAGGATTCACCATTTCGGCTCATTGAAACTCTTTCTCGAAGTTGTATATATATATATATACACACACTCTACGCCCTCTCCGGTCGTCTGTTTGTCTCTCTCTCTCTATCTGTCCGTCTATATCTCTTCCTTATCTTGGCCCATGGATCCATTCGATTTGGTTTCTTCAATCGTAGAGCTTTGCAAAGGTAGAGAACAAAATCACCTTTTATTTTAGATCTTTATCTAATTCCTTGTCAGATCGCTATTCCCGTCTTTAATTTTTTTTTTTTTGTGTGCTTATTCTCATATTGAGCCTGCTTTAGATTTGTCAGGATCTCTCGATATTATGCGTAGCTTCTGCTTTTATTTCGATTTTTTGGGATTTCTGCTTAGGGTTTCTGTTTGATGTGCTCCATTTTGCTGGTGACATGTTCGGTTTCTTTCCATAATTCATTATTGGCGAGTGTTGAGTTAATAATCTCAGTTTAGAGTAACAAAGTTCATGCGTCTTTTTTCAATTATTTTGTGGGCACCCTTATTTCTTCAATCATGGGTAGCTACTACGTCACTGGGTATTTAATATGGCTTCTTTCGTTTTAGATAATACGAGGAAGCTTATAATCTCAGAGTGTGTGTATTCTGTCTATTTGTTACTCGTTGGTGTTTATATAATAGTAAAAGTAAGTTATGACAAGCTCTATAGACCTGCCTCTTAAATTAAAAAATTAAATTGCAGTGTATACTTACTCTAGTCAGTTCATAGCACATTTTAATTAACTGCAATTAATGCATTTTTTTAGTTGGCTATCACCAACTTTCCTTATTTGGTTTTGTGATATAGTTAAGGAGTTGCGAGCACTTGGCATGTTCTTTTAGTTCAGCTGTGGCCAGAATTGAACTGTGCACCATCAAGTAGGATATTTTCCTATGATTACTGATTTTTCCTCTTCATAAATTTCTATTGCAGGATTTGGGTAATGGGTACTGCAACTTCGTCTATTTCCTTCGTCATAAGACTTTTATGCCTGTAAACTCGTATTTTTCCTTTCACTATCCGAAAACAAGATAAAAAAGAACAGAGAAGAGAATGAGCTTGCCCAACATAGGGGCCCCTATCAATGATGAGAAGCTAAATAACACGGGAAAGGTGGCGGCTTTGAATCCAAATGCTGTAGAGTTTGTTCCTTTCGCTCTCAGGTCATCCTCTGGAAGCACAATTACTGCAGATGGGTCAACGAGCTTGGTTGTCTCTGGGACTGGGAAATTCGGGAAAGCAGTGTTAGATCGTTCGGAATCGACAATCTCAAGTAATTCTGATGAAGAAGCTCACCAGTACTGGCGCCGGCAGCTACCTGATGACATTACTCCTGACTTTAAGGTTATGGGGGGTGATGAGTCTCAGGGAATTAATAGCATCCCCTTTTCAATGCTTTCCCTTCATGATGGCAGTGATGCCTCGAGGTTCTCTACTACTGGCAGTAGTTTTATGTTGAAGGAGTTGCCACACCATGGAACAAATGGGAAAAGTTTTGCTGAGAAGATAAGACATTCTGTTCCATTCTATGGTGAAGATGTATCGTCATCCAACTTCATTCATTCAGGAACTGAACCTTGGGACAAGCCAATGACAAACAATGATCAGCTTCTTTCCACTATTAGAGAGGGGCTTCCGTATGATAGGAATCCTAGACAGGGTTTCCTGAATGAGCAAGGCATAGCAGGTAATACAGAGTTAAATCCTCTTCCGTTTTTGGCTGCACAGTTTCCTGGCTTTTCTGCTGAGAGCCTTGCTGAGGTGTACCTTGCCAATGGAGGTGACTTGAACCTGACAATTGAAATGCTTACTCAGCTTGAGGTATGATCAACTCTTTAACTTGGCCCAAGATGAGTGATTCTTAGTAAAAAATTGACAGCATATGGAAATTCGTGGTTTTTCAAGATTTTGTTTGATTTCCATTTTTTGTTTAGCACTTTGAATCTTTTAGCATGTCTTGTTGTACTGAAGTTAACTGCAGATTTATGAGGTTCGGGAAATAACTTTTGTCAATTGCATATTCTATTTAAAATTGCAGAGCTTATTGTAGGTGTTCGCGTTTTTGTGTGAAGAGAGCTGACCGTGTCGTTTCCGTATCAAAAATAATTAATATAATGGAACAATTACTACTACTCAAACGAATAGTGGTAAGTATTCCGAGTATCTCTCCACAGGGATTATAAGTGATGCAGCGGAATTCACGAGAGACTAGTTAGCGTACTAGTTCAAACAAGATGAGCAACTCGTCGCAACGAGCAATTCTTGCGCACAAGAAAGAAAGAGAGAATCTCTACAATATTATTGAATAAAAGCTTTAGAAGTTGAATAATTGAATAGGTTACAGCCCTTTTTGTAAGACCCTAACCCTAGAAATCATACTGAAAGAGAAATAATAAATCATGCCAAAAGAAGCGGTACTCCCTCCGTTCCATATTGAGAGTCCCTCTTGGGGATTCCAACTATTTTATGGGACATGCAATGATTACACCTATATTGTCTATCATTTCCACCATTACCCCTATATTTTACCTACTTTATAACACTTATATTCACTTGTGAGGGACACTTTTGGAAAATCACCAAATTTTTCCTTCCATTTTTGGAAAAGGGCCATCATTTTGGAACAACCCAAAATGGAATAATGGACTCTCAATTTGGAACGGAGGGAGTATTAAATAAAAGATATTTCCTAATTAATTAAAATAAAATCCTAATTCTTGTAGGCCAAGAATCCTAATAAAGGTAGAAATCAAAATCAAACCGAATACGGGAAGTTAATAATTCTAACCTAAAGGAAAATATTCCTAGTCAAAATCGTATTCTAAAACAATAAAAATAAAATACAAAAACTCTCCATTTTTGTCCTACGTCAATCTCCTTTTCTTCAAAAGAACTCGACCTCGAGTTCTTGTTGGGAATCTGCCATCTTCCATGCCAAAGAAACAGATACTTAGAATACTTCAACTCCTTCCTTAACTTAAAATAAAACTTCAAGAAAAAGTGTATTTGCAAATATTGTTTCTCAGCATGCTTTAACTTGTTGACAAAATTCACTAGATGAATATTGAGAACCCAATCAAATTGCTGCACTCCAAGAAAATTGACAACTAGAACCTTATGCTGTAGTTGCTGGATCTCTAGACTTTGATTTATTATAGAGTTGGTTGGCACTCCTTTGTCAGGAAATCGGATTTCAGCAACAGCCATATGTTGTTGTAGTGCTGCAGTCAACTCCATTATGGGTGATTCATCAAGCCCAAACGCACAAACCTCCAATGCAATATTCTTTTGTTCTTCCACAACCGCATCCGAAACAATTTCAGTATCCTCTTGCACACAAGCACCGATGTCAATTTCGTCTTGATCTTCAACTTCAATTTTGACCTCTCTCACGGCTTCTACAATAATTTGTTCTGCATAATACTGTTTTGGCCTATATTTTTCCCCCAACAATTGCTCATAATTCCATGGTAAAAATCTTTCTATCATACGTTTTTTAATTATGTACCATGCATAAATTCGACGCTTGCCCAATCGATCTCTTAGAAATTGCAGATCTAGCCACCATCGTAGTGTTGGACCTATAAGCTTCACTAACAAATACCTCCACATTTGTTCTGTCGGAATTTTTGCATACTGGAAGGAATCTTCGATGTCTAGAATCCAATCCAAACGATCTTCAAAAAATTCAAGACCACGAAATTTTGGCAAATTATCGTAATACCTGAAATTTGGTTGTTGCTTTGTCGATTGATAATCATCATGGTTTTTGAATAGCTTGCCTTCAAATTTATTCCTACCATTGTAGTGATAATAAGAATATCCTCTGGAGACGTTTTGGTTAATAGGTTGGTTGTGGGCAAATCCCTCAACGCGGTTCCTATCAACTTTGCGTTTAACTTGTTGACCATGGGCAAATCCCTTGGTGTGAGTCCTGGTAAATCCTTCACCATGACCAACGTCAATGGGTGTGTCTTCAACTTTGTTTGGTGCCATCGAACCAGGAAAAGCGTGGCTCTGATACCACTTGACCCAGCAGAATTCACAAGAGACTAGTTAGCGTACTAGTCCAAACGAGATAAGCAACTCGTCGCAATGAGCAATTCTTGTGCACAAGAAAGAATGAGAGAATCTCTACAATAATAAAAGCTTTAAAAGTTGAATAATTGAATCGGTTACGGCCCTTTTTATAAGAACCTAACCCTAGAAATCCTAATGAAAAAGAAATAATAAATCATGCCAAAACAAGCGGCATTAAATAAAAGATATTTCCTAATTAATTAAAATAAAATCCTAATTCTTGTAGACTAAGAATCCTAATAAAGGTAGAAATCAAAATCAAACCGAATACGGAAATTTAATAATTCTAACCTAAACGAAAATATTCCTAGTCAAAATCTTATTCTAAAACAATAAAAAATAAAAAATAAAAAATAAAATACAAAAACTCTCCGTTTTTGTCCTACATTAGTAAGGCTGAGTTACAGTAATTCCAATTAATTCCTAATTTAATTCGAGAAAAAGATTGATTGATTGTTGGTTTCCTAAAATTATTAAACAGTAATTAAAACGGTTAAAAACGTAGAAAAGAGTTAATGAGAAAAAGCTCTAGGATTTCGAATCCACTCTTCCCCTCGTAACCTACTCATGTTTCGATACCGTAGGATAGCAAGCCCTAGCGATACCTCCCAAAGATAATTTATGAAGCACCAATTGGGAGCATGGACTATCTCCACCTAGCACAAATCGCCTTACTTGGACGAACCGTAAGCACGGATCGTCTCATCGGCACGATGCATCTTACGTAGTATAGTCCATCCAACCGGTTATCATAAAACAATTAAAACCGTTATATGAACGTGCATAAAACATAGGAATTCATAGACAAGATGATTGAAAGAATTAATACCATAAATAAATCATCAAGTCAAACATCCATGATCCGAATAATTAGAACACTAAATCAAAACATAAATAATGTTACTAGGGTTCGAGTTTCATCTACACCCTAGAAGAGGATTTAGCCGGCCATGAGGATGAGCATCTCAGTTGATGTTTTCCCACTCGAAGCCGCTGCCTCCGTCGGCCGTCCAATTTCTTAACCGCGTTCCGAAGCTCTCTGCCGAAGTCAGTCAATTTCCATTATATAGGGTTTCAAGTATTAATTACATATAGGCCCTTGAACTTCATGCTTTAATAGATTAGCAATTCAACTTTGAAGCTCTTTACACTTTGACCCCAAACTTCCATTAAACCTTCTTTTTATCCAACATTTTGGGCAATGGGCTCGAGCAACCTATAAACAAAATAAAAGCAAAATAAATATCACGTAACAAATATAAATGACTAACAAGTGTAGTTTTGAGGGCCAAAATACCAATATTTTGGCACTTATGAAGAGCATTATGACTTTATGCAAGTGATACTGAGTAAAGAGAATATGATTCTTGTAGCAAGGTTTGAATTAACAGTATTTTGCCAGTATTAAACATTGCAGGATATTCTTTTGTGCTTGCAGTGCTTTTGATGGCAGTCTTTTAATATTAAATAGGGATGTGATTTTGGCACTCCACTTTTAACCGGTGGCACTCCACTTTTTATTTTGTAATCTCACATGATCAAGACACAAAGTGGAGTGCGAGTGGCTAAAACTGGAGTGCCAAAATCAATTTCCTATTAAATATGATAGGAAAGCAGATAATCTTTTTGCTCAAAATGCTTTGGATTACGATCGTTCTGCTAATATAAAATATTGCAGGAAAGCTTATATTCTTTTTGCTAACAATGCTTCGGATAAGATTTTTGAAGTTAATGATGAGATACATAATATTTTCTGCGTGTTACAATTAAGTAGAAGTCTAATATGCTCCATATTGTCCGGAAAATTCTTCTTTTTCTTCCAGACGTTCAATGTATGCAGTCATGTGTATAGTTGAAAGTTTCCATTTATCTGTATACACACACATGATGGAGAAATACTATTTTTCACATCTTAGAATCTGCATAAATTTACCAAAAACTTTTTGTGGGTTGATCTGTTCTTCCATCTCTATCTGAAGGCTGAATGATCCCTTGCTCTGTCTTACCCACCTATCTGTAAAAATAAAATAAACAACTTGTTAGTCCCTAATGGTCAGAGTTTGCGCTGGGGGTACTCAAAACGCCTAATTTAGTCTCTCTCCCTCCTCTCTCTCTAATGGAGAAGTACTCAACAGCAGCTTCAGACAGTAAAGCGTACCTTTCTAAGGTTTTGTGAAGTACTTAAAAAAAGTGAATGTACCTGGCCCTCAAGCAAGTCTGCAGGGCACATGTCCATGATGTCATTGTTCACCGTTTTCCAAAAGACATGCACCCATGCACGATGGTAGGCAAATGCGCAATTCGGCATATGCCACGTGACTAAACCGTGCAAACTGGCCATGCACATGGCACTCAACGAGACGGGTCTGGTCCATCCCTGTCCAGCCCAACAGCTGCATGTAAGCAATTCCACGGGCTGGACTCGCCCAACAAGCCTTACTCAAGTGGGCTGGCGCCTTTTTATTCAGACCAGGACCTTATTGTTCTGCCCACTTCACTTCAGTGCAACTTTAGAATTTAGATCTTGTATTAGCTTCCAATTTCTTAGGGAGGTCAGCCAAACAGTATTGTAGTGGGCAAACCCATATAATGATGAGATCTGTATCTGTAGATATGAGCTCATTGCGATGTTGTGGTGTGGCACCAGGGAGTTTTGTGATTCTATGAAACATCTCCTTTCTCATATGAGTTTTTTTTTAATATTTTCTTATTTTGAAATTGATATTGTATCAGTAGGCATGATTCACTTTGGCTACCAATCTATAGCTCTTAGACTTGTAAAGTTAGGCTTGTGTCATATTCGTGTACTAGTTTTAGGTTTGTTTCCAGACCTAAATTAGTAATATCAATATTTGGGACTTTTGTATCCTTCTTAAGGTCTTTCACATAGAATATTGTTTGTGATTGTAGCTACAAGTTGATGGTGGTTTTAGTCAAAATCTGAACTCGAAGGTCTTGTCTGCTCCAAATCTTACTGAACTGGATTTCCCTGCACTTTCTGTGCAAGAGAGTCAAATTGGTGTGATAAAACGTTCTGGAGATGATATCCAACAAAGTGGTAGTCCTTACCGATCTGCCAACAAGGACAATATGCTTTTGTCCAAATCTAACTATTCCATACCTACCAGAGGTGCCATAGATTTTGCCTCAGCTGTCAGGAAAATGTCATCTCAGGAATCAAATATGTGGAAGTACGATCGAAATGGTTCTGCTGATGCTAGTGTTGGCTCAAGTAGAAGTGCACATGTGTTGGCTAGCTCTTTCAATGGTGGGCAGGTTAGGGGCATATATGGCGATAAGGTACAAAGTCAGAGTTCATACCGGGAAGCTCCTGTCTGGCTCGAAACTGGAGAAGCAGTGGGTAATGATTCTATGCCGATAAATTTACTTTCTCTGTAAAACTTAGATTTTGGAGCAAAAACCTTCTGCATGTATTTGTACTTTTAAAATTGTTGAGATTGCAGCAAATATGTACTCGGAAATGCGAGAGGAAGCCCGTGACCATGCCCGCATACGAAATGCATACTTTGAACAGGTATGTCCTACAAAGTCTTAGATTGACCAGTCATCAATATTGGGAGTTGAGATTCCCCACCCCTCCTGACAAAAAGCGACTGCACATGCACTGTTTTTTCCTTTTGCAATAACCAATAAATTATGTTACCTACTCTGGCATCTCTTCTGATTTGGATAAAAAATTCTTGAACAGTGCTGCCCTAGAACATAGAGTGATGGAAGGATATGTGATTTACCTGCAACATGATGTGGATGTCTTATATTATAGTTGACATTTAAAGTATTGTCCACAACATTGCCCTCATCGCTGATGAGTTTTGTTGTTTTGACAAATCCAACTATTTTGTCTGCTATGGAAGGAAGAAGCATTTGATACAGGGATGGGATTACTTTTTTGGTTTGTTTGTTACCATTAGGGCTGGAACAACCATTTTGCAACATAAGGTATTATTTGTTAATATGGTGTAGAAGGCATGAAAGGTCGTGGTTTTGTTTCTCTTTTTCTTTTTCTTTTTTTCTTCCTCATTTCCCTGTTAGCCCTTTAAAGGGGATTGTACAACTTTAAATTCGTTCTGAAGCATGATGTGGAATTTTTGTTATTGATCATGACACGTGAGAAAGTTATAAAGTCTTGAGTGATTTTGTTGCTTGGGATTTTACTACTGATTAAACATTGTTGTTATTAGGCTATTTATAAATTTAATAGTCTAAGCTACGGCCATTGTCATCATGGCACTTGTGAACTTTCAATTTAATCTATTTCATCCGTGAAGCTTCTGATTTCAACTTACATGGTTCAATTCGAGACATCTTTCCAAATCAAAATATCTGATTCGAGACATCTGTCCAAATCAAAATACCGCTAAAGCTTACGTTGTTGGGCAAAAGGAACCATCAGACATCCACAGTTTTGACTACCTAAAGCCTATCGCCTAAAACTTGTACACTTAATTACCTTCTTCTTAATCAGCTCTTCCTTGCTGAGATCACTATGTTCTAAGCACGTCTTCCCTCATGTGAGATAGCACTTGACGCAGAAAATGTGTGAACCATCCAAGAGTCCAATTTGGCAATTCAGTTCACCGAGTGAAGAGACAGAAAATAGTTGAAAATGCAAGGAATGTTCACCTGTGAGTAGGAGTTGCCATTGAACATGGAAATGTTACAAGGGTCTGACGGATGATATTGACTGCAGCAAATGAGATGCCTATGAAGGACAAAGGTGGCATTCAGATATGCAATAAGATGACAATTATCAACTCATCACGTTCAAGGTCATGTGAAAAGTTGCCTTTGTGATACTCTCTTGTAGCAATATGTCTTGTCCCTTGTGGAATAAGCCCATGCTGAAAGAAGGTAAAATACCTTCTCATGCAGTCAGGAAGGTAACATGTAAGGGCATATGCACCGTTGGAGAGGTCGGATAATTGGGAAAGATGGGGTGAAGTTCTATATTTCCTTCTAATTGAACGGAGACAAATGTAGTGCACATGCATATGATCATGTGTTGTGGGGGGAGAGAGGATGTGCCAGGCTGATGGCCACTACCACCATAGAGGAAGCAGAACTGCCCTATTACCATGTTTTCCGACGACATAGAGGTAGGATGTTGGATCTTTAATATCCATTTATCGGTTTATGGCCTGTAACACACACAATCACATTGTGTGTGTGAGTGTGGGTGTGGGCGTGTGCATGTGCACGTCAGGGAACATATCAATGTACAAATGGGGAGGAAACACATCAAATGAGAGAGTGGGTGGGTAGCAGGCAAGGTTTAACTGGTGGTCGTGTGCGAGGATGATGGGGGTTTGTTGGTGTTGGGGGCGGGGAGGGATGGAGAAAGTGGTAGTTCTGCCATATGTTTGTAGTAAGCATTAAACTGGCCTTAGTTCTTAGCCTTATGGGAGGGGATGGGTGTTTTTGGTTGCAGGGCATTTGCTGTGCACAATAGGGTAATTACGAATATAGCCTACATAGGTGTTGGCTATAGGGTTTAAGTTGTTCAAATTGTGCAGTGTCCCTTCTGTCCATGAAACCAGGCTTTTGCTGTACCTGGACAGATGTTTTCAATTAGGCCATGATGCCACGTGAGTAGTAATCAAAGAGGTCAAGGATGAATGGATGAACTTAAAAGTTAAAGGCCAAAACAAAGAAAACGGCAATAGTTGAGCTGTTAAGTGTGGAATTAGCCCATATTGTTATTTTTTGGCGAAGAGGAGGTTCTTTTGCTTGGAATTGGAGATTACATTTTCTGATGCAAAGTTGAGCTAAACACATAACAGGGATTGGCAGTTTATGTTTTAGCTTCACATTTAAATTTCATTTTTAGTTTTAGAACAATGTGATGCCCTACTCCCTAGGTTAGGAATTGTGATTAATGTGATTATGTATAGCCAATCTTATGAATATTTTATTTTATTTTATTTTTTATTTTCTGCAAAAGGCAGTTTTTGAAATTTGCTTTATGGAAGTATAATCTGTGTACCTGTTGTTACAAGTTCCAGGAAGGATTTGTATTAGTGATTGCTACCGACTATTGCATACTTTAGATTGGTGCTGTGATCATAGGTTGGATTCATGTGAGATGGATTCATCATTTTATATGCATGCTAATATTTGTATTTTCACCGGAACATATGTTTGATTTCATGAATTGTATAAGATAGTCTTGTGAAGCATTCCTTTGGTTGAAGAATGATCATGATCTTAGTAGCACGAAGCGGGAGCGGGGGAGCGGAGGCACCTAGAAGCTCCTAAGGAGCGTATATAGATTTCATATAAATACATATATAAAGTATCTTTAAATATTTAACCGTTGAAGGAAAAGTGATTACTTATGAGAATTTTCACAATCTTATAGGGTACTTATAGGAAGTTAGATATTTTCAATTTGCAAAACTTCTTGAGTGATAAGATTTTCATATTTTTATTTCCACGACATAACTCCCTTTAGAGTATGAGAATAGTTGCCTTAACCGCCCAATAAGCTCCCATCTTAGGAGCGAGCTCTTGTCTCGAGGGGAGCGAGCTCCCGTCAAGCTCCCATCTTGGGAGCGCCGACTCGAGCTCCCGTGTTGGGAGCGCACCCATTTTAGAAGGATCCTGCTACTAAGATCATGATCCTTTAATAATATCTCCTATATCTTTTTGAAGATATCTCTTTTTGCCAAAGCTTCAAATTTAGAGTTGTTAAATTGAGTAGAGGACCGTGTACCTGATTTATGACAATCAATGGGGATGCTATGTTTATGGTCCCTACCCCCCATGGAAAAATAACAAAGAAATGAAAACGAAAAAGATGATATCAAAGTGTGATGGGAAGGAAACAAGAACTTCTGACTGCGATGCCCTACTCCCTGATTTATGAAAACCATGGGTATGTTACTGACCGTCTGACTAGGGGATACGCTAATATCTTGCTATTGTTCATATTATTCAGCCATTTTTCTGTAAATGTCATGAAGTATAGTGCTGAATGCTTGGGCGAACTACCCAACTGATCAAGCCATTGAATCATTTCCGTTATCAGCTGTAATTGTAATGTATCTTTTGCAATTAAATCTGCTTTTGTATTTTACTTGATGTTATCTTAACAACTTCTCTCTTTCTCTATGTGTCTGTATACTATATTCAGGCACGGCAGGCTTATTTGATTGGTAACAAGGCTTTAGCAAAGGAACTCAGTGTGAAAGGGCAACTGCATAATATGCACATGAAGGCAGCTCACGGCAAAGCTCAAGAATCTATCTATCGTCAGAGGTTTGTTGTCCCTTGCCTTTCGATGAGAGCATTAGTCTGTCTTCAAATGGCAGTACAAGTGGTTTGTTCAGCATTACCTTTTTGTTCTAGCATTTGTTTATTCTAATCTCCAACTAACCTGTATATTGTCAGGTATTGTACATAACCATAATAATAATAACGTGACACCAAAAATACTTTGATGTAATGTTTGCAGTTATAGGTCTATTTTGATATTGGCATGACAAGGAATTGTAACCGTATTGTGAACTGTTTCCTGGATTCGGGTATGACAGTCTGTCCATGAGTCGGATCTCGCTTAGCCCTTGGACTTAGGATAAGGAGATACATGAAGTTGGATACATGTAACTGGAGTATTTAACTTGTTAGATATTGTACAATATTTGGACATAAGATGTCATGATTTGGGAATGTATGCGAAATGAAGTGGGATGTAGTGGAAAGATGAGACTTTTAACTTCCATCCCTGCGTGAGGCTAGAAAATTAGGTCTCCTACTGACTATGAGCTTCTTTGTCCTCAAAGATGGTTAAAATATGATTTAAGTGTCCAATTGGTGTAGCAAATTGTGAAATATTTTCTGGAAAGATTTGACGAGCAAAAGTCCACATCGCATTGGTACCAAAATAATTTGTATTATATAAGCGTGAGGGAACCCTCACTTCAATAGTTAGCTTTTGGGGTTGAGTTCTATCCAAGACCATGTAACATGGTATTAGAACTAGGTACCAGAGATAGTTAGGGTTTGTGTCTTTGGCCTGCAGCGTGCAGGTGCTGCCGAGGGAGGGCGTAAAGCAAAGTCCCACATCGCTTGGTTACCAAAATAATATGGGTTATACAAGCGCAAGGGCACCCTCACTTCAATAGCTACCCAATACCATGGTTAGGATATTTTTTATTATCGAAATAGGAAGTTCCAATATTCTAGAATTTTCTTTTCTTTAATGCCACCTTTGTTGGCACGATTTATCACCTTTTAGTGATGATTTGGATGGACGTAATTATCTTTTAATTTTGTTATTCTTTTGATTTCTTGGATAATAAGAGATTACCGAGTTTGATTCCTACCTAAAATAGGGTTTCCCTACCTATAAATAAGCATGCAAGTGTAACCCTCTTGGGAATTTTCATCCAATCAATAGAACTTTTCATAGTTCTCTATATTCGTTGTGAACAAGGTTGACTTTATCTTTGTTGTGGATTCAAGAGCCCGTAAGCTAAGACGAGATCAAGCAAGCCACATCTGTTAGAACGACCACCTGCCTTAATATCTGGTAACACTGGTCATGAAAACAACCGAGCTTTAAGATAAAGAGATCCTGTTACATAAGAGGAATGACGATGGTGGTGCTTTGTTGCTCCCTTTTTTCTGCTAACTATAATATTGCTTCCTGTTAGGCCAGTTTGTGTTAAATGCTGTGTTATGAAGCTTTAACCCCCTTTCCAAATGCTATGTTTTCCTTTTGTTTTTGCAGGAACCCTGTGAGTGGAGAGATGCAAGGCAATGGAAGGGCAGGAGCGCAGCAGGAGAGGATAATAGACTTGCATGGGCTGCATGTGAGTGAAGCCATTCACGTTCTGAAGCGTGAGCTGACACTGTTGAGGAGCACTGCCAGGTCAAAGGAGCAGCGCCTACAGGTTTATATATGCGTCGGAACTGGCCACCACACTAGGGGTTCTCGCACCCCCTCCAGACTTCCGATTGCCGTCCAGCGCTATTTGCTTGAGGAGGAGGGCCTTGACTACTCAGAACCACAGCCTGGGCTACTCAGGGTTCTGTTATATTGAAGAGTCCACAGGTTAGCGAGGGTTTCAGCCATATAATATCACTCATACGGAAAGTAGTCCAGTTCTGCATAAGGAAAGAAGAAAAGCAACAGAAATAACAAAGCGAAAAAAGAGAGAAGAATCAGAAATGTACCATTAAGGTTTAATTACTCCATAAATTTTCGGTACCAAGTCAGGGTCTCCACATGGATAGGTTGGGGCATTTTTTTTGTAACTTTGTAACAATTCTTTGTTCTTTTTTTAGTGTTTAATTTTAAACTGCAGATGTAACTGTTAGAATCGATTTACTTTATAGTTATTTTTAATGCTCTTACTGTCAATGACGGGCTGATGTAGGTAATGTGGGTTCAGATTGTAATTGCCGGATCCTTCAATTCTGGTAATGAAAGAAGTTGTCATGTGAAAATCTCTTTTATCTGTTGTAACTGAATGTGGCCCTACCAATAGGACAGAATAAAATAGGCCAATTCCATAGCCAAATATCGCCTCATCAACGCGATATGCTACGAAATGTGGCAAAAATACATGAAATATGGTAGTCAAAAATACAATTCGTTTCCCACCCGTAGTTTTTTTTTTCTTCTTTATTTGTTAAATCTAATTTACTCTATCCTTAGGGATATGGGAAGGGGATGAAAGTATGAGGGAGGCATCAACTGTATTTCACTCCAGTTAGTGGGGTTTGATAACCAAATTCAACACTTAAAAATGAATGAATTAAGTAATACTCCATCTGTCTCTTTTTTAGAGTTTAATATTCTATTTTGGGTTATCCCTTAATCTATATTACAAATCGCGACGGTGTGGTGGCCCACATATTTTTCCTACATAAATCTTCACCCTTGATTTCATCCAACGGTTGAGAGTTGCTAAATGGTTGAGTAATGATTTTTTCAATTTTGGTAATTAATGAACGAATTTTAATGACATGCTATAAACTCACGTGAATTTTATTGTTGTTTTGGTAATGAACGAATAAACTGACGTGAATTTGAAACAAAAGTGACAATCTCTAAACTGACGTGAATCCTTTACTATTAAAACTCCAATAATTACTCCACGATTTTCTGAACAATTAATTGGTGGACTAGATAACTCCAATAACAACTCCACGAATTTCCTTTACTATTATTGATTTGCGTTGAATTTTTGGTAATGATTGGTGAACGAATTTTTGGTAATGATTTATTCAGTCGGATTGCCGTTGAAAGAGAATACAATTGAAAGACATGCTAAATGAATTTTTGGTAATGAACGAATTTTTGGTTAGGTCGAATTTTCATTGTTTGTTTCTTATTCCGAATTTTCAGTGGCCATGATTTCTCTCTCCCGATCTCTCCCTAAACGTTTTCTTTCCAGTTCTCTTCCCCGTCTTCCTGACTCTCACCCCTGTCCAATTCTCTCTCCATAGGTTTGGCTCTTTATTCTCTCTCTTTTTTAAACAGCTGTGATGGCAGTGAATCAAAAAATTAGTTGTTTAGAAAATTAGTTCATCATTCTCTACCCATGGTGAATTCTCCTCTCTCTTTTTTTCAGTTCTCTTTGTTCTCATTTCAATTTACTTCTCGGTTCTTATTGGGAGTTGAAGTGAATCAAAAAATTATTTCAGAAACTATATTGCACGGGCATAAGTCTCTTCAGTTCTCTCTCCACAGATATGGCTCTTTGTTCACTTTTTTTTAAACGGCTGTGACGATTGTGAATCGAAAAATTAGTTGCTTAGAAAATTAGTTCTTTGTTCTCTATCCACAGTGAATTCCTTTCTTTTTTTTTTTCCCCAGTTCTCTTTGTTCTTATTTTAATTTACTTTTGGGTTCTAATTGGGACTTGGAGTGAATTGAAAAAATCTTTTAGAAACCATATTGCACGGGCATAAGCTATTAGTTGTTTTTAGGGTTGCAGTTAATATGTTTATGTTGATTTATGTAATTAGGTAGGTACAGTTCAATTCCGATTTCATCAACTTCGGTGCGTGCAAAGTCATGAGAGAAGTATGTTACTCCACTTCTTCTTTTTTCCTCATGTTTTGAAATTTGATCAGAAGAACATGTTTTGGAATTTGGTTTAGAAATTTCGAAGCTTCCTATTTTAATTTAAAGCATGGTACGTGTCCGTGTTCTCATTTCAATTTTGCATATCGAACCGACTCCTTATACGGAAGGCTAGATGAGATCGAGTCTATCATTGTTTTACTATGACATCTATATGCACAAGATTATTTTCTATTTGTGTTTTGTGTTTCAAGCGTTCTTTGGTGTGATTAGATGAGAAGGGCAGGAGGATCAGGGAGCTGAAGGCAACATGGAGTTATATGCCGAGAAGGTGAACAACAGGGGACTTATTTGGTGAACAACGTGGACTTATTTGCTCAGGCTGAGTCCCTGCGTTACAAGCTTCTCAACGGCCTTGCTGTTAGGAGGTATATGTGGATTAACTTTGATACCCATTTGTTGAGTGGGCCTTGCTGCCCTTTCATGGGAGTATTGAAATTAAATTATTGCCACTTTCATATGAATATAAAGTTTATTTTCGTTGAGTTTCTTTTACGTTGTTATGCAAGGGGGAAATACGTACAAGTCTCTACTTCTATAGTTTCTTTGTGCTTAAATTTTACCCATTTTGATATGGATTGCCATAGCTTACGAGCCTTTCATGGTGTTTACTCCTTATGCATGCGGTTTGTATTCAAGGCTTTCTTTATCCTTTCATCTTCATCTTATTTCTCTATAGTTTATTTAATTTACCAATGACATGTTATTCTGAGAGTGTTTGATCCAACTCTGAAGTAGCAAAAAAGAAGGTTTGTGGCTCACCTTGCTTGACATGTATTGTTGGGTTTTCTCTCTTTCGTTCGATCACCCAAGTTGGTTTGCAGTTTTGGTGGCTACAAATACCTCTGGGCATCTACCCTTTGTTCAAACCTAGCTTCCATATACTTTGTTATTTGTAGTTTTGCTCTTTATATTCTTTGTCCCAGTTGACATGTGGGTCTTTTAAGATGCCCACTTTGTGTTTGTTAAAATGGATGTTTGAGAGAGTGAAAATAGTGGGGAATGAGTTAATTTATTTTTTCTTTTTCCGGAGGTATTGAGTTAATTCTTTATGATCCATTATTAGGAGCAACATATAAGGGTTTCAATTTTTAATTTACTTTTAAGTATTATTGGTGCTATTGGGTTTAAAATTTTTGATGGTACAACTTTTCAACTGTACTTTTTTTTAAAGAATAAGTGTACAGTCTTCTTAAGAGGTATTGTACGAATCTATGTGTGCATATGTGTGCATTACCTATGAAGGTCTAATTTCTTGATGTAATGGACGTATATTGTGTTGAACAAAGTTGCCTCTTCTTCTTTTGGACCTTTATATACAATTGGTGATCTAAATATAGAGTGGAAAAACTCATGTGTCATGAGTAACCAGAACCTTTTATTTTTGTTTCATGTGCTTCCTTTGGATTTATCATAAAGTCAATACCCATGCTGTAAGATTGATTTTTGGGAAGACTTTAGCACCAACGAATGAAGATAATTTTATCCGAAGTGCAGTAGGCCCGAGCCATTAATTGGGGGGGTTACAGTGTGCAACTCTTAAATCTAATTGAAAGGAAACTTAAGTCCAACATAATAGCTTCTACCTGGGCTCACATCTTATGTAGCCAATTTTGATGATCATCAAACGATACGCTTATACTATTCAGTGTCCAGGGGAAAATGATTTTGATCGAAAATTAAAAATAGCCTTGAAAGGTTGGACCTAAGAGGTTAGGAGGATGACACTAAATTGTTTGTTGATCATTCGAGCCGTGCCTTCAGGCACGGGCAAACCCTAGTAAATATTCATTTTACAAAGTTAGTGGGTAAAATTTGGTACATTTTTCATTTTACTCCTAAAAGTATATTTTATTTTGAAAAGTTAGTAAGTAAAAGTGTAATGATGATATCTCTATAGAGGGTAAATAGGAAAAGTGGAGGTAAAAGTTGATGTGAAAAGTGTAATGATATGTTTTTTTAATAAATTAGAGTTATGAAGCTGGACACTTAAAAAGAGAATGGAGGGAGTGAGTGTGATTTAGTAGGTTTGATAACTACATTTTACATTGTTTAAAAGATTAAGTGTTTAGTAAATTGTAGGGTAAAAAGTTGGAAAATACATCGGTGTCTACTCTCCTTTTGGAGACACCGTAACATTTGACATAACAAAACCATTAACAGCATAAACAAAAACCCTTACAAGCATAACAAAATCATAACAAAGCATAGCCAAACCACTAACAAGCATAACCAAAGCGACGGACGAGATTATGCCACGCCTGAAGTTTGACCAAAAGTGACCGGTCAAACCGTTAACCCCAACAAGTCAAGGTACTAGGTATAACAAAATCAGTAAATGGCATAACAAGAAACCCAGAAGGCATAACACCGTGAATTTAATGGCGTAACACAGGTATAACATTTCCCAAACTAGTATAACCCAAACTAAGTTAGGTATAACTGAAACATTAAATGGTATAATTGGTGAGTCATAACAGCATTGGCATAATGGAAATCGTTGAAAAGCATAACAAAAAATCAAGCTTGTCGCCTAGGTGGCGAGTGTCGGTTGATGGTTCTCCATTGGCTACGGCACTGTCCCTTCGTTAACCTTCCCCGATGACGCATTGGTGTTCTCTTAGGGGAATGCCTCCTTGCTAAGGGGTAAGCACGACGTCTTGGCGTTGTGCGCCAGTCGATGGATCTCCATTGGCTACGACACTTGATTCCCCAATGATGCATTGGCGTTCCCGCAAGGTAATGCGTACCAAGCTAACAGTCATTGATTCCAAATGCAATGGTGCGTGGCCCAGGGGGTGGCTCTTTGTTGAGGGGTAAGTTGGTTGCTGCTCGGACGCGAATGTTTGCATCCTAAAATACGCTACCCAATGAGAAAATTACACGTGGCATCAAACAGCGCTCTGGCCTATCAGAACATATCCCATTTGGACCCGAGATACAAGGGATCATAGGGTTAATGGCGATATTATTTTAGTACTAAACGGTATCATTTTGATGGGAAACGACAACGTTTGAGCATCAATTGAGGGTAATTAAGACGATAAAATTAGGTTTAGCCGTTGATTACTCATTAATACCATCGAACGGTGGTCAATTCCTCGTTTCATGAGGAAATTAAGCATGGATGCAGGGAATCATTTAGACTAGCCAGTCGTGTTACACTAACCCATGTTGCATAAAAACAGGAATCCCACGATCTAGAGCACGAACATCAGCAAACATGGAGAGAGAAGAATCCTGAGGAAATCAATTCAAGTAACCGTTCGAAGGCCCCTCATAGCCGTTTTTTGAGGAATCAGGAGCAGTTCGAGCAAGAACGTGGATATAAGTTGAGAACGTGGAGTTTGAAGGCAGGCTCGGCATCTATATATAGAAGAAGAAATTGAAGAGAGATCCCTCGACAAAATTTTTTTATCATCTGACAACTCATACATAATATGATTGCTCAGAGATCTATCGTAGTTTAGGACTTAGTTTAGTTTAATTTGTAAGTTGAAGGCTAGTTTGCATGTAAGACTACTTTTGATTAAATTCAAGTTTCTTATTTCTTTCAGTCTTTTTCTTACCAAAGAATAATCGTTTATAAGCCCTCTTTCGATTAAATTCAGTGTGTTTATATTCTGCGTTATTCTTGATAGAGTCTCAAGAGTGTTTGTATACAAACTTACCTTCGATTAAATTCAGGTTCGTTTGTGTTCAATCATCTTTGTTGGCTTGGAAGGGTCAGTTCTTTGTTTGGTTGACACTTTAAGGAAAAACCCTCTTAGTTGAGGTAATCGAACGGATAACACAGTTGCCTGGTTTAAATTAGTTGTTTCAAATCAAGTTGAAAGGAATAATTTCTTTTTTGAAGTTAATTCTTTTCTGGCACGCCCGCACACAATCATTTGCCATTTGATTGAGCTAATTCAGTCCAAACAGTGAAGTCAAAAGTTTTATAAAATCACTCTTCATTTAAAATCGAAAATGAATTTGAAAAAATTTTCCGTGATGACGCATTGGCATTTCCTTCGGGAGATGCCTCCTTGCTGAGGGGTAAGCACGTCGTCTAGGCGTCGTGCGCCGGTCGTGGCCCTGTCCCTTCGGAAAACTACCTTGATGATGTATTGGTGTTGAAACCCTTCGGGGCAGGCCCACCCTTACGGAGAGGTAAACTTGTTGCTGCTCGGAAATTCTTCCTCGATTGTAGAAACCCGTATTAAATTTTAATAATTTTAATGTTTAATAAATGCTTGAGTTACAAATTTTGTGAATAATAATTTGGAGAATGTGTATGAGGGTTCTTTGTGCAAGGATTTGGAAGTTTAGGGTGCAAGTGAAATTGATTTGTGTAGTGGTATATAAAGTCGTGGGTGTGTGGTGGAGAATTATTTTTCCTCTCACCCAACTCACGTCTCTCTCTCCAGCTCTCGGCTCCCTCTCTCTCACCCCTCACGGTACACTTTCTCTCTCATCTCCCTCTTGCTCTCACACTTCAAACACTTAAAACCCTCGAAAGTCCAATCACTCTAGACCGTATCCTCCCTTCCTCGACTGATGGTTCACGTTGATCGAGCTTGGAAAGGGCGAATCTTGGTGGGTTTCAAGTTTGAAGTCCTAGGGTTCGATTGAGCTTGAGCTTTTGCTTCCGAATTTTGAGGTAGGGATTTCTCCTCTCTCTCTACATGCCTATGTGTTGATTACATGTTTAATTTTTCTTTAAAGTCTCGTTCTATGAATAAAGGGTCGAACCTCAATTAGATTTTGGTATTTTACGATGTGTTGGGTTGGTGATGTGGTTGCAGGAATTTGGACAATAAAGCTTAGCAATGATAGAACGAGTAAAGTGTCGTGGTTGACCTTGGTTGGGTCTTTGATCGATCTTTTTTTTTGGTTTGAAATCTGTCAAAATCTGTACGAAACGATGCCAGTTTGCTCGTGGTATCGATACCATGAAAGAGGGGTATCGATACCAGTGTTGAATCTGGAACTTCTGGATTGGTCCCGTTCTGGACAGTTTGCTGGTTTTTTTTTTGTTTGTTCTTTGTCCTTTTACCATCCTGAATAATCATCGATCCTTTGATGCATTCTCCACACCTCTAAATCAATCCTCTACAATGCGTTATCGGGTTGAATGATACTATAGGGACATTTGGAGTCCGTACTACTTGGGTGTGGAATGAGAATTGATAACCTCTGGTTTGAATTTACATTTGGCCTTCCAAAAAGGAATCTAGTTCTGTAACGCCTCGATTTTTGGAAATAAAATCGGAGGCATTAAATATTAATTTTCAAAAATTTATTAAATCAAATTCGAAATTCAAAACAGATAATTCATCCTAATGATTCATTTATTACAAACCATTGTGGAAGTACTAAAAATAGTCTTTGTAGTAATAAACTAGACAAAATAACAGAGCAGTCTTCTAAGATTGATACGGATCCCAAGCGTATTCTGGCTCGACTCCCACCTCTGGATTCTCCTATGCATAAAATTGCTCGCCTTCGAGATTCTGTGTCTCTTCTTGATTTTCTGCAAAATCTGGCACGGATGCCAGGAAATCCGTACCTGAGTGATAGAGTTCACCCCGTAGTATAATCCAACCCAACTACTCCTCTTATTTTACAACTAGCAAGCAGCAGGAATCATACGGCATGAAAAGCAAATCAGAGATTTTTCTATAAATTGATTTATTATTATCCATTATCCTATTGTGCGATCTAAGATCTCATCCACGAGATCTTTCCTCCCCAACCGCTAGCCATGCTCAGTCCCATGAGATCACTTCCCTTTACTGCCGCAGATACACCTAAGTTATATACCGAGTGTGCATCCCAATAACTACAACAAGGGGTAAGCTTATCATGCCTGAATCATGACCAGGGTTCGCCTATCTTATACACCATTTCACAAGCCACCTCACAATCATTATTGGACTTCTGCCAGTCTATCAATTTATCACTGGACTCCCGCCAGTTTATTCACATCACAGATCTCATCACATCTCAAAATCACGCCTGCAGGCATTCTCTAGAAAGAGAAGCTTCCCAATTTATCCATTACCTAGCATCTTCTAGGTGAATTCTATTTCGCATACCACCCCATGTCTTTAGAGTCCAATCTAGCATTCAAATCAAGTATCAGAGCAATGTACAAATAATCAAAATGGTAATTGGAACACATAACAAGCGAGGCAATCAAGTAACTTTTTATGAATGGGCCGTTGCCCTTAATCTTGTATGACCAGGATGTCAATAACAAGGTAAGAACTTTTATAAAATATTTTAAAAATAATTTTCTAAGCTCTTATTAATTGTTTCTAAGAATTTAGATTGATCAAACGGCTAATTAAATACATTAAATAGGTAAAAATATTAGAAAAGTCTTCTTATCCATAATGTGAGTCTTAGAAGTCCTATGCAACATGTCTAAGTGTCAAAAGTTGAGTTCGGAGGGTCGCGAAATTATTTTAATTAAGGATATTAATAAAAGTTGCCGAAAGTAGAATAAATAATTTAATAAATAAAATATATTGAGATCAACAAAGTTTCCTCCTTAGGATGTAAGGAACCTAAGAAAAATTACTCGGCATTAATCAAAAGGTTTATAAGGTCGTAGAGTAATTTTGATTGAAAACACCGTAAAAATAATATTAAATAGCAAATTAAATAAAAAAATATAAAATTAACAAATATCATCTTTGAGATGCGAGGAGTCTAGAAAAAATAGTTTGAGTGTTAAAACTTTGTTTGGAAGGTCGCAATATTTTTCGTTTGTAAAATCTTGAAAGATATCGAATAAATAATTAATAAATAGATAAAAAAATAAAAAATATGATATTAACAAGGTATGATCTTTGAGGTGTGAGAAGGCTAGGAAAAATAGTCCGTGGGTCAAAAATGGTGTTCGAAAGGTCGCAACACGAGTTCGAACCAAAACAGTGCAACACGCAAAGCTGGACTGATTTGACCTTGCGGCCGCAAGGTCGGTTTTCTGGTTCTTGCTGTTGGGCCGCCCAAAGGTCGCGGCTGCAAACTCCACTGTAAATTTCATTTTTTTGTTGTTTCTCCTCGGTTTTCGTGCGTGGGATCGTATGGGCTATTGGGTTAAGCATAAAAACACTAAATATACATAGAGAAGTGGTTGAGATGGATTATAATACCTTGAATTGGATCAGATTGATTTAAAAAACGAATCTTGAATTTTGGGGAAGAAGACTTCGGGTTCTTTGATCGAGAAACTTTGGGACCAAATTGGACGACGTTCGGTGATGCTAGGAGTTGTAGAAAGGGATTGGAATGGTCGGATCGGGTTCCGGTTGGGTCTTGGTACAAAACCCACTTTTCTCTCTCTCACTTTCTCTCTCTAAAACTCCATGGATTGGAGTTTGGTTTTCTCCGATTTTTTCTCTCTCTTCTGGACTGGTGGGGCGTGGGGAGTATCATGGTGTGGCTTAGGGTCAAAGAGATGGGGTATTTATAGGAAAATTTTGAAGAGGGTGATAAAATTTCATTAATGAAAGTTTTATCTCTTGGGCTGCGAGATGGACGAGATAAAAACGAATTTGTAATCAGGGAGGAAGTAGAGACTGAGTAGGAGAGGGAGAGATAGGAGGAGTGTGCATGCATGCAAGTATTTGTATGCCAAATGGAAAAAAAAATTAAAATAAGATAAACTAAGATTATGTTTGTATATATCTATTAAGGAAAAAGATTTTATTATTACGAACAATACCTTTTAATGATATTATTAATGATAAAAATTACGGGTTGTTACAACCTATCCCCTTTAACAAAATTTCGTACTCGAAATTAGAGTGTACCTTTAGGAGGAAACAGATTCGGATAGTTGGCGTGCATAGTACCCGCTCATTCCCAGGTTGATTCCTCAATTACTCGGTGTTGCCAAAGGATTCGGACGAGTTGAATGGTTTTGCCTCGAATGCACTTCTCACTATAGTCTTGGATCTCCACTAGCTGTTCCTTGAGAGTGACGTCTTCGTTGAGTTCGATGTTTTCCCAATTGATGATGTGGGAAGGATGCGTTATGTACTTTCGGAGCATTGACTCGTGGAACACGTTGTGAACTCGGTCCAGCTGTGGCGGCACTGCCAAGCGGTACGCCACTTCTCCAATTTTCTCTAGGATTTTAAAAGGGCCAATGTATCGTGGTGACAGTTTTCCTTTCTTTCCAAATCGGATAACTCCTTTTCGTGGTTTGATCTTTAAGAACACATGTTCCCCAACCTGAAAGGTCAACGATCTGGTCCTTTTGTCGGCGTAGCTTTTCTGTCGACTCTGCGTGACCAGGAGCCGTTGGCGGATGGTTTGATCTTTTCAATCGTTTCTCGGACTAATTCTGGTCCTAGTAGGCTTGCTTCTCCCAATTCAGTCCAACAGACTGGCGATCGACAAGGTCGCCCATACAAAACTTCGTATGGTGCCATGTCTATGCTGGATTGATAGCTGTTGTTATAGGCGAACTCGACTAGGGGTAGGTGTCGTTCCCAACTTCCCTTAAAGACCAAAGCACAGGCACGGAGCATGTCTTCTAAGATTTGGATTGTTCTTTCGGATTGTCCGTCTGTCTATGGGTGAAATGCGGTGCTGAGACGAAGGTCGGTTCCCAATGCTTTCTGTAGGCTATCCCAAAAGGTCGACGTGAATCGTGAATCTTGATCACTCACAATGGACATGGGTACACCGTGTAATTGCACGATTTCTCGGATGTAGAGTCTGCTGAGAGAGTCCATTGAGTCCGTCATCTTCATGGGTAAAAAGTGGGCAGATTTGGTTAAACGATCAACTATCACCCAAATGGCGGTGTTTGATTGCAGAGACCTAGGTAGTCCTGTCACAAAATCCATGGTGATATGTTCCCACTTCCATCCGGGTATAGGCAAGGGTTGTAGGGTTTCACCGGACTTCTGATGTTTTGCTTTCACTTGTTGGTAGGTGAGGCACGTTGAAACGTATTTGGCCACGTCCTTCTTGATTCCAGCCCACTAGTACTGTCGACAGAGGTCTTGGAACATTTTGGTGCTCCCTGGGTGGACAACGAAATTGGAATGGTGGAATTCCTTAAGTACTGCTTCTCGGAGGGTACCGTTGTTTGGTACAAAAATTCTCCCTTGGAAGCGAAGACTTTTATCAGCGTGGATCGTCCACCCGGCCGCTGCATTTCCAATTGAGAGTTGGTGTCTGATGAAATCACATTCTTGTTCAAAGGTCTGGGCTAAAAGAATTTCTCGGTGTAAGGTTGGGGTTGCGATTATGGCAAGGAGACATGCGTCCGTGCCTTCTACGGTTGACTGCAGCTTGAATCCGTTAAGATCCTCCATCATCTTCCATTCTCTTATAGCTAAACTAGCCACTTGTCCTCGGTTCTTGCGACTCAGCGCATCAGCGACTACGTTTGCCTTTCTAGGATGATAGGACATCGTGAAGTTGAAATCTTCCAGGTATTCCACCCATCTCCTTTGCCTCATGTTTAGCTCCTTTTGGGTAGACAAGTATTTCAAACTCTTGTGGTCTGTGAACACCTCGAACTGCTCTTCGTATAGATAATGCCGCCAAGACTTTAGGGCGAACGCTACTGCTGCCAGTTCCAAGTCGTGAGTCAGATAGTTCCTTTCATGCGGTCTCAATTGTTGGGATCCGTAAGCAACGACTTTTCCATTTTGCATGAGTACAGCTCCTAATCCATCTTTGGATGCGTCGCAGTACACTGTATACCCTACGTCTCGTTCGGGAATGATCAATATAGGTGCACTAGTTAGTCTCTTCTTAAGTTCCTGAAATGACTTCTCACATGCTTCGTTCCATTCGAACCTAACCCCTTTTTGGGTTAGTCGCGTCAATGGTTTTCCCAAGATGGAGAAATCTTGAATGAATCTTCTGTAATAACCGGCTAATCCCAAGAAACTTCTAATCTCGAACACCATAGAAGGTCTTTTCCAATCCATGACTGCTTCTACTTTGCTGTCATCGACTGAGATTCCTTTCTCTGACACTGCGTGTCCTAGGAATTTGACTTCTTTCATCCAGAATTCGCACTTGCTGGTCTTTGCATATAAATGGTTGTCTCGAAGTACTTGGTGGACAATTCTCAAGTGGTCTTCGTGTTCTTTCTTCGTTGGGGAGTATACAAGGATGTCATCGATGAACACTACCACAAATTTGTCCAAGTATGGTTTGAAAATTTGGTTCATCAGGCACATTGAAACAACAGGAGTATTGGTTAGACCGAACGACATGACTATGAATTTGTAGTGTCCGTAACGTGTGCGGAACGCCGTCTTAGGTAAATCACAATCCCGAATTTGTAATTGGTGGTATCTGGACCTGAGATCGATCTTCGAGAAACAAGTTGACCCTCTTAGTTGGTCGAACAAGTCATCTATTCTCGGTAGAGGATATCGGTTCTTGATGGTGACCTTGTTGAGTTGGGGGTAGTCGATACAAAGTCGGAGCATTCCTTCTTTCTTTCTGACAAATAGCGTTGGAGCTCCCCATGGTGAGGTACTAGGTCGGATAAAGCCCTTCTTTAAAAGTTCCTATAGTTGTGTCTTCAACTCTTGTAGTTCTGCTGGGGCCATTCGATACGGGGCCATTGAGATTGGGGCTGTGCCGGGTTGTAGCTCGATGTTAAATCCAATTTCCATGGCGGCGGTAATCCTGGTAATTCCTCTGGAAACACGTCCTCATACTCGCCGACGACGTGAGGGAGACTCAACTCCATTCGGTCCGTTTCCTCCAATTTGAGATTCGCTAACCATCTAGCAAGCTTCCTATGCCACTTTGTTTTGTGCGCGTTGGGTGCAGAAGGGTCTTGTCTATCCCCCTTAAACTTGAAACACGTTCCATCTAGCGCGTAAGCTGTCACCATCTTTCGATGGCAGTCTATGACAGCTCGGTGTGCACTCAACCAGTCCATCCCGAGTATGACGTCAAAGCCAGTCATTTCGATTACTCATAAGTCGCATGTTAACTGCAAGTTCGATACTTCTAGTTCACACCCTTTATAGATTAGTACTACCGAAATCTTACCCACTAATGGTGAGGTCACATGCATAGTTGTCTTTAAAGGTTCAATTTCTAATCCAAGTGTGGATACACATGCGGCAGATATGAATGAGTGCGAAGCTCCAGAATCAAATAGTGCTTGAACGCATGTAGTATAAAGAGTGAGGGTACCTTGGATTACTGCAGGGTCCATCTCCTCTTCCGTTCCTTGCAGTGCAAATACCATTCCAGCATTGGGCTGAATTGGCCCATTTGATCCTCTGTTCTGAAAGGGGCGAGTTGGCTGTTGGTTCCACCCACCACGAGGCTGGTTCTGTCCTCCGGGTTGGTTACCATTCCAAACCGGCCTAGCTTGATTCTAATTCTGATTCTGATTTCCCAGTCCAGCAGTCCTGACTTGATTTTGCGGTGGTCCTCCATAGTTTCTAGCGCCGTTTAGCTTAGGACAATTCCTCCTGATTTGTTCCTCCTCTAGGCTATAATAACAGCGGTGGTCTAGGTTTTGAATCTGGGGAAGGAGGTTGCGGTTTGGTCCAAGGTTAGGGTTTAGGCCTCGGTTCGGTGCTTGGATCTGGTTCGGATTAGGGTTAGGGTTTCGATTGAACCCTAGGTTGGGGTTTCTCCAAGCTAGGTTGGATTGTGACGGTTGCTTACGCCACAACCTCGCCTTCAAATATAAGGTTGGAAAACCCGAAGCGTAGGGCTAGGTCATTGCATGCATAATATCCAGAAGTCCGGAATCGTTCCCACAGAGAATCGTATATAGCTTGAAATGGATTGAAGGTTTTATGGTAGGATTTCGGCGTTTAAGCCCACCAACTAGGTTTTGCTTTGAAAATGGAAAGACTAAAACAACGACTAGAATTGCGCTTAATTAACTTAAAGAGGCAAGCCTAAGGATCTTCTAACCCTTGACAAAGGCCGCTACCGATTCTCGATTATAACTCAGGCGAGAGTCACGACCGCACGCTCACGCCTGGAAAATTTAACTTTATTAACTACGTTTATCGAAGGATGTGATTAAGCGGAGGCGAACCAACTTGTTTTTAACATTTATCGAATCCGTAGGAGGCCACGAGCCCTCGACATACTATTTGCCAAGACCGCTTGACAAACGGCTTACTGAGGAGTTAACACCCCTAAGTTTAGACCGCAATTGCAAATTAAGCCCTATTCCGAACATCATGCTTTTAGCCCCGATGGCTTGAGAACCAACTAACAATCTAAGTCCTCGGGAGAGACTATCCTAAGATTTAGCCAAACGACTACTCACACATAACTAAAGCATAAACGAAAGCATAAAAGTAAGGCATAATTTTTAACCGATAAAAACGAAAACAAACTTGATATTAATGATCACCTTAACCGTAGCTACAACGCTAATGAACGACAAATTAACAAATGACTTGAACTTACCTAGGTACTTGAAGAAATAAGCTAAGAAACTTGAGAGCTTTAATGGAGGAAAGTTAAGAAATTGAAAGACTTAAAGTGGGAGAGGACAAGAGAGAGAGTGAAAGAGTGAGAAAGGGGAAGTATTAATACAAAAGCCCCTTAGCTCTCTCTACACATCCTAAAATATCCTAAAAGTGGGAACAAAATATCCTAAAAGTGGAAAATACAAAAGCTGAAAATATTTTCAGTAAAAGAACCTGTATCGATATAGTCATTTTCCCTGTATCGATACTAGTTTACTATGAAATCTTCCAGGTGCACTGTTATCTTATGGTATCGATACGAGCATTTTACCAGTATCGATACTGCCTTCTTATCCTGGCTTCATGGGTTTTGGCCATGGCTTGGCACCCATTGACTTCCCAATGACCCGACGGCCCTCCAAATGACTGGCAAGCATCGCCAAGCTGGCGATTGCTCATCCCAAACCCCGACGGCCAAAGTCCACCGGGCAACAGCACTCGGATACCCTCAAGTGTTGCACAAAACATCAAAACCTGCCTTTAAGACGCGTAATACCTGAAACGCGCAAAAGGAAACCTTACGCGCAAAATGACTTAAAATAACAATTAAACAAAATGAAACTATCCTAAAGCGGGACTAAGCGCACCAATTATCTACAATAATGGGTGCTTATCACACCCCCAACTTGAACGTTGCTAGTCCCGAGCAACAAAACATACTACCAATCTAACTATGCAATCCTTCCGTATAAAATAACTTGGCACATCCGCACATCGTATCCAACTAGCAAGAGTTCCAAAAGCAAATTTATTCAAATCCCGCAACAGACAGCTGAAAACTAAGATGGATTACTAAGTATCAAGTGCATCCAAACCAAGTACAAAAATCCGTATCCTAAGCAAAACAGGAGGATACGGACGTCACATATGCATTAGCACACTACTAACCATATCCCACAACAAGGTGCTCACAGAAAATGGGAATGGGGAACAAAAATACCATGCCCTGTATGTGGAAAACACCATGAACTGAATTCATAAACAACAGCCAAAAGCTAGAGGAGCAAAAGCAAACATGCCACGAGCTAGATATGCACATTATCAATTTAAATGAATCAAAAAGGAATAAACGCGCACTAAAGATCAACTCAGGACTTCATTAAGCGTATAATGACCTTGGACGAACAAAAGAACGGTTAGCAAAAGCAGGTGACAGCCCTATTCTAGCTTGGTCAACTATCTACCCAATGGCCGTCACCTGCTTCAAAAAACAACAAGTCAAAAGGCCACATGCCGGCCACAACAAAAACTAGTTAAAGCTACTAAGTACGAGTTCCAACTACTAAACATGAAAATAAAAACATGATAGGATAGGTGGGCTGTCAACCACCACGCACCCCGACCAAGTATAGGGTTTTTACCAATACTACCACCGACAACCACGAAAAACTATGCATCATCCCCTAAAACCGGCTCATCACCAGCAAAATCATCAGAATCCTCAGCTTGCTCCACAGGCAGTGGGACATAAGACTCAGTAGAAGACCCCTTAGCTCAGCTAGTAAGCCACTCCAAACGATGCTCTGTACGATCCTGCTTCCGAGCCATTGCCCTCCTCTCTTTCTTCTCCTTCCTCCGACTCCCAATCAATGCTACCCCTTGATAAAACAGCTTTTTATACCAAACTTGCTTCGGTGCATCCCTAGGCGGAGCCGTGGTCAAGTAATCGCCCGCCTGTGCATCTCTCGGACCCCTTGACTGAGACTGACTCTTAGTCAACACCGTACTATTGATAATCCCGGGCTCCAACCTTCCCTTCTCATTGTACTTATCTAATGTCACACCCTGACCTTGGCAAATTTTCATGATCAAACAAGGGTAGGGCATCCTTGTATTCAACGGGGCATCGGACTTGAAACACACAATCTCCCGAAAAATGTATGAAACCCAATCTATTTTCGTTCCCGGCTGCATAAATGGATAAAGAAGTTCCCCATCTTTCAATGTGGCTTGTTTTCAGTACCACGTGGGTTCAAATTGTGATGCACAAATTGGTTGATTAGCTTGTACCCCTCTCGAAACTTGCCGGGCACATGAGACTCACCAATGTTCCCGACATCACCCTCATACAAAGCTTGACAAATTTCATCAAACGTAGCGAAATTAGCCCTAGGGTAGTTAATCTCATGTGCAGCCGGGCGAGTGTAATCTAAAAAGCCTTCTCAAGTACTTCCCGAGTAATTACAATATCAACACGTCCTATTTTAGACGTGATTTGATCATCATCTTGCGCAATAATTTCAGGAGCAGGCACAACCACTTTCTTATAAAACGCAGCCACTAAACTCTTATTATAACCAGGGCATTCACCAAAGAAATAAGACAAACCTTGATCAGTGATTCGCCGAATTGCCTGATGATGGGACTCGAAACTTGATGCATCCACATGCCTTTCATTCTTCACATTTCGCTTCACAAAACTATCCTCCCACTTCTTTTGGCGGGCCGAGATCACTTCCTCGGAAGTCCTCTTCCTCCTACGAGATGGAGGAGCCTCAACCATTTCCTCTTCGGCCCCCTCCGGCTGCACATTGCCCTCATCCTCACTCTCAGAATCTCGAGAAGGGGCTGCATCAAGCGGAGCTGTAACGCCTCGAATTTTGGGTACGTTAAATAAACATTTTTATTGAATAAACTTAAAGAGAGTCTAGCTCATTATTACAACATAATTCTCACGAGAATACTTTTATTCAACAAAGGAGGATAAACTAAGGTTAACTATTTGCTTCGCCTCTTCTTCCATCCTTGCAAGCTCCTCGGCTCAGAAGGCCTCCAAAGTGTACCTATTCATGCTGCTCATCTATAAAGTCGACATATTATACCAGCGTCGCCCCGAGTTATAATATGTCGGGGTCACCCTGAAAGGTAACACCGTGAGCTACAAAGCTCAATAGAATAATCAACCAGCTAACCCATAACTTACAACAAATAGTCATATAAATAATCACATCTACTCATTTAACAACATAATTAACAATGATACATCCGCATTCACTATCTTGCTTACGTTGGTGTCATGCCTTTCTTGTTTCTCCTACGCGACTCATCGTATTGTGTCACCATTTCATTTTAAGAAAATCATTTGTCATTCAACGGGCTACCAAGTCCGGCCCGTTACAAAATCTTGCATTGGCTCCTCTCATGGATAACCAAGCCCAATTACCAATGAAGCTACCACGTCAGGCTCCAATGGCAATCTACACATGATGGGCTGCAAGTCGGCCTCATTGTGGTTTTCGCAAATCCACACAAGGGCTACCAAGTCCGGCCACCTTGCGGTTTCACAACTCACATAAGGCTACCAAGTCCGGCCATTATGTAGTCTCAAAAATCCTTTTTATCCATATCAACCATTCCTTAAGTGTCATGTTTCTATTTTCCGGTTTTCGTGTCTCGTAATCATGCATAGACTCCGCTGCGGGACGAATCACTTTAAAGTAATCTTGAAACTAAACTAGCAAGATCATCCAACTCTATATTACCTAATCATTACTCAAATTATTACTTAAAGCCACTTATGTTTTATCAGCAACAAGTAATGCAACAAATATACATACATGTTCATGATCACCCTCCCAAACAATAATATATTACAAAAATCCGTTCTTTCTTCCTTTGTGGGAAAACAACATATGTTTATTGACCTAGAAATTCATTATTTGGCATGCTCATTCTTCTTTAGTACTTTAGTAAACAAGTTTTACTAACTAGCTTTGATACCTTAACCGTTTAACTCATGGTTGTATACTTAAAGTAAGTATAATCCAAGCAAGTACATAGCATGTCCATAATCATTACTTAAAGCATAACGCCACATGTGCGGACGCCTTTGGGGTGGTAATCCACCATATGCTTTGATACTTTACCACAAGTAATACAAGCAAGTACATAAGTAGTCCATAACCATTACTTAAGCATAACGCCATACATGTGCGGGCATGCCCGGTGGTAATCCACCATATGCTTTGTTATAATATCACAAGCAATGGAATATAAACTTATAGTTAAGTTAAAAGATCAACATGCGATTACTTCTACACGAAGTTATATCTTAAGTTGATTCTAATCATGCTTAATCATCCAATGGCAATATTAAGTTCACTAACTATCATGCATCCAATGTTTTAAGAAAATAAACTATCATTATCATGCTTTCATTATAACGACTTAGCTAGGTTAAAACTACGACAAGAAGTAGTGTCTAACATATATTTAGGATTATGGATGATTATACTACATTCAATTTGACATGCATACAATTATAGTTAGGATAAGTAGGTTCGAAGAACTCTACCGTTCTTCTTGGCGGTAGGGTGGCTATGGGAATTTCGGAGTAACGGCTTACGGTGGACTTCCGGTAGCTTCGAAAGAGAAGGGTTTCTCTCGAAACTAAGTCTTGACTATACTACTAAACTCTTATGGATCGAAGGGTGGTGGAGTGGTGGTTTAGTGGCGGCTTAGGATGAGTTTCTTGAAGAACAAGGGAAGAACTTCAAGAACACTCAAGAACAAAGCAAGAACAAGCAAGAACACTAAGCTTTCTAGAGAGAGAAGTTGAATGGTGAAGGTGTGAGTTGAAAGGCATGGAATGGATGCTATTTATAGGCAAAATAGAGCTTCCCCCCTCACTCCACTTGGCCGGCTCTCCCTCTCTCTCTCTTCCCCATAAATTTGCTCCATGGACTAGTCTTATCAAGCAATAGTATGCCAACTTAGTGCCACTTGGTGAAATAGTGTCAAAGTACAACCATGTGTCTAAATTCAACCAACATACACCTCATTCTCCCTCTCTCCCTATTCGGCTCTCTCTCTCTCTCCTCTCCCATGGATTTGTTCCATGGTCTTGTCTTGTCAAGCCAAAGTACAACACAAGTGCAACTTGGTCCAATAGTATCAAAGTACAATGCACATGTCCAAGTACAACACACATGCACTCACTCTCCCTCTCCCTCTCCATTCGGCCTTCTCTCTCTCTCTCTCTTGGTCAAAGTACCTCTTATGTACATATACATATGTATATCTATATGCACATTTATGGCAAGAACAAGGAAGGTAAGGACAAGACCACTTAAATGCACACATGGCTTATGATTATTCTTTTTGTAGGATGAAGTACACATGACTAGTCTTGTCATCCTATTTGGCAATCCTAACATCTATTGTCCAATGGATAAAGATTACCCTAGCATGTAATAACCAATGGTCCAAGGAAAGTCATTATGAAGTACAATGTTTGCTTTTGACTAGACTATTCCAACTACTAGTCAAACTTGGTCAACTATTGTCCAATGGTCAAAGGTCTTCCTAGCATGTAATAACCAATAGATAAAGACTACCCTAGTATCTATTGTCCAATGGATAAAGATTACCCTAGTATCTATTGTCCAATGGATAAAGATTACCCTAGCCTTTATCGTCCAATGGATAAAGACAAAAAGGGTAAAATGGTCCATCTAGGGTTAGGACCACCTAATTAGGTTAAATGGTCATTAGGTTATTCTAACTAATTGGTTAAAGACTAACGATACTTAATCTAGGCTTTTATTGCTCGAGTGGTATTTTGGGTTTATTAGTAGGAAATCGCCTACTAACGGAATATTAAAGCCGCGGTACTTAAGCATGAGCCAAAGCGATGGCGTGGCCAAAGCGACTGGTGGCAAAAGCGGTGGCGGCGGTGTCCAAAAGCTTGACCGGTGGCCAAAGCGATTAGCTAAGGCGACCTGGTAGCTAAGCGTTAGCCAGCGGTGGCAGCGACCCGATGTGCCAGCTTGATGGCGGTAGCGTATGGCGTAGCAAACGAGGCGAGCAAAGCGACCATAGCGCCAAGGCAAAAGCAAGCGCTGACCCGATGCCAGCGAGAACCGATGGCGGCGAGCGAGCAACGACCGATAACTATATGCTTGCTAAATAGGATTTCCAGTAGAAATATAATTCTTAGGATTTTACCACAATCACCAAGTAATTATACAAGGGTCTTAATAGGCAGGCTCGTCTTTAGAAAATGATCTTATCGACCGAGGTGATAGAATCTAATTATGACCGATTATTAGAATTAAAAAGGAAAGTATTAATACGATAAAGAATTTCTTAGATAACAACGAAATTTTTATTCAGTAAAAATCCGAGTTGTTACAGGAGCCTTGCCTTTCTCCTTCCGAGCATGCGATTTAACCCTTGGTGCCATTTTTTTGGATTTTAGGGGTTAGGGCTTGAAAATTTAGGATTTTGGGCAATGGGGTTGAAATTGATGTTGGGAATAGGGTTGGGATGGATTATATGGAAGATATATTATGGGTTTTTAATGGTGGAACAAGGCAAGAACGAGGAGAGAGAGAGAGAGAATTCGGAGTACCTTGCATGTGGGTGATTTAAGAACAAAACCCACGAATCGTTGCTTGATACACGGAGAGGCAATGATTTGGTGGAATAAACACGGGATTTGATGGAGGATTGAAGGATTTTGGAAGATTTTGGGGTTAAGGTTCGTGGGGTGTGTGGCGGTTATGGAGTTGAAGAGAGAGAAAAGGGGAAAAGGAAGTGAAAGAGTCGGGCTTGAAACCGTCTGAAATACGCCCGAAAAGGCTTCGGTATCGATACGCCCATTTTCACCGTATCGATACCCGTTTGCTATGTGTTGTCCAGCCTCTGTTAGCTTATGGTATCGATATAGATGTTTTACACGTATCGATACCGCTTCCCTTGCATGACTCCCACTTGCCAGCCCATGTTCTTGCCCTGGCGTTGGCCCGATAACCTCAGAAAACACCTGATGAGCCACCCGAAGCCTTAAAAACCTGATGATTCCCCTTTAAAGCATAAAACCAAGTACCAACCAACCACCCTAACATCTGGTTACCTATGGATAAGATTGTGACACGAACATGGCTTTTTTTTAAGGGACGAAGAGACACATATGTGGTTAAATCATAGAAAAAAAAATGTCTTATATCATATCCTAAGTGCGCCGTAAATTCCAAATCGATTCAAATTAGATAACGAACATAACTAGGCACGAACATGAGATGATCTACCTAATTACAAATGTACGAAGACAAAATCGGGATATGGGCCAAACTTGACCGAGACACACTCAAACTTCGTAAATTCCACCTAAGTCCATTCATGCAAGTTGCGATATACAAATTTTGCGTAAACGAACTCTTGCAAAATAACACCAATGAGCATGTGCCAAGTTATTTTAATCCACTAATTCTGTAATAACGGAAGGATTTCTGTAATAACGGAAGGATTGCAACCTAAATCCGAAAAAATTTATGCTAAAAACGAAAAATGAAAAACATATCTAGCATAGCATAGATATGACCCCTCCCCCCAACTTAAAAAATGCTATGTCCTCATAGCATGGAGAACAACAATATTGAGAGGGAAAGGACAAAAGATGTTACCCACGGGGGAATGTCAACCCTGTTATACCTCAACCAAGTTGGAGGCTTTTGTGTCACCGGCTCCTTTCGTCATCCAAACAGCTTTCAAGGTCGACTCCTTTGGCTCTTCCAACTGAACCACAGGTAGTCACACAGGGACATGGCCCAAGCTTTTTGGACTAACAACCGCGACACGTAATCGCACCCATGCTTAGGGCTCCTGAATGCCTCAATCACTCGGACTGTAGACCCAAACCACCAAGGCTGGGGTGGTAGCACGTTCACCCTGTAAAAGACTTAAGCTCGAACTACCTACTAAGAGACAAATGACATTAGAACCGCCCGGCTCGTGTTATCCGGGCACCAACAAACATACATATATACGAAGAAAACAAAAACAAAACACCACCCGATTTTCACACAATTTTACGAGTCATACTTTTCTTCCCGTATCGCACCGCGAGGTAGGACACGGGTGGCTATACTAGACCGTCAAAGTTGTTACATCATGCCCGAAGTAAGATGTTCCACTTGACCTCGCCAAGCAATCAAGCCCAGCGTTCCCTATGATCGAAACAAAGTGAGACAAGACAAGCGAGTCGCACCCAAAGACCTAAGCTGCCTTCGATAGGGACAATTTCGGAGAGCATGGATCATTAACGGCAAACTACCACAAAGAGGGATAATAAAAGCCCGAAACAATGATGCATTGGTGAAATCTTTTAATTATAAAATCCCGAAACACAGAAAACAAGCAGAAAAAAGAAAAGCAATATATAAAATATTCACACTATGGACAATATGTACAAACCAAAAGAATTTAATATCAAAACTCGGAGCGTCCAAGTCACAGATGGACTCCGCCAAACAATTAAGTTCAGCGTCCCCTAAGATCGTAACTAGGCAGGCACAAGATAGAGCCAAGTGCGGTAGTGGAGCATGGGAATACCAAGGCCTAACCTATGATCTATACCGCCCCCATCGGGGCTAATCTGGTAGACGTGAGTGGTTCACTGTGAATTACTCCTATCAGAAAAGCTAATGAAAGCCCTATGTCACTGATATTAAAATTGCCCTTCGAATCGGAGCTGGGCACACGATCCTTTTTTTAGTAGCGGCGTGCGAAGCTACATATACCCAAGTCAATGGAGGGTACCCCCTACAATGAAGTCTGGGGGCCGGGTCCGACAAACAGTTAAGTTCAGCGGTTACGCTTTCGCTCCCCGTGCAAATTAAGTTAACTCAAAACTAAGCCTCCGGGCCATCCGGGTAAACTGGATCGGCCAACACCTCATCAGGCTTCTCAACTTCGAAGCCACCAAGGAAAGGCTTAAGCCTTTGACCATTAACTTTAAAAGTAGAACCGTTAGACATGCTTTCGACTTCGATTGCCCCATGAGGGAAAATAGTTTTTACCACATAAGGTCCGGCCCAACGTGACCGTAGTTTATCGGGATGGAGATACAAACGGGAATTATACAATAACACTTTTTGACCGGGCTCAAAGTTTTTAACGACAATGTTCAGATCATGTTTGGCTTTGATTTTAGACTTATAAGCATGAGAGTGGTCGTAAGCATTGTACCTCATCGCCTCTACCTCGGTGAGTTGAAGCTTCCGCCGGGCACCGGCCTTTGCCATATTGAAATTGAGTTTCTTGATGGCCCAATATGCTTTATGCTCAAGCTCCATCGGCAAGTGACACGCTTTTCCGTAGACAAGTCGATACAGTGACATGCCCAAAATCGTCTTGTAAGCAGTACAGTAAGCACACAAGGCGTCAACCAAACGAGTAGACCAATCCTTGCGGTTAGGATTCACCGTCTTTTCCAAAATATTCTTGATTTCCCGATTTGCCAGCTTCGCTTGGCCATTGGTTTGCGGGTGGTAGGCCGTTGAAACTTTGTGCACAATAGAGTACTTCTTCATAAGGGCGGCAATAGATCAATTGCAAAAATGGGACCCTTGATCACTAATGATAGCTCACGGCATCCCAAACCGGGCTAAAATATACTCCCGGAGAAATTCAACCACAACCGCCGCATCATTTGTCCGAGTCGGAATGGCTTCTATCCATTTGGAAACGTAATCGACTGCCAACAATATGTATAAGTACCCGAAGGATGATGGAAATGGCCCCATGAAGTCGATTCCCTAACAATCAAATACTTCAACAATCAATGGGAGTAAGCGGCATCTCATTCCGTTGCGTCACACACCCCAAAAGCTGACACCGAGCACAACCCCGACAGAAGGTAAAGGTATCCTTGTACAAATTCAGCCAATAAAACCGCATTGTAAAATCTTGGCGGTGGTCTTCCGGAAAGAAAAATGTCCCCCACAAGCCTCCGTATGGCAGAATTTAATCATGCTCTATTGTTCAGAGTCGGGCAGGCAACGCCTAACCAATTGATCGGCACAATACTTGAAAAGATACGGATCATCAAGGAGAACTGCTTCACCTCCGCCAAAAACCGACGCTGCTCTTGTAAATTCCAATGGGCCGGCGTCAACCCAGTAACCAAGTAGTTCACAATATCGGCATACCATGGAGCGCTAGAGATTGCAAATAGTTGCTCATCGGGAAAAGAGTCACCGATCGGTATGTGCGAAGTGTGGTCTTCAAATTCCAAGCGAGACAAGTGGTTAGCTACCACATTCTCGACGTCTTTCTTATCCTTAATGGTAAGATCAAATTCTTGTAGGAGTAAAATCCACTGGATCAATCTCGCCTTGGCATCTTGCTTTGTGAAAAGGTACTTAAGGGCGGAATGATCGGTATAGACATTGATCGGGGCTCCCACTAGATAAGACCGAAACTTGTCAAGTGCAAAGACTATGGCCAATAATTCCTTCTCGGTGGTTGAATAATTCATTTGGGCCTCATTTAATATTTTGCTCGCGTAATAAATAACATACAGCTCCTTGCCTTGGCGTTGGCCCAAAACAGCCCCCACGGCGTAATCGCTCGTATCACACATCAGCTCGAATGGCAATTCCCAATTAGGAGCCCGTACAATAGGCGGGGAAGTAAGGCTGGCCTTGAGCTTGGCGAAGGCAGCTTCACAGGCCGGTGACCACTCAAACGGCACATCTTTGGCAAGCAAATGACATAATGGCCGGGCAATGGCACTGAAATCTTTGATAAACCGCCTATAGAATCCAGCATGCCCTAAGAAGGAACGAATATCTATCAAGCACTTCGGAGTCGGAAGATTACTAATCAAATCAATTTTCGCTCGATCAACTTCAATGCCCTTCGAAGAAACGATATGGCCAAGCACGATGCCTTCGGTCACCATAAAGTGACACTTCTCCCAATTCAACACCAAGTTCTTCTCCTCGCACCGGGCTAACACTAGCCCCAAGTTAGTAAGACAAGCCTCGAAGGAATCCCCAAACACAGAGAAATTATCCATGAACACCTCCATGATCTTTTCCACCATGTCGCTGAACAGACCCATAATACACCTCGAGAAGGTATCGGGGGCGTTGCAAAGCCCAAACGGCATACGACGATACGCAAAGGTCCCGAATGGGCACGTGAATGTTGTCTTCTCTTGGTCCTCTAAGGCCACCTCAATTTGATTGTAACCGGAATACCCGTCAAGGAAACAAAAGAACTTGTGGCCGGCCACCCTTTTCAAGATTTGATCTATGAAGGGAAGAGGGAAGTGATCCTTTCTTGTACATGCATTAAGTTTCCGATAGTCGATACACAACCGCCAACCGGTCTGAACACGCGTTGGGATTAGCTCATCCTTATCGTTTCGCACTACCATCACCCCGGACTTCTTTGGGACCACTTGTATCGAGCTCACCCATTTTGAATCCGCTATGGGGTAGATAATACCAACATCCAACAACTTAAGCATCTCCGCTCTGACAACATCCTCGAGGTTGGCGGGACGGCTTGACATCATCGTCCATGTAAATGTGGTGTGAGCAAAGGGAGGCATCGATACCCTTGATATCGGCTAAAGACCACCCGATGGCTTTGGAATGTTTCCTTAGTAAGGCAAGCAATGCCAACTCTTGAGATTCGACTAAGCAGGAGGAGATCACCACCGGATAGGTTTAGCTATCGCCATATAAGCATACTTGAGTGTGTCCGGTAGCGGTTTGAGCTTGAGCGTCGGGGGTTCCACACAAGACGAAACGGCTCGCTTCTCAATAAGAGGCAACTCCTCAAATTTTGGAATCCATGGGTTTATACCACACGCCTCTTCCTCATCCAACAAAGAACACAAGTAGGCAACCTCGGGAGCATCCAGAAAATCAGTCTCGGCGGACGTAAGAGCCAATTCCAACTCATCCTTGCAAATGAACTCATTGACATGGTCTTGAACAAGAGAATCGATCATACTTACTCCGCAAACATCCTCATCGTCTCCCATTTGGCTTCCGATATGGAACATGTTGACTTGCATCTTCATATTACCAAATCTCATATTTAAACGACCATCCCGACAATGAATGATTGCATCAGATGTTGCCAAAAATGGCCGCCTGAGAATAATTGGGACCGATGATTGAGCCGCCGGCACCGGACAAGTGTCGAGAACCACAAAATCAACCGGGTACACAAATTGGTCAACTTGAACTAGAACGTCTTTGACCATCCCCTTAGGAACTCGGATACTCCGATCCACCAATTGTAACGTCACCCGTGTTGGTTTCATCTCGCCTAACCGGAGTTGCTCATACACCGAGAATGGTAAAAGATTAACGCTCGCCCCCAAATCAAGAAAAGCCTTCTCCACAATCTTACCCCCAATGGTGATAGAAATTGTAGGACACCCCGGATCATTATACTTAGGCAGAAGAGTTGATTCAAAAAGAGAACTCACTTGTTCGGTCAAGAACACTTTCTTTTGCACTTGGAGCTTGCGTTTATGAGTACACAACTCTTTCGAAAACTTAGCATACGACGGAATTTGCTTGATAGCATCGAGCAAAGGAAGATTGACTGTCACTTGCTTAAGCACATCATAGATATCAGCATTGAGATTCGGCTTGGCTGGCATCCTTAGCCAATTCAGAAATGGAGCGGGAACGGTAAAAGCTGGCGGAACATCACTTTCCTTAGCTTTTCCTTTCTCTGCTTCCATAGAAGCTGGCTTGGGAGATTCCTCATTTTGCGTTGATGGCTTAACCGGTATCGGGATAGGAAATAATAGTGGCGTCACCGGTGGTTCCACTTGCGCATTATCCACCGTCTTCCCACTTCGTAAAGAAATAATGGCTTTGGCTTGCTCGGGGAAAGGCACCGAAGAGCTACCAATTAGGTGTTGTCCTTGTGGATTCGCCAAAGGTTGAGTGGGAAGCTTCCCTCGTTCTTGTTGCAATACCCCAACAGCCGTTGTCAATTTACCCATTTGATTCCGAATATCGTTCATCGCTTGAGCAGTCTGCTCATTGGTGGTGATTTGCATCTGGCAAAAAGTATTCATGGTATCCTCCAAAGTACGATGTGGAGGCGGTGCTTGTTGATGTTGCTGAAACTGGTTTTGGCCTTGAAACGGGCCCGATGGTATGAATCCTGGCGGGCCTTGGATAGCGGGGAATCGTGGCGGTCCTTGAAGTTGAGGTTGCCGCCAATTTTGGTTTTGAGTCGGAGGCGGAGCTTGTGGAGCCGATGACGACCCTGCCTCATTTTGATTGCTCCAACAGAAAGCCGGATTGGACCTCAATCTCGGATTGTAAGTGTTAGAATATGGATCCCACCGTTGGTTCATTGCACAAACTTCTTTTGGAGGGATTTGACTATAATGGAGCCGGAGGGCGGGAATGGTATGACAATTGTCGGTTGAATGTCCCACGGTCTCACAAATAACACACGCCTCCTCCACTTGGCGCACCTCATTCACTTCCTTTACTAATTTCGCTTGAATCACATCCAACTTCATCTTATCCAATTTAGTCGATAGCTAATTGAGCTTTAATTCAAAGATGGTATGCTCAGTCACCGAAAACTTGCCGGAGCCTCCGGGCCCTTGGTTTCTCATTGCTTGATCTCCTACATCTATGAATTCCCAAGTTTGAGCCATTTCTGCCAATGCATCCAAGAATTCCCATGCGGCATCCGGGTCCTTTCCCAAAAAATCACCGCTTCCCATGGTGTCAAGAAGCTGCTTGGCTTGTTGGTTACATCCCACATAAAAATAATTGATCACCAAGTACATTGGATAATTGTGGTGTGGAACAGCCACAAGCAAATCCTTGTACCGCTCCCAATTCTTGTAGAAGATCTCCCCATCCTTCTGCTTGAAATTGGCAATTTGATGCATGAGAAGTTTGGTTTGGCTAACCGGAAAGTACTTTTGGGTAAAAACGTCCTGAACTTCCCTCCAAGTACGCAAAGACTGAGGCTTCAAAGAATTGAACCATTGTTTGGCCTTATCCTTTAGTGAGAAAGGAAACAACTTCAACCGAGCTTGGTCTTGCTGCCCCGGAGTTATCACAAACGTGCTAACAATAGTCTCAAATTCCCGGATGTGTGAATACTTTCCTCAAGTTCATGCCCCCAAAATTCCGGTATAACCTGATGATATTCCGGCTTGAAAGCAAACGCATTAGCGGCGGTGCAATTCGAAAGAGCAATTGGTGACACATGCGGACCTCTTTCCGGTGTTAGGTAATCACACAAAGTACGGGCTGCTGGTTGTTCGTCCATTGGCCTTAACGGAGGTGATAACTCACGCGGTGGAGAATATGCTTGAATAATATTACGAACCCTTGGCGGAGAAGCAGACCGATGTAGCCGATTTGAGAAAGGGCTACGGTAAACGTTTAGCATATACCCTGCACAAAACTAGCTAACCAGACTAGAGGGGCTATGCCGCCGCCTCGTTCTCAAACAGTCTTGTGGGGTTATGCCACCACCACGGCTATAGAATAAAAATAGTAAAAGGCAATTGACGCTCACTTTAGCTTCGTTACACCTCAAGTCGAATTGGTGGCTCAGTTAGAGGTATCCGCTAATTTGAGTTCAAATTACACAAAGTAAAAATAAACGGGATACTTACAGTGGTTTGACAATCCTCCAAATAAGCTATATAAAGAAGTTGCCCCGGCAACGGCGCCAAAAATGCTTACGCCACAACCTCGCCTTCAAATATAAGGTTGGAAAACCCGAAGCGTAGGGCTAGGTCCTTGCATGCATAATATCCAGAAGTCCGGAATCGTTCCCATAGAGAATCGTATATAGCTTGAAATGGATTGAAGGTTTTATGGTAGGATTTCGGCGTTTAAGCCCGCCAACTAGGTTTTGCTTTGAAAATGGAAAGACTAAAACAACGACTAGAATTGCGCTTAATTAACTTAAAGGAGCAAGTCTAAGGATCTTCTAACCCTTGACAAAGGCCGCTACCGGTTCTCGATTATAACTCAGGCGAGAGTCATGACCGCGCGCTCATGCCCGAAAAATTTAACTTTATTAACTACGTTTATCGAGTGATTAAGCGGACGCGAACCAACTTGTTTTTAACATTTATCGAATCCGTAGGAGGCCACGAGCCTTCGACATACTATTTGCCAAGACCGCTTGACAAACGGCTTACCGAGGAGTTAACACCCTTAAGTTTAGACCGAAATTGCAAATTAAGCCCTATTCCGAACATCATGCTTTTAGGCCCGATGGATCGAGAACCAACTAACAACCTAAGTCCTCGGGAGAGACTATCCCGAGACTTAGCCAAACGACTACTCACACATAACTAAAGCATAAACGAAAGCATAAAAGTAAGGCATAATTTTTAACCGATAAAAACGAAAACAAACTTGATATTAATGATCACCTTAACCGTAGCTACAACGCTAATGAACGACAAATTAACAAATGACTTGAACTTACCTAGGTACTTGAAGAAATAAGCTAAGAAACTTGAGAGCTTTAATGGAGGAAAGTTAAGAAATTGAAAGACTTAAAGTGGGAGAGGACAAGAGAGAGAGTGAAAGAGGGGAAGTATTTATACAAAAGCCCCTTAGCTCCCTCTACACGTCCTAAAATATCCCAAAAGTGGGAACAAAATATCCTAAAAGTGGACAATACAAAAGCTGAAAATATCTTCAGTAAAAGAACCTGTATCGATACAGTCATTTTCCCTGTATCGATACCAGTTTACTACGAAATCTTCCAGGTGCACTGTTATCTTATGGTATTGATACGGGCATTTTACCAGTATCGATACCACATTCTTATCCTGGCTTCATGGGTTTTGGCCATGGCTTGGCACCCATTGACTTCCCAATGACCCAACGGCCCTCCAAATGGCTGGCAAGCATCGCCAAGCTGGCGATTGCTCATCCCAACGCCCGACGGCCAAAGTCCACCGGGCAATAGCACTCGGATACCCTCAAGGGTAGCACAAAACATCAAAACCTGCCTTTAAGATGCGTAATACCTGAACGCGCAAAAGGAAACCCTACGTGCAAAATGACTTAAAATAATACCCGAAACGCGCAAAATGACGTTCAAAACTTTTTGCGAAACCTGATCTAATCCTCAAATGACAAGTTTTTCTAAACCAAGAGTTGTGGAGGATTCAAATAGCCACCAGCACTGCGATAGGAGTCTAAGTCTACTTCCTGTTGTAGTCATCTGCTCAAGTTTTCGGTCTGTCTTATAGTGTGGATTGGCTTGAAAGTAGGATCTTAAGTGGCATGTAGTATTTTTAAGCAACGAGTCTTAAGAATCATTCATATAAAATTGCTGGCTGTCTATGGTATCCGATAAACTCATGAATGCATACGAATTGCTATGCTTGACTCATCCATAATCTGTGCAAGTAGCTGTGGTGATATGTATATCATTTTGTTTGCCTTTCTCTAACCATGTAGGGGGCAAACCAAAAGAGGAGTTCATTACCCTAATTTCCTTTCTTTGTTCATCGAGTATCATTTGGTTAAGCCACCCCATCATGCTAGATTCGCATTTTAAGGGCAATAAGTGTGTTTAATGTGTGCATTGCATAGACACTTGATTTTGGACATCTCAACCTAAGCGTAACTAAGTTCTCGCTTTTCCTAAATTTTGGGTTTGGTCTTAGACGTGACAGCAATGGCTAACAAGAAGATTGAAGCTCTGGCTGCTAAAGTTAATGAATTGGCTGAATCAGTGGCTGCCCTAGCCACCATTGTTCACTGTTTGCAAAGAAATTCTCCACAAGCTCCACCTCTACCTCCCCTTGCTAGATGGACAGAGAAAACAGTTCAAGCAAAAAATCATTTTGCCAAGGAAAGACAAGGAAGAACAACGATGAACCTGCAGCCTCAACATATGGAACAAGTCGAGGGAGAAATCACCCAACCAAAAAGAAGCCTTCCTAACCATACTGTTGTCACCAATGCCAGCAATGCCATATTTCCACGCAGCCCTGCTCACCATAACCCCATTTCCAGAAATCCCAAACGTTGTGCATTCCATCATCGCCGAAATCTTAACTTATCCCCATCTCAAGCCCTAGCTACTCTGGTCGAACAAGGACTCCTTGAACCTTTACAAACTCAGTCGCCCTGCCCACCATTTGGCCCAAACTATGATCCTACCAAGCGCTGTGCCTACCATCAGATTTCTGGGCATGAAACTGATCATTGCATCCAATTGCAATGTGATATCCAAGAACTCATTGATCAAGGGGTGTTCTATCCAGCCAAGTTAAATGTTTGAGCGGCAACAACCAAGTCTGTCACGTCTTTGTCTAAGTGTTGAGTTAATGTTTTTTTTAGCTTCTTTTCAGAATCTGAGTCTTGAGTTTATTTTCTTTTATGAGTTTGAGTCTTGAGTTTATTAAAGTCATTTTGTTCATCATGGTTTTCGGCCAGCTCTTTGCACTCGATATGAAATGTGAATCTCTTCCAGAATATGAATCTCCTTAGACTTGAACTACGAATGGCCTAATTCTCTGTTGGGATACATAGGCACCTTTTGGTCGGCCACAATTTTGAAAACGTTCCCTCCTGTGCTAGTTGGCCGCCATAGGATGCTCATGATAATATCAAACATTGAAAGTAATCCGCAAGAGTTTCAAAGTAATCTTATGACATCTTTTGAAACACATCATAATCACTTGAATTGTCAAAAGCACAAAAAGAGTTTTTCAAAGCTACGACCCGCGTCATTTTTGTTGAGCTAAGAAGGAGTTGACACATCTCTGCACCCTCATAGAGATCACTTGTAAGCAAGACATGCTGTTGAATATGAAGAGTAGAAAAGAGGAGAAAGAAGAAAAGAAAAAAATGAAGAGAAAAAAAATGATGAGCTCGCTAGATTGAAAACCCGTAAGGGCGGTCTAGGCAAAAGTTAGAGCACGAACAAAGTGAGAAATTAGCCATGTTTCCATGCATCTACTATGTATTTCAAAGGATTGTCTTCAATCTTAGAAAATCCACTTGGTTAAGCATCAAAGCCCCTAATCTCTTAGTTAGGATCTTTGCCACTTTGTCGTGTGTTTCAAGATGACGAAAGGCATTCATTTCTCTATCCCAAACACTTGTCCTTTGCTAGCCACGTTGAGCCTCTGGATAATTCTTTTGAAAAGCGTGGTAGACAGTCATCCCCTACACTGGGGCATACACAAAAAATGTAAGGAGAGATGAAAGAAAAATCAAATGAAAGAATGAGCGCCCCTCAAACAAGGGGCATTTTGAAAGAAACATTTCTTCCTGTAAGTGCAGAAAACGAAAAAGGCCTTTGAACAGTTCAGAACTGTAACGGCTACTTCTCACACCGCCAGAGTCAAACCTATAAAACAAACAAAAGGTGAGCGCACCTTTGCCGTCTCGTGGCAAAGGCCCTCCGATGCCAAAGTTAGTATCTCGTACTAGTGTAAACCCTAATTCTCAGTAGGTAATAATCAAATAACCAGGAATTGCGTACCTTTACCTCTAGGTTTACCTCATATTTATAGACCCATGCCTACTTACTGTCCAAGCCATCTTGCTGCCCTAAGTTTCCTTTCTCGTAAAGGGAACTTAGAATATCAGGGATTCTCATTCCCATAACCGCATATTTCCTTTTAGACCTTTTAGGAACTCTTTCCAAAGCTGGCCGTTCACCCCATTCTCGTTGGGTATCTCCTCCAGATCCTGTTTCCTTACTGGATATGTCTATTTCTGGACCATTCTGGAGCAACTCCTGGTACCTTCTCCAGATTGCTGCTTTTGTTGCGAGCAGGACCTTCCGACCAATGATTTCTCATATCATCGACCCTTATCACGAGACCGGTCCAACAACTACCCTTGCTCTTTGGACCATGCCCTTGCCCGGGTATCTTGGACCTGGGACCTCTCATATCCCCCGGCCCTTGTGCCGTTCACCTCACCGCACGGCGGATATTCCGACTTATATTTGTTCTGGGCCCCACGCACCACGTGTTTGGCCACCCCTTGTATTCGGGATTACCTCCTACAATGGCTCCCCACCTTTACTCGTTATTTTCTCTTAATATGACTAGCAAAGCTTCTAAACACCGAGCAAGGTTTTGCTCCCGCACCTATGTTTCTCGTACTTGGTGCAAACTCATCTTTAGCCCAACCTAAACGCTTCGCCGCTTGGTCTCGCCTGTGCTTTTCCAATTAACACCTTTACACGCTGCATGCTCAGGCCGCCAGATAAATGCGAGCGACGCTTTGGGAACGGAGCGCCTAACGGCGCCTGGGGTGACGCTTTCTCATACGTCACCCCTTTGCTGGGGTATACTTGGATTTTCGCCCCAATTTCAAACCCACTTCACCTCCAAGTTCCCTCTGCAGACAGACGGTTCGCCATTCGCGCCATTGAAGCTCTGCTCGAAGTCCTCTTCTCTTCCGATATTAGGGTTCTCGTCCGCTAATTCGTAAGTTTTATTTCCCCTTTCCCTCCACTTTTCTCTTAAGTCTAGGGTTATCTCGGTTGATCTAGGATCTCCTCAATCTCTTTAGGGTTTTTCCGTACCCGTCCCCCTATTAAAACTCAAACCCAGAGCTTTCGTTATGGGTCGATTTCGTAGGCACTGTGACACGCCCCAAAGAATGGCCGAGTTTAGGTCTCGCTATGAGATCCCAGATAATGTGGCCACTTCCTTGGCTGCAGAAGACGCCATTCGTGAGTGTTTTGACAACAACACCCTGCACATCCCTGTCATTGCCGTCGTTGAGGGCGGCGTTAGGTTTCCCCTGGCACCGTTACTCCGCCAGGTTTTGGCCTATTACAGACTATCCCCCATGCAAGTCTCTCGCCAACTTTTTCAGTGGTTGTCATGGGCATCAATGCCCTGAATCAAATGCTAGGCACGCCCCTAGGCCTTCATGATATACACCACCTATACAACATTTCCATGAACCAAGGACGCTTTAACCTACTACCTCAAGAGTAGGGATTCCGTAAAAGGCCGGTGCTCGGACTCTGCTGCCAGAGGGGACGACGACGACTTCCTCATCGTCATAGGGAACTTCGAGCCCAGGGGACGAGGACGGCAGAGTCATCGGCTTTCACGCACTCACAGATTTGGCACGCCACGTTAGTTTCTTTTCTCGTAGAACTCTTTGCCGAGCAATTTCTCGCATTGCACCTTTCATTCACTTGTTTTCCTGACCGCCAATTTTCCTCGTATTTGCAGCCACAAACGTCAACCAGGGGCACGCCATCATCACCCCCAGGTCCACGTCACCGACATCAACCGTGCACTTGCCTTCAACGGTCATGGCACGTGGTTTGGCTGGCCGAGCAAGGGCGGCATAGATTCTTCTCAGCTACCGGGCATCATACGGCGGATTCATCGACCGCGAATCCGAGCAGCAGACAATCCCATTATCCCTGATCCTCCAGACAGCCCGAGCAGCGAGAAGAGAGGCGTTCTCGGACCCTTCCTCGCCCAACGAACCAATCCAACTCGCCGAAGAAGCCTCAACCTCCTCTAGCGGTTACTCCGTCTCCCTCCTCACGAGATGCAAAGAACCGATCGACCTCGGCCAGCCTCCTCAATATCCTGTGGCCGGTCGTGACGGCCGCGGCACATCTCGTGGCTGACGCCTCGTGAGCCCGGCGCTTCTCATGGTCGCCGTGGCTACCAACTCGACGCCTCCAGGCTCTCGAGGAAATTGAGGCCCCACAGGGACAAGCGCCCACGGAAGCCTCCTCTGGATGGACCCAACTCCCACTGCAAAGACCTCCAACACCCTCCGACTCCACACCACTCATGGCGCCGCTACCACGGTCCGTGATGGTGGAGTCCGAGGGTACAGCCTGCATTGTCCCAAGCGTTCATGCTTCCGGGGATATGCAAAAGGAGATTGCCAGCTCCCCAGATTCTTGGCTCTTTTATGAGCCTCCAAGCCAAGGTAAAGCCATCATACCCATTTCTTCATGCTAATGGCTTCAAATTGCTTATTCCTGCCATTTGTCTAATCATGTGTCTGTCCAAGCGATACAAAAAATGGTGGCCATGGCCCAAACACTTGGCCATTTCGAGCCTCAGCGGGCCGAACGCAAAGCTGCAGAACACAATTGTCAGGCTAGAAAGGGAGAGAAATCAAGCTCTGGGGACGGCGGACGAGCCGAGAGGTAAGCTTCGAGGGTGTCAAGACAGCTTGAACTGCACTCTTACAGAGCCGGAGGCGAGCAAGAACGAGGCCAAGGCAGCCAAGGCTACAATGAGGGAATCCGTGTGGCCACCGAGAGCTATAAAGAGCAAATGCCCAGAATCCAAGATCAAGTTTTGAGGCCGGCTGGCTGGGCTTGCCTCGTAAAATCTGTGCCCTGCAGTCTTCTACCCTGTGGATCGAGATTGACCTTCCGAGCACCTAGCGGCCACCGAGGAGCCGGAAGAGGTTGTGGAGGAGGAGGACAGCCGGACAGGGAGCTCAACAACATCCCCGAGCAGCAGGGTGCCGAAGCTGATCAAACTGGAGAAGCGACCAACACGAAGGAAGCCGGTGGCGGTCCGTCTGAACCTGGCACCGCTGTGGATGATGCAACAATCTCTACCGCTACAACTGCTCTAACTTGCTCCAACCTCTACCCCTGTCATTGAGGATCTGACGATCGAAGAGTAAGTGGGACTCTTCGTAGTAAAAACATTTGAAAATTTCTTTGAATCAGTTTTTGACCGGCCCTGCGTGGCCATTGTTATTGCCCTGCGTGGCACTTGATACACTATCAAATTACTTCACTTGTTTTTGCCCTTCGTGGCTTTTTATGCTTCGGCCCTTCGTGGCCTAAACTCCAGTTTTGCATGGCCCTTCGTGGCCTTTACCAACGCAGGTGGCCATCTCTTGGCCAAATTTCTATGTGCTAAGTGTCTTAGCCTTACGTATGATCCCCAAGCCTTAGCTGGTCTGCTGATGTTTTAGCTGCACTCTCATTTATACTGCTGCAGGTTTCTCGTACCCTAATGTAAGTGTTAAGTATATTCGCAGCTTGTCTATCAACACATTTACTCATATGTATCCAGGCAGTCTTTAAAATTTTTCGAACTTGGGTATTGCTGCATGTTCATGTATGCAGCCCAAAATGTGCTCGTATTTGTACTTAGTAACCTTGGGTATATTCATCCCCAGATTGTGTGTAAATTCGTGAGGGCATGCAACCGTACAAGCTAACAAGTCTATTCGTACTTGGAATTTACTCCAAACATATTCGTGTTCTGAAAAGTGTGCATAATCTCGTATGCCTTCCGGGCGTATTCGTACCCACAAGTATATTCAGATTTGGCAAAATTCTGGGTGTATTCAGCCGAATAATGATAATCTATTGCTACCCCTAGGTGTATTCAGATCTTGTTAAATCAAGTGTATTCAGATTTGGCAAAATTCGGGTGTATTCAGTACTCGAGCAAATAAACAAGTATATTCGTACTTGGCTCAATTCTGTGTGTATTCGTACCCGAGCAAATAAACAAGTATATTCGTACTTGGCTCAATTCAGGGTGTATTCGTACCCGAGCAAATAAACAAGTATATTCATACTTGGCTCAATTTTGATTTTGAAATATTCGAAATTCCATTTAGTTACCCTATCCCTCTGCTCCCCAATACGAAGTGAGGACTAAGGACATAGCTTGACTTCGTATTTAAAGCATAACGAAAGAAAAACTTGTAAGAAACGGTGTTTGTTTACCAAAATCCGGAAATTTTATTCATAATTCAAAGAACTCAAGGGGCTTTGCAACTAGTAAAACAAAACACAAGGGAATTTTATTCGTAATTCCCACACAATCACGATGTGCATTTTAAAACAGAATAGAAACGAAATCGAAGTTCTTTACACGTAGAACTTCCTCAGGTTGTGAACATTCCAGGGCCTTGGTACCGGGTTCCCGTCCAGGTCTGCCAATCGATATGCCCCAATGCCAACAACCTCTGTAATTCGATACGGGCCCTCCCAATTGGCCCCCAACTTGCCCTCGTTGGCCACTTTGGTGTTGCCGAGCACCTTTCTTAACACAAGGTCTCCAACACCAAGTTCTCGTGGGTGGACACGCTTGTTGTAGCTTTTCATCAGCTGCTCTTGGTACGAAGCCAAGTGTACCAGAGCTCGTTCTGTCCTCTCCTCGGCGAGGTCTAGCTCGATTTCCAGGGCTTTGTCATTGCCCCCACTTTCCACCAATGTGGTCCTGTTGGTCGGCAAACCAACCTCCAATGGAATAACGGCCTCTGTTCCATACGCTAGCGAATAGGGGTCTCTCCCGTAGACCTCCTAGGAGTTGTTCGGTGTGCCCACAGGACCAATTCTTCGGGCCACTTGCCTTTTGCTTTGTCCAACCGTTTCTTGATCCCGTCAAGTATGGTTTTGTTGGACGCCTCTGCCTGCCCATTGCTCTGAGGGTAGGCTGGCGTGGAATAGTAGTTCCTTATTCCATATTGGGCACAAAAAGCCTTGAACTTTTTCTAGAACTGCGACCCATTATCAGTGATCAAAGAATAAGGAACCCCAAATTGAGTGATGATGTTCTTCCACACGAACCTTTCTATCATAGGTTCTGTGAGTTTTGCCAGTGGTTCTGCTTCAATCCACTTGGTAAAGTAGTCCGTTGCCACCAACAGAAACTTCCTGTTCCCAGTAGCCTTGTGGAGTGGACCCACGATGTCCATTCCCACTGCGCAAATGGCCAAGGACTTGTCAAAGGCACCAGATCTTCGGCTGGTGTTCGGATCATAGGTGAGAACTTCTGACACTTCTCACAGATTTTCACATACACCTTCGCATCTTCTTGCATGTGTGGCCACCAATAACCCTGTGTGATTGCTCGGTGAGCGATGGATCTCCCACTTGCATGACTCCCACACGTTCCCTCATGTATCTCGTGGAGAAATTTCTGCACCATCTCGGGATGCACACAAAGCAGGTACGGTCCAGTGAAGGACTTCCTGTACAACTTCCCCTCTGGTGATAGCCAAAATCTTGCAGATTTCGTCTTTATTTTGTGAGCCTCTTTTTTGTCTGTGGGGAGTATCCCATCTCGTAGGAACTCCACTATTGGATCCATCCAACTTGGTCCTTGGTTCACGTCCAAGACCAATTCCACACTTCTCCCAATACTCAGCTCAGCATAGTCCACTGCTACCTTCCTCTTGAACTCTGTTGGCACACCCGCTGCCAACCAAGCCAGTGAGTCGGCGTGGGCGTTCTGTCCAGAGCTTATCTGCTCGATGTGTACCTTCTCGAAGGTATCAAGCAAATCCTTGGTTGCCTTCACGTAGGCTGCCATCTTCTCATTCCGGGCCTCATACTCTAGCTGATTCACCACGAGTTGTGAATCACGGTACACTCGAATTCTTTTTACCTTCAAGGCTTTTGGCCTCAGAACCAGGCTAGGAGTGCCTCATACTCCGCCACGTTGTTTGACGCGCTGAAACCTAGGCGTAACGACAACTCGATCATAACTCCTTCAGGAGGGAAGAGTACCACTCCAATTCCAGATCCGGTATTGCATGCGGACCCATCAACAAAAAGCTTCCATTCCAAAGGGTCCTGCGCTGGGCGGATGCCTTTTTCTTCTCGGCTGATTGCTCAACCAACTTCTTTCTCGTAGGAGGCAGTGGAGCAACTGTGGGAGAAAACTCGCCACGAAATCTACCAAAACTTGCTCTTTAATCGCGGCGCTGGCCGATAGTCAATATCATCGCTCGTCGACTGTGTCGATATTCGCCCGAGAAATCAGCCTTTGAGCAACGACTTCAATGGGAACTCTGTAAACCACCACTTTGTGACTTTGGAAGTAATGGGGCAACTTCCTAGCCGCCGTCGCCAAGACCAACTTCTCAAGTGGCAGATACCTCGTTTCGTCCAGGAGCGTCTTGCTCACGTAATAGACAGTGGATTTGCTCGGATCCCTTGTTCCTTAGTAAGACCGCACTTACAACATGTTCTCTGACACTGCTAAGTACAAGGTCAAGGTCTCACCAAGCTCGGGAGTGGATAGAAGTGGGGCGGTCGCCAAGTACTTCTTCATGTCTTGGAATGCTTGCTCACATTCTGGTTCCCCATTCGTAACCTTCTCTTTTTTTCAATGAAAGAAAGGCCTGCATTTGTCACTCGAACGACTGATGAACCAGTTAAGAGCTGCCGCCATCCCCGTTAACCGCTGGACCTCCTTTGTGGTCCTTGGACTCTGCAACTTCGCAAAGTCGTGATTTGATCAGATTCGCCTATCCTCTAATGGTCACCAAGCTGGCCCAGAACTTCCAACTTACTCAAGGCACATTTCGAGGCGTTGAGCTTCAGCTTATACTCTCTCAATATCTCAAAAGCTTCTTTCAGATCAGCTATGTGGTCCCGTCTCTCCTTGCTTTTAACCACCATGTCGTCTATGTATACCTCCATGGTCTTGCCGAGCGATTCTTTAGCATAATCGTTGCTAATCTCTCGATAAGTTGCTCCAAATAAGCTGGACCAAAGGGCATGACACTGTAACAGTACAGCCCCGTGGTGTGATAAAGGATGTCTTCTCCGATCGGGACCGTATATAGCTATCTGGTGATATCCTTGATAAGCGTCGAGAAAACTCATACGCCCATACCCACCGTTGCATCCACCACCGATCTATCCTGGCGTGGGAAAACTGTCTTTTGGACAGGCCTTGTTTAGATCTGTGAAGTCGACGCAAACTCGCCACTTCCCATTCTTCTTTTTCACCACTACCGTGTTAGACAACCACTCCGGGTAATACACTTCTCGGATCGCCTTTGCCTCGAGCAAGCGGTCCACCTCTTCGATGACAGCGTCCACATGCTGTACGGCTGATCTCCTTTTCTTCTGCATCACCGGTTTGTGTTGTGGATCCACATTCAAGTGGTGGCAAATCACGTTTGCATCCACCCCAGGCATCTCTTCTGGCATCCAAGCAAACACATCAACGTATTCTTTGAGGAACTTCACCAATTCTTCCTCCTCTTCTGTGCACAGGTTCTCCTCATTCAGGAAATACCTTTCTGGATCATTCTCGTTGATCTGGATTTTCTTCAATCCTTCCACCACCTTCTCGGCTGGATTCCCTCCGACATCCTCGATGGTCGGCTGGTTGTTAACCTCGACGGTTTGCACTAGCTGTGCCTTGGGCGCCTTCTTGATTATAGAAACCAAGCACTGTTCCCCTTTATTCTCTCGATCCCATTGGATCCTGGAAACTTCACCATCCGATGGTAGGTGGAGGAAACCGCCTCATCTTATGCAGCCATGTCCTTCCTATAATCGCGTTATAGGAAGACGGCACATCCACCACCAAAAATCGGTTACGAGCACCACTCCTGCCCGAACAGGAAGGGTTACCTTACCCAATGGCCAAACTTCCCGCACTAAACCCGACCAACGGGGTTACTGACCGTACCAACCGCCTGTGTCAATCCCAGCTTCTTGAATGCGTCGTAGTAAAGCACCTCGGTGCAACTTCCTGAATCCACCAGGATCCTCTCTATGTCATACTCCCCAATTCGTAGGGTTATGACAAGAGCGTCGTTGTGCGGCACCTGGACTCCTCCCAGGTCCTCATCCGTGAAGACTATGCCCTCGTTGCACCCTTCCGCTTCACGTCCCCGTTTCTTTCCCAACCGCATCACGTGCTGGTCGTGTTTCACCTTCCTCTGGAGTAATCTCACCTCATTTCTCGTATAAGGTGTGGCCAACCCATGTATCATATGGATTACGCCCCTTGGATTTTGCTCGTAATCCAGTTCCATCGCTTTCGGCGCCCCTGTGCTCCTCTTGGATAAACTCTTTCAAGTACCCACGGGAGACCAGGTCATCAAGATGTTGTTTAAACATCTCGCAATCCTCTGTCATGTGCCCCCAGTCTTTGTGGTAACTGCAGTGCTGACTCGTAGCCCTTCTTGCATCTTTGTCACCCTCCAACCGTGGGGGCCATTTAAAGTATGGGCGGTTTTTTATTCGATAAAGAATCCGATAAATCGGTTCTTTCCAAACCGTTGTCACCGAGAAGAACGACTTCGGATCAGGGACGTGTTTTTCTCGGTACGACTCTCTCTTAGTCTGACCGTGCTCCTTTCTTTCTTTGTAAGTCTTGGGTTCGGGTTTATCCGCCTTCTTTGCGGGTCCCTTGACTTGCTCGGCACTTAGCTTGCCGTCTTCCCGTAGTATGTCATCCTCGTTCCTGGCGTGTCGCTTCAATCCGTTCCATCAGCTGTGCCAGCGTGCTCACCGGACTCATGTTTAGGGACTTTCGCAGCTCTCCCCGAACAGGTAGCCCAGTTTTGACGCGTTATTGCGCATTCTTCACCGCAACTTTCAATCTCGCTGAAAGTCTCCCAATACTTCTTGGCATAATCCTTGATCGGCTCACTCTCTCCTTGCTTCATAGCCGAGAGACTTCTCAAAAGTTTTGGGTGGTTTCCGGCTCGTAAGGAACCGAGCAGAGTGAACTCCTCGGCCAACTGTCTCCACCTTCGTATGGTGTTCGGCCCCAACTTATGGAACCATGATAGGGCCACTTTTCCCAAACTAGATGGGAACATCTTGCACATGATTGGCGTCATCACCGTCGTGCATAAACATCGCTTGCTGGTAATGCTGTATGTGCGCCACCGGGTCTGCATTGGTTTCGTACAGGATAAACGCCCCGTGTTTAACCCTGCTCGGCAACCTTGCCTCCTGCAATCTCTTTGCAAAAGGAGAAGTTGCTATGTTGCTAAGGGCTCTCCGTGCCGCTTCGTGCAGACATGGTCCCTCCTCCGATACCTTAGCAGCCCTGGCATTATTCCTTTCCCGGTCGGAATCAGGTCTCTCGCACCTGTCCCTGTGGTGCTTCCTGCCCCTCCTTCCTGGGAGGAGCTCTGCTCTGCTTCTCCTTTTCGTGAAGAAGCCTTTCGGAGTGAGGCTCCCGCTTCTTCTTTTCGTGAAGAAGCTCTCTGCACTCCACCATATCCAACCTTTCTTTCCTGGACTTCCTTCGTGAAAGCCTAGAATCCTCTGGATGTTCTCGTATCCTCTGCGAATCGTTGAATCTCATACTCGCTTTTAATCAGCGAGCGTACTTTCTATCTCCTGTCTCTTTGTCCAGGATATCTTCCCGGCTATGTACGCTTTTCGAGACCGACTCTCTCTCACGGCGGGACTTACTCCTTCTCGTGGATCCCGTTGCCGCCCGTCCGTCTTTGTTTCTGGAGTCGCCATGGGCTGCCAGGGGGCGGTCCTTACTCGTGGTCCTCCCCGTTCGCCCGCCATCGGGTTTTCTTGGAGGATCCGGCGGGGACTTGTCCCCCTCCCAGCAGATTATTCGGGTCAACTGGGTCTTTGGATCTTCCTCCACCATGGTCGCTTTAAGGGACCTCTTTCGCTTCCCACAGACGGCGCCAATTGTAAGTGCAGAAAACGAAAAGGCCTTTGAACAGCACTAAACTGTAACGGCTACTTCTCACACCGCCAGAGTCAAACCTATAAAACAAACAAAGGTGAGCGCACCTTTGCCGCCTCGTGGCAAAGGCCCTCCGATGCCAAAGTTAGTATCTCGTACTAGTGTAAACCCTAATTCTCAGTAGGTAATAATCAAATAACCAGGAATTGCGTACCTTTACCTCTAGGTTTACCTCATATTTATAGACCCATGTCTACTTACTGTCCAAGCCATCTTGCTGCCCTAAGTTTCCTTTCTCGTAAAGGGAACTTAGAATATCAGGGATTCTCATTCCCATAACCGCATATTTCCTTTTAGACCTTTTAGGAACTCTTTCCAAAGCTGGCCGTTCACCCCATTCTCGTTGGGTATCTCCTCCAGATCTTGTTTCCTTACTGGATATGTCTATTTCTGGACCATTCTGGAGCACCTCCTGGTACCTTGTTGCTCTGCTCGGCCTTCTCGTTGCCGAGCAGACCCTCTGGACCAATGATTTCTCATATCATCGACCCTTATCGCGAGACTGGTCCAACAACTACCCTTGCTCTTTGGACCATGCCCCTGCTGGGTATCTTGGACCTGGCCTGCTAGTCAGTCATCCCCTACACTGGGGCATACACAAAAAATGTAAGGAGAGATGAAAGAAAAATCAAATGAAAGAATGAGCGCCCCTCAAACAAGGGGCATTTTGAAAGAAACATTTCTTCCTATACATACAAAGGACATTTTTGAAGAAAACATCTCTTTCACACAAAGTGAGGCAAGAGACGACAAGAGTTGATAAAAATGTTAAAGATGGCTGCTAGCTTTTAAAACCCAAGCGTGAGTAGAAATTAGGTTTGAGCCTTTACATCCACTTCTTTCTCGAGCCAAAACCCCAATCCTACATTATGGTCCCTAACAAAGTCCTTTCAGATTGGGGAACACGACTTAGTAGCAAGGTCCTAGACACTAGGGGCATCACCAATGTGGGACTTAACACGAAGGGTAAGAATCCTGAAATTTGCATCATCTTGGCAAATCACACGACATGGAAGGTTACGTGAGACAAGGGGCATGTATATGTTCCCCTTTATGCACTTCTCTTGAAAGTATCCAACCTCTTATATGGGTCTTAGTAGGCGCTTATCAATCCAACCCAAATCAACCAAATCAAGCTTGAAGCAACAAACTCACCTAATTGACTAGGGGCATAGGTTTGAAAAATAGTTCTGTCCTTTGATGATTGAATGACGTAAGTGTGGAGCATGGGTGGAATAATATGACCTTGAAATCCTCGAGGAAAAGCTTTCAAAAATGGTTTTATCCTAAGCATTTTTAACACAGCAAATACGAGCGCAGTCACTTCTTGCAAATTTCTAAGGAAATAACGTGGGTCTCTCATTTCATGAAGAGTGTAGCAATATGATCCCTTAACAAAAACAATGTTTTCAGTGGTGCCACTAGGGCATTACGGTCTTTCAAAACACCTGGCTAGTATAAGCAATAAGTCTTTATCAGTCTCCCTAGGGCAAGGGAAACATTTGATCAAGTGCGCGAAAGTTGAGATGTCAAGAATACATTGTAGATTCACATGCATATCATTATCACCCTGTCTTTTGCATTGGTCTTTTGACCCTAGTATTCCATGTGTACATTTGCTTAGCAAAAGTTATTGTCTTGGTTGCACGAGCTAACCCCAAGTATGAGGTGTTCTTATGATCAAGTAAGGCAGGTTCATCAAGGCATCATGGCCGTCACCTCTATACAAGGAATGAAGGGCAAACAAAGGGATGCACTGTAAAGTCTACCTCCCTGTCAACACACTTGAAGAAAGCTCAGCTTGAGAAGAGTCATATCCTGGGGGAACACCTCAACTCTTTTGTTGAATGCTATCACACAGCACTATCAAGGGCATGCCAAGATCTCTGCAGAACAAAAACATTGCACTCACATTCATTGTTATTTACATTGCATGTTTCTATGCTAGGGGCAATTAGTTCATTGTCATCACGCATAGTTAAGGTAGAATCAAGCATCCATTGCCTAAACAGGGGGCTTGCGTTTCTTTTTAAATACTCAAATTAACATACATATGTGTTGCATTGCAATCTGTGTCACCCAAAATTGTTCAAGCTTTTGAACTAGGGTTCTTCAAGTGTGGTGGTCCTGCCCCTAGCAGTCAACATAAAAGGAATTCGGCCCGTGGTCGACTCCAAGCCTGTTGCATGTTGTTTTCCTATCTCTTGCTATTTTCTAAACTATTCAAATGTGGATTGCAGGGTTCTTTTGGATTTTGGTCCTTGAAGCTATCAGGATTACCCACATCAAGCTTTGTGTCTATGACTGACAAAGCCAAGTCAAAGAAGCTGGAAGATAGCCTCGTAACTAGTCCTGAGCCAACTCTACAATTGGCACCATATCAGCAACATTGAAGTGGCTTTGCGCTTTACATCTCCAAAACTCCTTGCTTTACGCTTTCATCTTCATGTCAGCATCTCTGCCTTCATAACTCAGAAGCCTCGCATTTACTCTTCAGTAGCACCATGCACATGCCTTGTCGTATTCATGACCACGTCGGGTTTCATGAACTTCGAGCATACTCAAAACTAGCCTTGGGGGGAGTCCCGAGCATACTCAGAACTAGCCTTGGGGGGAGTCCCGAGCATACTCAAAACTAGCCTTGGGGGGGAGTCCCAAGCATACTCAGAACTAGCCTTGGGGGAGTCCCGAGCATACTCAAAACTAGCCTTGGGGGGGAGTCCCGAGCATACTCAGAACTAGCCTTGGAAGCATCCCAAGCAAGAAGAACAAATCAAACCCCGTGGAAGATGGAATACTCAACAGCTCAGCAGTTCTACAAACTCACTACTCAACAACGCCATACAACGAGATATCATCTGCTCTCAAAGCCTGTACTTTGAATGCTCAAGCCTGTACTTGAATGCACAAGCTCTATGTTTGGATGCCCAACCACTGTGTACTGGACGCTCGAACTCGATGTTCGAATGCTTAAGGTTTATACCTTGAATGCACAAGCTCTACGTTTGGATGCCCAACCACTGCGTACTAGATGCTCAAAGCCTGTACTTTGAATGCTCGGATTTTACCCTCCGAATGCTCGAGCTCTATGCTCCGAGTGCACAAGCTCAAGTCAAACACACACGCAAGAGCCTGTGCACATATTGCATCAATCACATCGAGTCTGCATCACCATATCTGCTCACATCTTACCATCATCATACACACATACTATGCTTTGCATCCATCTCTTACTCATGAAACAGGTCAACCCTGCAATCAACCAATTCTACACCTCGGTTTTATCACTTCAAGCTCTGCACTCCAGTCCCAGGCCTCGTGCCACCATATCTCAAAAACCGGCGTCCAATTCATCCCCAGCAGATGGTTTGGATTCCACCCAATTACATCAGTTCCACCAAGCTCATTCGTAAGGATAGGCTATTCTACCGAGCTCCCCTCAGTCAAAGTAAGGATGATCAAGAAAAGCAAACACACCTGCCGTGTATTGATCTACCCCAAAATACTAAGGAAGCTCTCCGCAAGCATCCAATTCATCCTCAGCAGATGGTTTGGATTCCACCTAATTAAATCAGTTCCACCAAGCTCAATCTTAAGGATAGGCTACTCTACCGAGCTCCCCTCAATCAAAGTAAGGATGATCAAGAAAAGCAAACGCACCCGCCGTGTACTGATCTACCCCAAAATACTAAGGTAACTTTCCGCAAAACTTCCCCGGCAGCCCCGCGCTCCTTCAACTACTCTCCGCCAAAATCCTGGCATTGCTCAGGTATGTTGCACTGCGGCTTTTAAAGCCTGAAGGTACGTCTTCTGTCTCTAACCCTCCAAACTTTTTATTTTTATTTATTGCCCCCCCGAACTACGATTGGTCTGAATTTCCCCTGTGGAATACGTAGGCAGCCTCCAAGCCCGACCACAACAAAACCTTTTTTCTAAAACCCTTGGAATAGTGGTTAGACCAAATTGAGTTGCTTTTACAGCTTTGACTTTTACTCAAACATGTCTCGCGATTCGTCTGAGCTCAGTCAAAGAGGGGCATCTGTAGACACCCCAATTTGGCCTAACGATTATTTTAGGTCTCACCTTGGGGACCATCCCGATGATGAAATGCATACGATGATTGCTAATTGACTTCTTGAGAACCTTAGGACTTTCGGTAAGAACTTTGAGTCACTTAGAGGACCCAATTCAGAGCCAAACAGCCTTTCAGACAGAAATACAGAATCCAGGAGAATCTATCTGCCGGCCGTAACATTGATCTCACGGCCTTAACATCTTTTCCTCACCCGAGCACCTGTTGCAACAAACATCTCCCTGAGAGATCCATCCCTCGGCCGCAGGATCATTTCCTTGGCCGCTCAATCCATATCTCGGCCGCCACAACCTTTCTCCGGCCGCCAGATTGTCTATTTTCCACACTCTGGAACGTTCTGTCGATTGTTTGATCCGATCGCACTACTTCTCCGATGTGTTCGGGCCACGTTCAGAGATCACAACGAGGAGTTTGAATTACATTGCAATTGCAATTGCAATCGTGCGATTTGATTGGACCGAGTGAGTCATCCCTTGGCCTATATAAAGGGGACCTTACACAACGAAATTAATAAGATTCAATTCCTCCATCTCATACCTCCAAACTCTGCAGAAATCATCCCACATACTCCCTCTATAGAAGCCCTAACCCTCCGAAGGCTGCCGCATCCCGAACGATCAAACCCCGAAGTATAAACCCTAACCCTAGGGTTTTCGAGAAGTAAATCAGTCAATCCCCTCTAATCCGAAGCAATCAAGCAACTGAGGGATCAAGGTGGTGAGGCCCAGGGGCCTATGGTTTGATCTCTTTTACGTCTTTATGCATTAGTCATAGTGTTTTGATTATTTGTTAAATATATGTTCTGGTGTGAGGAAGAACATCGGCTGGGGGATCAATCCTTCGGCCGATATATCAATCCAGTGGCATTCCTTTGTTGTGAAATCCATTCACCGGCCGAGAGATCAATTTTCCTGGGACAGCTTATCTGTTTTGATTATTTCTGATGCAAGATTTAATTAACGTACTGGCTCACCATTAACTGTTTAAAGGCTAACAAAGCAGATTACGTGTTTAGAATTAAATAAAGCATGTATTAGTCGTATGTCGAATGATTATGGGCCAGTTTCACGACTGGGCAGAGAGGGGTGCCTAACACCTTCCCCTTATTGTACTTTTGGCTCCCGTACCTGGAATCTCTATCTCTTTTCCTAGTTTTTATAAACTAGGTGGCGACTCTATTTTGATGATAACCGTTATCGTGTGGCAATGTTCCTAGCCATGGGAATATCCACGATCCTGGTTTATGAAGTGGAAAGCAAACAAACGCAATCAATCTGTATGGCGATGCCCCGTTTGGGAGGTGTCTACACTGCAGAACTAGTCAACAGATACCAACCACTCAACCCAATAACAAACTACAAATTAGCCCTCACCCAAGCCTCACCATCTGAGTCAAAATCAATAACTGACCCATTTACCTCATCCCAGATTCAACCCAGTCAGCCTAAATTTTCTTACCCAGCCAGAAAGACAGAATACATACTAAAACCTCAAGTCTCCAATTTAGTTGCCATTGAACCCATTCACATAAACATTACTAACCCCATTGAATTAGCCAAAGCCTGTTTTCCACTTAATTGGCACTTCGTCTCCTCTCACCCACAAAAAACCTTGACCTACTACAAAGATATCTTGCTTCACCACCATTCAATAGTCATTAAGCCTATTCCAGATAAACTAAACCCCAAAATTACTATTTACCATTCACTTTATATTCACAACATAGTCAGTTTGAAAGAATGGGGCCACCCCTTCCAACTAAAAACGCTCCCTGATCACCCAGTCCCCTACAGTTACTATGATTACATTGATGCATTTACCAAAGTTCTCTATTATGAAAATGAGGCCTTCAGTCACTCTTGGTTCCTGTCCTTTGACCACAAATTCAAGTCATAAATACCATCTTGGTTTATCAGATGGTGGTCACAGAATGGAGCCATCCACGAATTACTACCCCTGACCTACTTGATCAGGTTCATTACTTCGCCACAGTTTACCCCACTAATCAGCATACCAGCAAGCTTCCAGTACTCTTGCTGTTTATGGCTAAATATAAAGTCCCGTGGATTTTCAAATGGAAATACCACATCCAGTCAGATGTCCTCACAAGGCAAATGTTCATTAAATGGTGGGATGCGTACAAACATGAGCACATCATTGACCAAGTCAAAACAGAGTTTCCAGTCACCAAACTAATCGAGTTAGCCGAGCAGCTACTCGCCCAAGTTGGAGAAACAGATTCATCTTCTGAAGAATCAGTCACCAATAAAATCACTTTGGTGATCAAACTTAGGGGCTATGTTCACCTGGTTTAGTGATCAAGTGTCTCCTTTTCACCAGCAGCTACTATTGGTAATCACTTTGGTGATCAAACTGTAAGTAATCAAACTTTTACTTTTTAGAGCCAAGTAACAATAATAAACTTGGCTAAAGGGTACATTTTTCTTCCACCCCCTTTATGGTAGTTTGATTACACAGATTTTTACCCGAACTATAATTTAGGTAACTTATAATTTATTTGCATTTGACTTCCATTAGCGGAACTTAATTGCTTAGTTGTTTTATGAAAATATTTGACTGGTATTAATTCTTCTTTAATGCAGTTTAAATCTGCGCCAGAGTCAATTAGTGTAGGGATTTCTACTGTGTAATCCTAGATGATTAATTTAGGGTGAATATACCATTTATGGGTGTTAATAGTATTGTTATCAGGAGTTGGTGGTGCTGTATCCTTTTTCAAAGAAATGATTTCTTGTTTTACTTTTTTGACTGCTTGCTGTAAAGTGGAAACAGGGATAGATTCTTTACTGAAAATTGATAGGGAGATATCGGGTTTTGAGGGCTTTTTGATTCTTATCTTTATACTAGTATCAATACCTTTTTTATAATAATTTTCTAAGTAATCGAAAAACTTTATTTGACTTTTAGTATCATTCATAAATGTTTTCCATTGACTACGTATATTCGTACGGTGTTCTTTACTATACTTTTTACAAAATTTATTTCTTTTATTCTCATTTTTGGGTGACTTGTAATTTTTATGTAATTTCTCAAAGTTAATATAAAATGGTTTGTGCAGGACTTGAAGAGAAGGATGCGGGTTTGATGGGTTTGGTTGTAGTGGGTTTGACTATGGGGTTGATTCAAAATCTGAATGTGTAAGGGAACCTTGAGGAGTACTGTCCTCATCAAGCCTGGACTGTGTTGAATAACATGGTTTACTAATTTGGGAACTAGAATCTATTCCCCTAAGTGTAATATTTGGGTTTAATAATTCTGAATCTTGTCTCGGAATACTGGGTGTACTATACCTAGGTATACTTGTGGTGCTATTCATTTTACTTAATTCCTTTATTCTAAGGGGTTGAACCCGTTCCTGATCAAAACTTATACGAACAGTACCATCCAAATATTGTTGAATATAATCAAGGTTTACTTTGTGATTTTGTAAATTTTGGGGGTGACTTTTATTTTCTGTAATCCAACTAGTGGGTAACTGAATATCATTCCAAGAGATTGTTCTTGGGACTTGGATATTGGCTTCTGAATTACTTTGAATCAAAACAGTTTTGTCTCTTGGGCTTTTGACTAAAGCATGCATATTTAAATTAGTTTTCATACATTTATAATACAAACAATAAATCAAAGCAATTGAATGACTACCTTCTAGCATCTGGGTAATTGCTCTAGAGGTTTGAATATTTAAAGTTAATGCTTTTAATATGTTTTTATCCTTGAAACTAAGAGGTAAATCTGGGTAACAATTAAAATAAATAGGACCATTATGTAGGCTTGACTCCATCAATCCTAATAAACTGTCACTAAAATTGATAAATCTACTGTCTCTTAGTGATAACAAAATTGAAGCATTTAATCCTTTCCTAGTGAGAGGTTTTACTGCAACCTGAACTAAACCTACATAAATGTAATTATAACCTCGTTCAAGGTGTGTTTTAATTGAATCTTTACTAAGAAGGGTACATCTTTCTTGTTGCTTAGTAAGCGCATAGACGTGTTCTACTGTCTTTGCTATGTGATCAATTGTAAATGCGTCATGAATAAAACTAGTTTTGTAAATTTCTTTAATAGATACTTTAGGTATATTCCAATTTTCTAATTTACCATCTAAGTCCTGATATTCATGTTCTTGTTCGTTTACTATGTCTGGAACGTTTGATAAAGGAGCCATGGAAGAGGAATTGGCTGAAGAGTTACACCTAAATAATCTATTCATGATTCTAAATCGTTAAAGACTAAAATTAGTATTTTAATATTTATTTATTATTGTTTAAAACATATCGCACTCACACATACCTATAGCTGTCTGTAACTCACCGTGCATAAACGCATACCCTTTCGGATTTGATCCCAACCCTACTGCCTCACCTGGGACTTACCACGGGACTTTTACGTGGAATCCTACCTTAGGCGGCCAGAGACACGATCCACAGACAAAAGGTGGCTTTGACGATGTTCAAACAAATAACAATAAATATCAAACTACCAATTAAAATCTCTATCAGATCTAAAAACATAAACAGACTCACCAAAGTGTAATCAAACTACCAATTACCAACTTACTTGGCTCTGATACCATAAAGGGGGTGGAAGCACAGACACAGTAGAAGAACTAGAGAGATCAGAGGAAACAAACAGATAAGTAATAACTGAATTCACTTGAATTGGATTACTTACTTTGTATACTGGTACAAAGGAGATACTTGATAGAAGAACAGAAGAAGAAGAAGAGAATACAGTGGGTTTTTCTCTCTCTCTCTCTCTCTCTCTCTCTATTTGGTCTATTCAGCTATACAAGTTCTGACTAATACTAAAGCCAATGGTTCCTTTTATAGAATAAGGACCAGAGATTGTTTACAAAATAATTGGTCTACTATGACCATGTGACTCCTTTCGGTGGAAAGTAGTTGGATGACTGTAGGGGGATGCTGTTGGTTCCCTGCTTTCGGTGAAAGCTGATTGAATAGTTGCTGATGATAACTTTTGACTTCTTTTTCCGTGATTGAACAGTAAAAGTTGAATAGTGACTGTCGGTGAATAGTGACTTGATTGCACAGTAGCTGAAGATGACTTTTCTTGACTTCTTTGTCTTGAATAGTAAAGTTGCATAATGTTCGCCGGTTGATTAATTGACTTTTCCATTATGCAAAGGGATCTTGTGCATCCTGGAAAGCTGGATCGAATGGGATTTTACTGGTGACTGATTCTTTAGAAGATGAATCTATTTCTCCAACTTGGGCGAGTAGCTGCTCGGCTAACTCGATTAGTTTGGTGTGTTTTGATTTACTCTTGGACTTAGATGATTCGACAATACTGGCTGTAGGACTGCCTAATCTGACTGTGGAAATTGCTGGGTAGCCTGAATGAGTGCTGACTGGCGTTGTTGAGGAATTGACTGGAAACTCTGTTTTGACTTGGTCAATGATGCGTTCATGTTTGTACGCATCCCACCATTTAATGAACATTTGCCTTGTGAGTACATCTGACTGGATGTGGTATTTCCATTTGAAAATCCACGGGACTTTATACTTAGCCATAAACAGCAAGAGTACTGGAAGCTTGCTGGTATGCTGATTAGTGGGGTAAATTGTGGCGAAGTAATGAACCTGATCAAGTAGGTCAGGGGGTAGTAATTCGTGGATGGCTCCATGCTGTGACCACCATCTGATAAACCAAGATGGTATTTGTGACTTGAATTTGTGGTCAAAGGACAGGAACCAAGAGGGACTGAAGGCCTCATTTTCATAATAGAGAACTTTGGTAAATGCATCAATGTAATCATAGTAACTGTATGGGATTGGGTGATCAGGGAGCATTTTTAGTTGGGAGTGGTGGCCCCATTCTTTCAAACTAACTATGTTGTGAATATAAAGTGAATGGTAAATAGTAATTTTGGGGTTTAGTTTATCTGGAATAAGCTTAATGACTATTGACTGGTGGTGAAGCAAGATATCTTTGTAGTAGGTCAAGGTTTTTTGTGGGTGAGAGGGACGAAGTGCCAATTAAGTGGAAAACAGGCTTTGGCTAATTCAATGGGGTTAGTAATGTTTGTGTGAAGGGTTCAACGGCAAATAAATTGGAGACTTGAGGTTTTAGTATGTATTCTGTCTTTCTGGCTGGGTAAGGAAATTTAGGCTGATTGGGTTGAATCTGGGATGAGGTAAATGGGCCAGTTACTGATTTTGACTCAGATGGTGAGGCTTGGGTGAGGGTTGACTTGTAGTTTGTTGCTGGGTTGAGTGGTTGGTATCTGTTGACTAGTTCTGTAGGAGGTAGTGCAAGTGGTTTCCTTCTGTTTGCCATTCCTGCAAGAAATACGTTTAGTCTTGCTAATTATCCTCACTGCTCCCTCAAAGAGACACGGAGTTATGTTAAATCTTGCTAATTATCCTCACTGCTCCCTCAAAGAGACACGAAGTTATGTTAGTCTTGCTAATTACCTCACTGCTCCCTCAAAGAGACATTTAGTCACTTACCAAGGAGAAATTCCAGAGTGAGAAAATCTGGAATTGAATTTTGACTTCCTTTAATGTATGTAATTTCAAAATAAAAAATACTTAAAATAGCTTGCCATCTGGCAAAAATCTGTTTACTAGCTATGTTTTTCACATCTTGTTCCAAAACATATTTAGCACTTTTGCAGTCAATTCTGACTAAAAACTTTTGGTTTAATATATCATTTTGGAATTTTGAAATACACCAAACTAATGTAGACACCCCAATTTGGCCTAACGATTATTTCAGGTCCCACCTTGGGGACCATCCCGATGATGAAATGGATACGATGATTGCTGATTGACTTCTTGAGAACCTTAAGACTTTTAGTAAGAACTTTGAGCCACTTACATGACCCAATTCAGAGCCAAACAGCCTTTCAAACAGAAATACAGAATCCTAGGAGAATCTATCTGCCGGCCGTAACATTGATCTCACGGCCTTAACATCTTTTCCTCACCCGAGCAACCTGTTGCAACAAACTTCTCCCTGAGAGATCCATCCCTCGGCCGCAGGATCATTTCCTCGGCCGCTCAATCCATATCTCGGCCGCCACATCCTTTCTACGGCCGCCAGATTGTCTATTTTCCACACTCTGGAATGTTCTGTCGATTGTTTGATCCGATCGCACTACTTCTCTGATGCGTTCGGGCCACGTTCAGAGATCACAACGAGGAGTTTGAATTACATTGCAATTGCAATTGCAATCGTGCGATTTGATTGGACCGAGTGAGTCATCCCTTGGCCTATATAAAGGGGACCTTACACAACGAAATTAATCAGATTCACACCCTTTCAAGCCACGAAACTCTACAGAAAGACTCACACAAACCCTCTCTACAAAAGCTCTAACCTCCCGAAGGTAGCCATCCTTCCGACGATCAAACCCTAGAGTTCAAACCCCAACCCTAGGGTTTCATTCAAGAAGCAATGAATCAGTTAATCCCTATCAATCCGAAGCAATCAAGCAACTGAGGGATCAAGGTGGTGAGGCCCAACGGCCTCTGGTTTGGTTTATTTATCGTATTTGCATTTAATCTTAGCGTTTTGATAGTTCGTTAACCTTTTTGTCTGGTGTGAGGAAGAACACCAGTCGGGGCTTCGATCCCTCGGCTGGTACATCAAATCAACGTGATTGCTCGGCCGTGACATCCATTCACCGGCCAAGTAATCGATCTGCTGGCATAACTTTGGTTTGTTCTGCTTTCTGATGCACGTTCGTTTATTGTCTCGGCTCACCTTATTTACTGTTTAAAGGCATAAAAATAGATTATGTGTTAGCGTTAGATAAAGCATCTACATGTCTTATGTTAAATGATTATGGGCTAGCCTCACGGCTAGGCAGAGAGGGGTGCCTAACACCTTCCCCTTACTGTACCTTTGGCTTCCGTACCCAAAATCTCTATCTATTTTCCTAATTTTAATAAACTGGGTGGCGACTCTGTTTTGATGATAACCGCTATTGTGTGGCGATACTCCTAGCCATGGGAGTATCCATGATCTTGGTTTATAAAGCAAGCAACTAAACAAGCAAACAAATGATCAATCTGTATGGCGATGCCCCGTTCGGGAAGTGTCTACAGTTTTCTGGTGACTCTGCTGGGGATATGAGAGCCATAACCAGAAAGTTCAACATAAGACTAATACATGCCTTATTTAATTCATATATCATTTGCATCGAGCAGGCAAGCCTCGTTGAGTTCACCTAATACCCCGGCATTACACGGGCTATGTTAGGGGTTCCAGCAAACTCGACAGTCACTTGTACCTGGTGGTATATCAACAAGGAAACCACCCAATCACCGCCTATAATGGGCTGGTGAAAGGGCTGGCGCCCTTTGACAACGGAGCACCCTGAGACTACCCAAACCTTACATGTGTTAGAAAGCCATAGAACTTATCAAAATAGGACAGGATCCTACAAGTTAGGAACTTACTTGCATTTTTACAGAAGTTCTTCCTCACACTTTGTATATGTTGTTTTAATATCTCTTTCTGTGTAGAAAAGTTGGGGCATGAACTAAGAGCCCTAACTCTAAGTCTTTATAGCTAAGCACTGAGGCATGCCATTGCCTGCAAGGTATGCTTTTGGCAAGTTGAAAGCACCATTGCTTACTTCAACACTCCCTCTATACTTAAAGCACCGTAAAGCATATATTTCTAGAACGAAATCAAACACTGGCCGCCTCGTCGACAATTGAACTAGGGATTGCTTTAGCAATCTTTGCCTTGCGAGGCTAAAGGAAAAAGGTAGTGTAAAGTAGTAGAGCAGATTATGGATGACTGTATGCAAAGTCAAGGATACTATGGATAGAACTTGCAATACTTGTTTCTCCATGGATGATTTAGCATGACAAGTGTGGGACTTTGGTTCCTATTTCCAAATCGATCTAGCAACCCATCTTTCAAAACTCAAAATTTTGAGCATGCTTACCGCAACTAGTTGGTAAGAAATAATCAAGTGAATTTCAATTACCTCAATCATGTTTTGAGAAAGAATCTTCCCTAACCAAAAATTGAAAGAACTTTCTAAACTTTTTGCAATGCTTAGTCTAATCCTCAAATGACAAGTTTTTCTGAAACATTCAAATAGCCGCTGGTATAGCGATGGACTCCGAGTCTACTTTCTGTTGTGGTCATATGCTCAACCTTTTCGGTTTGTCTCATAATATGGATTGGCTTGGAAGTGGGATCTTAAGTGGCAGCAACGAGTCTTAAGAATCATCCATATCAAAACTGGCTGGCTATCTATAGTATTCGATAAACTCATGTGTACAAACGAATTGCAATGCATGACTCATCCATGATTTGTGTAAGTAGTTGTGGTGCTATATGTATACATATCATTTTGCTTGCCTCTTTCTAACTCTGCAGGGGCCAAACCAAAAGAGGAGTCCATCCCTCTCATATCTTTTCTTTGTTCATCGCACGCGCCACCACTAAGGGCAGTTTGCATATTAGAAAATGCGCCGCATGGACAATTAGTTTTGGATATCTCAACTTGAGCATGATTAGGTTTCTCCTTCTCTTAGATTTGGAGTTTGATCTCAAACACGATGGTAATGGCTAATGAAAAAATTAATGTTTTGAGCAATGATAGCCATGGCCATCACGTCTTGGCTTAGATTTTAAAACAATCTTTTCGTACCTAGCTAAACTTTCACCGCCATTTTGGCTCATGCTTTGCTTCTCCTAAAAAATTGATATCAGTTTGCTCATCATGGTTTCTGCCCAATTGTCACACTGAGCATGAAATGTGGGTCTCAAATTCAAGTCTCCTCGAATATGAACTACGAATGGCCTGATTCTCTGTTGGGATACGTAGGCACCTTTTGGTCGGCCACAATTTTGAAAATGTTCCCTCCTGTGCTAGTTTACTGCTATAGAATGCTCATGATAACATTGAATATTGAAAACAATCCTTAGGGATTTCAAAGTAATCTTATGGCATCTTTTGGAACACATCATAATCACTTGAATTGTCAAAAGCGCAAAACAAATTTTTCAAAGTTATGACCTGCGTCATTTCTGTTGAGCTAAGAAGGAGTTGACATATCTCTGCACCTTCACAGAGATCACTTGTAAGCAAAACATACTGTTGAAGATGAAGAAGGAGAAAGAAGAAAAGAGAGGAAAAATACAGAGGAAAAATGATGAGCTCGCTAGATTGAAAACCCGTAAGGGCGGTCTAGGCAAAAGTTAGAGCACGAACAAAGTGAGAAATTAGCTGTGTCTCCATGCATCTATTATGTGTCTCAAAAGATTGTCCTCAATCTTAGAAAATTCACTTGGATGAACATCGAAACCCTTAATTTCTTGGTAAGGATCCTTGACACTTTGTCGTGTGTTTCAAGATGAAGAAAGGCATTCATTTCTCTATCCCAAACACTTATCCCTTGCTAGCCACGTCGAGCCTCTGGATAATTTCTTTGAATAACCTGCTAGGCAGCCATCCCTTACATTGGGGCAAATACAAAAAAATATAAGGAAAGATGAAAGAAAAATCAATGATAGAATGAGCACCCCGTCATACAGGGGGCATTTTGAAAGAAACATTTCTTCCAATACATACAAAGGACATTTTTGAAGAAACCAACTCTTTCACACAAAGTGAGGCAAGAGACAACAAGAGTTGATAAAAATGTTGAAGATGGCTGCTAGCTTTTAAAACCCAAGTGTGAGTAGAAATTAGGTTTGAGCCTTTATATCCGCTTCTTCCTCAAGCCAAAACCCAAGCCTACATTATGGTCCATAACAAAGTCCTCTCAGATTGTGGAACACGACTTAGTAGCAAGGTCTTAGACACTAGGGGCATCACCAATGTGGAACTCAACATGAAGGGCAAGAATCCTGAAATTTGCATCATCTTGGCGAATCAAACAACATGGAGAGTTACGTGAGACAAGGGGCATGGCTATGTTCCCATTTATGCATTTCTCTCAAAAGTATCCAACCTCTTATGTGGGTCTCAGTAGGCGCTTATCAATCCAACTCAAGCTCGAAGCAACAAACTCACCTAATTGACTAGGGGCATAGGTTTGCAAAATAGTTGTATGTCCTTTGATGATTAAATGACGTGAGTGTGGAACATGGATGGAGTGATATGACTTTGAAATTCTCGAAGAAAAGCTTTCAAAGATGGTTTTATCCTAAGTATTCTTAACACAGGAAATACAAGTGCAATCACTTTTTGCAAATTTCTGAGGAAATAACATGGGTCTCTCATTTCATGAGGAGTGCAGTAATATAGTTCCTTGACCAAATAATGTTTTTCAGAAGTGCCGCTAGGGCATTGCGATCTTTCAAAACACCTGGCTAGTATAAGCAATAAGCCATTACCAAACACGCCAAAGTTGAGATGTCCAGAATGAATTACAGATTCACATGCGTATCATTATCACCTTGTCTTTTGCATTAACTTCTTGATCCTAGCATTTCATGTGTATGTCATTATGGCTGCTTAATGGAAGTAGTTGTCTTGGTTGCACAAGCTAACCCCAACTATAAGGTGTTCTTATGCTCAAGTAAGGCAGGTTCATCAAGGCATCATGGCCATACAAGGAATAAAGGGCAACAAAAGGGACGCACTGTAAAGTCTACCTCCCTGTCAACACACTTGAAGAAAGCTCAGCCTGAGAAGCATCATATCCTGGGGAACACCTCAACTCTTTTGTGGAATGCTGTCACACAGCATTGTCAAGGGCACGCCAAGATCTCTGCCAAATAGAAACATTGCACTCACATTCATTGCTATTTACATTGCATGTTTCTATGCTATGGGCAATTAGATCATTGTCATCATGCACAATTGAGCTAGGGTCAAGCATTCATGGCCTAAACAGGGGGATTGCATCTCTTTTTAAATATTCAAATTGACATGCCTATGTGTTGCATTGCAAACCATGTCACCCAAAATTGTTCAAGCTCTTGAACTAGGGTTCTTTAAGTGCGGTGGTCTTGCCCCTAGCAGTCAGCATGAAAGGACTTCGACCCGTGGTCGATTCCAAGCCTGTTGCATGTTGTTTTCCTATCCATTACTGTTTTCTAAACTATTCAAATATGGATTGCAGGATTCTCCTGGATTTCGGTCCTTGAACCGACCATACCAAGCTTGGTATTTGTAACCGACAAAGCCAAGTCAAAGAGGTTGAAAGATAGCCTCGTAACTAGTCCTGAGCAAACTCTACAATTGGCACCATGTCAACAACATTAAAGAGGCTTCGCACTTCACATTTCCATAGCTTCCTGCTTCATGCTATCATCAAGCAGTACCATGTGCTCACCTTTCAAGCCATTCAACAGTTCTATGCTCATCCTCGTCATTTAAGAACTCCGAGCAACTCTACGCTCAGGCCTCGCCATATGCACAGCCTCGCGCTCAGCAGGTCCCATCTCAACAGTGCGGTGCTTACTTTAGCTGCCCCGAGCTCACATCTTGAAACTAAGCAGCCTCGCCACGTCCAGACCAACAAAACAATCCTGCAGCTTTCACTTAATACGTTGAGTGAACAGCCAACGAGAAAAAGCACCTGGATAAAGCTTGCAATACCCTAGTGCACACTTCAACCCTTCAGCCCTTCAGAAGGCATCTATGTGGCTAAAATCCTCGAAAAAGGGCATCAGTGTTGCTAAAGCCCTTCAGAAGGCGTTTATGTTGCTAGCTTCCAGAAAGCATTTGTATGGCCAACTTCCAGAAAGCATTTAGCCTCCGGAAGGCACCCCGTTAATGGAGGCGATGGAAATCTCCCAAACAAGGTGCATCATCCCATCAGGCGAGGCGATGGAACCTCTCATGGCACCAAATTGAAGAAGGCAATGAAAATCTCTGAAAGCAATAATGGTCGACAGGTTTCGCCCAAAAGCATTTAACGGGCCTTATGGCATTTTGGGTCAACAAAGGATTATGGTCAGATTAGCCTTGGGAGGTATGCCAAGCATTAGGAAACTAGCCTTAGGGGCACCCCAATCATGTGGAATTGATCCTATGACTCATGGCGTTCCCACGCCCGATAAATCAACCTCTCAGTTGTTGCATCCTTCTGCAAAATCTCCCTTTTCAAAGACAATCGATGTGAATCCAGGCACCAACAAAGCATTCACGATATTCTGGGCCCACAGCCAATAGAATTTATAATCAAATCCAGCCTTGGGAGCATCCCTAAGCGTGCATGATATCAAGCACCAGCGTCAAAAGCCTTGCATAGGTTGTCAAATGTTTGCCAGAAGCACTCAGTCTAGCCCCACAATCATTCTGACCATGAGGAAACTAGCCTTGGGAGCATTCCCAAGCTTGAGAAAGATCAAGTATCAATCAAAGCCTTGCAGGGGTTACCAAATGCATGCAACCTAGCCTTGGAGATTTTCTCTAGCAAGTGAAATAGCCTTGGGGGCAATCCTGAGCATATGGAATCTAGCCTTGGAGATGACTCCAAGCATATAGAATATACTAGCGTTAAGGACAATCTCGAGCATGTGGAAATTAACCTTGGGAATATGACCAAGCGCGAGGAATGATCAAACACCGGTATTAAAGCCGCATTAGGACTTTTTCAAAGCTCTCTCCATAGCTCTAAACTCACCAACTCGGCAGCACCACGTGCTCATTGCCTCAATAGCTCCGCACTCACCTCAACAGCCTCAGGCATACTATCTCAGTCATTCAGCAGCTCTGCAACCAAGCCCCGAGCTCGTGGTCCCAGCGCCCTGCGCTTACTATCAACAGCACCATGCTCATTGCTTCAAGCTTCAAGCTTCAAATGCACCATCTCAAATACCTCAGCAGCACCACGTGCTCACTATCGCCAGCAGCTCTACGCTTGCTACCTCAGCAGCCCTGTGCCCAAGTCACTCAACGGCCCTACGCTTGAAATCATCCAACGGCTTCTCATTCGCTATCTCATTCGCTCCACGGCTCTACACCCACTACTCAGTGGCTCCAAGCCCATCATATCAACAGGCTCCATGCCAATCCATTTTGCACACTACTCAACAGCTCTATTCTCACTCAACGGCTCCAAGCCTGCAGATTCAGCGGCTCGAAGCCCCTTATCATAGCGGCTCTACGCCCGCTCAACTGGCTCTACGCCATAATTATCCCCACATGCTCTACGCCGCCCCAATCAAACAATCGACAGCTCAGCGGCTTTAAGCCCATTATTTCAGCGGCTCTACGCCTGTTATCAACTTAGAGGCTCTAAGCCTACCCCTCAGCGGCTCCAAGCCCACTATCTCAACCGGCTCCAAGCCCATTATCTCAACTAGCTCAAAGCCGTAACAGCTATCTCAGCAGGATCCGCGCCGCCCCAATCAAGATATCATCAATTCTCAGGCTCTACGCTTGAATGCTCAAAGTCCAACATTTTGAATGCTCGAAGCTCTTCGGATGCCCAACCACTGTATACTGGATGCTCAAGTTCTACACTTGAATGCTCAAGCTCTATACTTGGATGCCCAACCACTGCGTACTGGATGCTCAAAGCCTGTACTTTGAATGCTCGGATTCTGCCGTCCGAATGCTCGAGCTCTACGCTCTGAATGCTCAAGTCAAGAACTTGATAGAATATTTTGCATATCTCTCTTATTCATGAAACAGGTCAACCCTGCATAATCATCATTTCTATTCACATCTAACCATCATCACATATATTTTGCATATCTCTCTTATTCATGAAACAGGTCAACCCTGCAATCAATCGACTCCGCGCCTCGATTTTATTGATCGAGTCGGAACCTCGATCCTTTGGCTTCACACCAAAATTTATGATGAGAAAGCTCCGCGCACAGACCATCAGAACACAACTGGCTCTACGCCTCGGTTCAATCACGTCAAGCTCAAAGCTTTGACATCTCAAAGTTCTAGCCTCCAGAAGGCAAAGCTCTTTAAGTCATCAGCCGGCTCCGAGCCTCAGTTCCGCCAAAGCTCCAAAAACCTCAGGATCTCGCCTAGTGATCAAAACCAGCTCTGCGCTTCGGTTCTGTCTCCCTAGGCCCTCGCCTTATGATCAACACTAGCTCTGCGCTCCGGTTTCATCAAAAGCTCTACTGGTTCTGTGCCTCAGTTCCTTCATCCCAATGCTCCGTGCTTAAGTTACTGGCCCTGCGCTCCCAATATCTCAAGAAACGGCATCCAACTCGTCTCCAGAAGATGGCTTGGGTTCCACCCCGTATCTCAAAACCCGGCGTCAAATTCATCCCAACAGATGGCTTGGATTCCCCACCATTACATCAACTGCTTCCAGCTCATTCGCAAGGATAAGCTACCCTACCGAACTTCCCTCAGTTAAAGTCAGGATGATCAAGAAAAGCAAATACACCCGCCGTGTATTGATCTACCCCAAAATGCTAAGGACGCTCTCCGCAAAAGCATCCCCAGCAGCCCCGCGCTCCTCCAACTACTCTCCGCCAAAATCCTGGCTCAGTATAGGTACATCGCACTACGACTTTTTAAGCCTGAAGGTACGTCTTCTGTCTCTAACCCTCCAAACTTTTTCTTTCTTTATTGCCCCGAACTACAGTTGGTCTGAATTTCCCCTGTGGAATACATAGGCAGCCTCCCGGCCCGACCACAACAAAACCTTTTTTCTAAAACCCTTGGAATAGTGGTTGGACTAAATTGAGTTGCTTTTACAGCTTTGACTTTTACTCAAACATGTCTCGCGATCCGTCTGAGCTCAGTCAAAGAGGGGCATCTGTAGACACCCCAATTTGGCCTAACGATTATTTCAGGTCCCACCTTGGGGACCATCCCGATGATGAAATGGATACGATGATTGCTGATTGACTTCTTGAGAACCTTAAGACTTTCGGTAAGAACTTTGAGCCACTTAGAGGACTCAATTTAGAGCCAAACAGCCTTTCAGACAGAAATACAGAATCTTAGGAGAATCTATCTGCCGGCTGTAACATTGATCTCACGGCTTTAACATCTTTTCCTCACCTGAGCAACCTGTTGCAACAAACATCTCCCAGGGAGATCCATCCCTCAGCCGCAGGATCATTTCCTTGGCCGCTCCATCCATATCTCGGCCGCCACATCCTTTCTACGGCCGCCAGATTGTTTATTTTCCACACTCTGGAACGTTCTGTCGATTGTTTGATCTGATTGCACTACTTCTCCGATGCGTTCGAGCCACGTTCAGAGATCACAACGAGGAGTTTGAATTACATTGCAATTACAATTGTAATCGTGCGATTTGATTGGACCGAGTGAGTCATCCCTTGGTCTATATAAAGGGGACCTTACACAACGAAATTAATCAGATTCACACCCTCTCAGGCCACGAAACTCTGCAGAAAGACTCACACAAACCCTTTCTACAAAAGCCCTAACCTCCCGAAGGCAGCCATCCATCCGACGATCAAACCCCGGAGTTCAAACCCTGGAGTTCAAACCCCAACCCTAGGGTTTCATTCAAGAAGCAATCAATCAGTCAATCCCTAACGATCCGAAGCAATCAAGCAACTGAGGGATCAAGGTGGTGAGGCCCAACGGCCTCTGGTTTGGTTTATTTATCGTATTTGCATTTAATCTTAGCGTTTTGATTGTTCGTTAACCTTTCTATCTGGTGTGAGGAAGAACACCAGCCGGGGCTTCAATCCCTCGGCCGGTACATCAAATCAGCGTGATTGCTCGGCCGTGACATCCATTCACCAACCGAGTAATCGATCTGCTGGCACGGCTTTGGTTTGTTCTGCTTTCTGATGCACGTTCGTTTATTGTCTCGGCTCACCTTATTTACTGTTTAAAGGCATAAAAATAGATTATGTGTTAGGGTTAGATAAAGCATCTACATGTCTTATGTTAAATGATTATGAGCTAGCCTCACGGCTAGGCAGAGAGGGGTGCCTAACACCTTCCCCTTACTGTACCTTTGGCTTCCGTACCCAGAATCTCTATCTGTTTTCCTAATTTTAATAAACTGGGTGGTGACTTTGTTTTGATGATTACCAATATCGTGTGGCGATACTCCTAGCCATGGGAGTATCCACGATCTTGGTTTATAAAGCAAGCAACCAAACGAGCAAACAAATGATCAATCTGTATGGCGATGCCCCGTTCGGGAGGTGTCTACAACTAATGCTAAAATTTCTTTTTTAATAGTATTGTAATTCTGTTGGGTTTTATTCCACAATCAGGAGTGAGAACGAACAAGCTGCTCTGGAGAAGAAGAATTTATTTGTTGGAGAAAAATACCTCCATAACCTATATCAGAAGCATCAGTTTGAATAATTTTGAAACTATGCGAAATAGGAATACCAAGGCAAGGTAAAGTTTTAACATACTTTTTGACTTGCTGGACTATGGCAGTACAATGAGATGACCAGGGGGGAGGGTTATCTTTTAATCTTTTAAATAAAGGCCGGCAAATTTTTCTTAAATCTTTGTAAAATTTTGCTATATAATTTAATGAACCTAAAAATCGTTGTAACTGGTTTTTATCAGTAATTTCATCTGGAAATTTGTCCGCAAATTGGAGTGCCCTGCTAATAGGCATAATTGTTGACTGATAAATATTGTATCCAAGAAATCTAATTTTAGTCTGAAACAGTTTAATCTTAGGGGCCGAGATGACTAATCCATTTCTTTTTATGGTTACTAGAAATGACTTTAAATGTTTCCAATGTTCTTCAATGGAATTAGAAAATACAAGTACGTCATCTATGTAAACAATAATGAATTTGATGAATGGGTTAAATATGTCATTCATTATATTACGAAATTCACTAGGAGCATTTTTTAATCCAAAGGGCATAACATTCCACTCATAATGACCAAATGGTGTAGTAAAAGATGTTTTGTACCGATCATTTGGATGAATCTGAATCTGCTAGAATCCACTTTTTAAATCAAATTTTGAAAAGTAACTGCTTTACTAATTCGATTAATCAAATCAGTCTTATTGGGGATAAGGTATCTAATCCATTCTAATACATCATTTAGTGGTTTGTAATTGATGACTAATCGTGGGACTCCGCGCTCAATTTCTGCATTTTTATTAACATAGAAAGCTGAACAAGACCAGGGAGATTTACTTTTGTTAATAATACTGTTACTTAGTAGACCATCAATTTCTTGTTTGCACATTTCCATTAATTCTGAATTCATTTGAATAGGTCTAGCTTTAGTAGGTATTTGTTTTTCTCTAAAGTTTTTAATATAGGGTAAAGGGACTGAATGCTGTTTTCTATACCAGAAGGTACTGGGGAGATTAGAACAGACTTTGGATTCTAATTTTTCTTTGAATTGTTTAATCTGTTCAATAGTAATTGGATTTTGTAATTGCTGTTCAATTTTTTGGTTTTTGATTTCATTTTGTAATTGTTTTAACTGACTAGCTTTAATATCTAACTGTTGTAATTGCCTTTCTTGTGACTTTTCTAGGAAGGGGAAGAACACTTTTTTCCCAAAGGGTTCAGCAGTTATTCCGTGGTTACTAGTGGTAAAAGGGTAAAGTAAAGTCAGGAAAGGTGTTCCTAAAATTATGTTTTCAGTAAGATTTTTGACTAATAAAAATGAAGTAGAAGAACTAGAGAAGATCAGAGAAAAGAAATAGATAAGTAATAACTGAATTCACTTGATTGGATTACTTACTTTGTATACTGGTACAAAGGAGAAACTTGATAGAAGAACAGAAGAAGAAGAAGAAGAGAATACACTGGGTTTCTCTCTCTCTCTCTCTCTATTGAGTCTATTCAGGTATACATGTTCTTATTGATACTGAAGCCAATGGTTCCTTTTATAGAATAAGGACCAAGGGCTGTTTACAAAGAATAATTGGTCTACTGTGACCATGTGACTCCTTTCGGTGGAAAGTAGGTTGGTTACTGTTGGGAGATGCCGTTGGTTCCCTGCTTTCGGTGAAAGCTAATTGAATAGTGATGATGACTTCTTTGACTTATGCGGTCGTGATTGCACAGTGAAAGTTGAGTGAATAGCGACTATCGGTGAATAGTGACCCGTGATTGCATAGCAAAAGTTGAATGAATAGTGACTGAATAGTGACCCGTGATTGCATAGTAAAAGTTGAATAGTGACTGACTATAACTTTTCTTAACTTCCTTTGCCTTGCATAGTGAAGGTTGATTGAATTGCATTTGTTGTCCGTGACTGGTTTGAATGGAGTGACTTTCTGGTGCTAACTGCTGAGGATGCTCTTGGCTAAAATTCCATTAAATTATCACAGCTGAGTAATTCTTCAGTTGACAAGTTGTTGAAATAATCTTGACCATCATCTTCACAAGCAGTAAATTCTGAGGCTGCTGATGAAGTGTTGCTGACTTGCTGACTTTGGTATTTAGCCACTAATCTTCCGAATTGGGTATGGAAGAGAAATGGAACTTCTTTAATTGGTTCAGTAGATCGGATCTTCTGGATAGGATCTTCACAAATTAATCTATAATGATCATCCAGAAAATGTTAATTGTGGTCGATATCTCCGAATTGGGAAGCAATGGACCAAGCTCGGTGATGTCGAATTTGACTTCTGATTGACTTGGAATAGGGCCAAGGGAATTCATCCCCAATGAGTTGGATCGGGAGATGAACCTTGCTGAATGGCCAGTTTGCTAAAGAGATACATGGTGTACTGAGCTGGAATAATGCTTCCAGTGAACGTCCATTCTAACATTTTACTTTTGACTAGGACTTGGCAGCGTAGATGTAGACACCCCAATCCGGACCTCGGAGAGTCTTTGTCCGCCCTGATGATGAAATAAAGGAAACGGCACCTTTGTGAGCTTGAAAAAGGATTTCCCTAGGCCCATGTAAGCCAAACAAACCAAAAAGCCCAGATAAAGCCCAAAAGCCCCTGGACTGGACATGAGGTACCGCGCGGAACGACACCATAAGCGCACGGCAGGTTGAAATTCAAGGGGCCGTGCGCGACCAACTTGTACCGCACGACACCTTGAGAAAAGTTCTGACTGGCTCAGAAAGCTGTCGGCCATGCCAGTTTAAGCCGTAGCTGATGAATGGCTCAGCCGAAAGTGCACTTCTGGTCCGCCCAGAAAATACCTCCACTATTTGAAAGTCAAAGTCCTTGGCCTTTTGCCTATAAATTAACCCCTCCACTCAAGGGAAAGGGGCTCTTCGCTTGGCTTTTGGGCATTCTTACTCCATAAGCTTTCTCTCTCTAGTTTTTATACCCACTTTCCCATTTCCATTTCCAAGTCTTAAAGAATGTCATTCCCAAAAGACATTCTTTGAGCACTTTCACTCACTCCCTTCTCATCATTGAAGTTGATCTCCCATTAACTTCAAAGTCTTATCCCCCTAAGGGCATGTTTGATTGCAGGTTTTGTTTTGAGGGGATTGATAATGAGGTGGGATTAGGATAGGGATTGGTAAGGAGAAGGGATTAGTAATGAGGTGGGACTAGTTATTTGCATGTTTGTTTTGCACCGGATTAAACGATAGGATTATTATCTAACATGTTTGTTTTACATGGGATAGGATTGGATTGAAAATACTATTTCTGTTTTTACCCTTTTGCAAAATAAATATAAAAATGGTTAATGAATTACGCAAGCTAGCTGTCCATTTCCTCCGTTCAAAAAATAAAATAAAAATGAAACCATTTCCCAAACCCACCATTTCCACCGTCCCTTCTTTCTCTCTTTCTGCTATACCCCTCCAGCCACTACTAAACCCACATCTCCCTTCCCTATCTCAGCCACCTCCGAATCAGATGCAAACCTGCATCTCCCCTCCCCATCTCACCCACCTCCGAATCAGAAGCATGGAAGAAGATGGCGACAGATCTGAGACTGAGAGGTGGTTTCTCAAGCTGTGATGGAACAAGACGGTGGCATATCAAAAATCAGAGGCGGCGGCAGCATGTACGGCCATGGTCGTTTCGATTCTGTACTCCCCGTTCTCTCCGTCATCTTCTCCGCTCTCATTCTTCCCGTGAGCCCTCCCCTTCCAGCTACTTGGTTTGTTTAGGGTTCGAAACAACCCATTTGTAATTTTTGATCAGAACTGAAAAATATTCCAGTTGGTAAATTGGTAGTGCATGATTTGTCAGGTATTCCAGTTGATAAATTATTCAAGTTCATAAAATTAGTGAGCTATTCCATGGCCATGGTTGATGTTCTGTGCTTGCACAGATGAGGAGAAGACGAGGGTAATGTTGTCAATATATGTAAAAAAGGAGGGCATATCAGTCTATTCATCACCAATCCCATGGGATGGGATTGCTAATAACACCCCCCCTTGGGTTGGGTAATCCGGTCCATTTGGGGATTGAGAATCCCATGGGATTGCTGATCCATCACCTAAAAATCAAACCAAACATGTTTTTTCTAGTCCAGACCACTTTATTAATCGTATCCCAAGTCCCAACCTGGCTATCAAACAAGGCCTAAATACCTAACCTTCTCTCACACTTATACTTCCTTTGTCTCATTCAACCTCCTCCATCCACATCCGTCACGATCCATCCTCATTTTTGCATCAACCATCCTAGATCAAGCTCAACACCAAAGGTAAAAACAAGTTTCCTTGGACTAGACTCTGTTCTGGTCCTGAGGGGATTTTCCTACCGTCAGATCTAATCCCTTTTGGTTAGATTCTGACTTAAAACTCATTTTCATAAAATAAAGTCAGCACTGTGCTGAGGTTTAGGTACCGCACGACAAGCTGACCAGGCACGCGACACCTTGATCTTCAGCGCACGGCATCTTATATGTTGATACTATCGTAGGCAGGCTGTCTGGATTTGAGTTATTCTCTGTTGTGACTGTCCGTATCTGCTGTTTACTGTTTTTGTTTCTTTCAAAACAAGACCATATCTACAAGCCATGTCTTGGCTCTTAAAAAAGGTTTTCTAGATCATCCCGAATGATCAAGTGTGTTAAAAGCTGTTTTGGGCCAATGTTTTGAGAAAATAATGACATCTTTGGGATGATCTGAGTGTCATGAGGTTTCTGATGAGCTTTTCAAAAGATGTACGGAGAAAATAATGAGCTAGATTAGGGCTGTCCAAGAAAAATCGAGAACCGTGAAACCGGTCCGGACCGAACCGATCCGTGCTTTTTGGATTTTGTCCGCGGATTAATGGTCCGGACACGGATTTGAAAATTAAAAAACCGTGAGATACGGATTAGGATTGGATTTTTATTTCAAATCCGTGGATTAACCGAACCGAACCGTGAGATATTTAAAAAATTAAAAAATATATATATATGTGTGTGTGTGTAATATTTATAAATAATTATAATTCTACTACTTATTATGAATTTTTTTTAACAATTTTAAGTTCATAACAATGACCGAAGGAAATCTGCTCCTTATCTGAAATTCCTTACTTTTACTTCACCTGCCTTCCCCCTCTGATTTATAACTTGTAGTTAGCTACTACCACTGCGTAAATAGAACCTCCTGCTGCTCCGTGGATGTAACAATGGCTGATGAAACCTGGATAGAATTTTGGACTGAATTTTGAACTAGAAATTTGAAATGATTAATACAGTAGTTGAAGTAATTTTGTGTTTTTTAGTGTTTAATGTTTATGGAAGGAAATCCGTGGATAAAACCGGGACCGAACCGTGACTCACGGTTCGAAATCCAAACCGAACCGTGAGACTTTTGGATTAGGATTGGATTGTATTTTCTAAAAACCGTGAGATACGGATTAGGATTGGATTCATACGAATCCGATCCGATCCGGACCGTGGACACCCCTAAGCTAGATGATGTTTTGAAAGCCCGTAACAGTCTGACAGCAGAGTGGACGTCCCGCACGGCATGTTGAGGTGCCGCGCGCGGCACCCCAGTATGCCGTGTACAATATGATTAAGGTCCAGAGAGTTTGCTGAATGTTTTCATTCAATCTGCTCACATCATTTTATCACTACTGTACAAACAGCACCGCGTACATGCCAATGTGATATATTCCCCATGTCCCTTCTTCGCTATTTGCTTTTAATGAAGAGCTTGATATTCTCAAATGATATTCGAGATTTCCCCTTTTTGAAAACAAAGTAGAGACCGGTTTTACCGGGCGAGTGGGATGCTTTTTAAAGAAAAACCTTCCCCATTCGTAACGTGGCTCCCGAACCCAAAACCTCAATGTTTTCGCTAGACTAAAAACCTTTTGCAAATGAGTTCTTAGTTTCTCGGATCATCCATCTCAAAAATTCGGGTGGCGACTCTTCGAAAAAGGGCACGGGAGCCCACTGTAGAGCTCTATATTTGGCAAAAAGATTTGAAATGGAGACAGCCAGTTTTCTAGTAACGTGATCAGTCTGCTCCGGATCAGTAAAAATCAGTTGCCTCAAAAACCCATAATCCAGTAGGGTCATTGAGGTGATTTCAATAATTTGTCATTATATTTAATACTAAGATTTTGAAACTACTGCATATCAATGCAGGCTTTAGGAATACTAAAAATTAAATTACAAGGGCAGTCAATTCTGTCCAAAGGATAATTTGAGCAAATTGGATTAGTTTTGGGACAATTGACTCGTTCTTGGTCTTCGTTGTAAAGAGTTTCCCAAGATATTTGTAAACCAGGAGTTACTTTTGAAGATAAATCAGATTGTGTTTTGAATAAAAATTCTTGAAAATGGTAACCATCTTTCCTGGCCATGTGTTGAATATCATTAATTAAATCAATAGGGAAATTTGTAGGGAATAATGAGTGGGTTTTGGGGGAAACGGAAACTTGAGCTGCATTGTGCAGAAGCATAGGAATATATTTTTTACTAGTATATTTACTCTGAATGTCTCTTGCTAAATTATCCTCACTGCTCCCTCCATGAATGCCTTTGCCTATATGCAACTTACCGTGACTAATGTCTCTGACTAAATTACGGGTGCTATCTTCTAAGTCATTGATCTCAATGTCTCTTGCTAGATTAACCTCATTGCTCCCTCGATGCATGCTGCTCTCAATATGTTGGGAAAACTGTTTTTGAATGGTTTTAACTTCATGGTGCAAAATGTAGTTTTTGCTTTGAGTTGAATATTTTCATTGGATAGTTTTGAAAATTTGGAGTTTAAATGGGCTAATTCAATAGCCATAGAAGCATATGCTGAATCATTATTTTTTGAAATGATGTTTTGTTCGCAAAAATAGTAATTTAAACTTTCCAAAAAATCTTTACTATAACGATAATCCCCACACAAGTTCCAGAGGGCATCTAGAAGACATTGCTGGGTTTAGTTTACATTTTCTAAATGACTAAGCTTTTTAAATTTAATACTTGTTGAGTCAAGAATGACTGGCAGAATGATCGTTCCAAAGGTTATTCCTGTCGGTGTCATCTGCAAAGAAATTGTTAGTAAGAAGAACAGAAGAATTTTGAAGCTGTTGTAATTCATTTTGATTTGGGCAAGTTATGAAATCAAACTAGATATTTTGACTTAAATAAGTATAGGTGATTTTGTTACTAGATACTATAAATGGGTAAAGTAGACATATGAAGGGAATTCCCAAAATTACTTTGTCAGTTAAATTTTTGACTAATACAAAAGAAATAGTAAAACAAGCATCATTCTGACTAATGAGTACTTTGGTAACTTGTATGCTATTTTCGTAGCGCTTCCGTTTGTTGAACTTAATGACTCAGTTGTGGATTGGTAATATTTAGTTGGTATTAACTCTTGTTGTATACAGTTGAGGTCTGTGCCTGTATCAATTAGGGCTGTTACTTCTAATTCGTAATTATTGATTATGAGTTTGACTTCGGCATACCATTTTTGAATGTTAATGCTACTTATTGTTTTTAATATGGTGTTTTCCTTTTCTGGCCCTACCATGAAATAATCAGTATTCTTACTATTGTTGGATGTGTGACTTTTTTGAGAAGAATGACTGGGTGAATCATGGTCTTCAGAATCAGAAGATGATGAAACATTTACTCTTTCTGATTTTGATTGAATTTGTAATTCTATCTTTCAATTCGTCTATTTTAGTTTAGTGATTTCGATCTTGACATAATTTAACTCGTGTACTAATTCTGTTAGAGTAATTTCTCTGTGGGTTTTATTAAATCGTTCTATAGTAGTATTAAGATTTATGATTGGTTTAGTATATTGGGGTTGTTTGTTACTCCGCTGAGTCAATACTTTTTTAAGTTTACTAATATATTGCTTTTTTAATTCGGAATCTTCGATTTTACTGATTAAATCAATGAGTAATTCTTCTTCAGGCACTTCTTTGGTTAGTGTGCTGACTACTTTGTTACAACAATTATTGGTGCACTTTATTTTAATAGGGCTGTCACTAGAATCATCAGTAAGAGAGTGATATTCGGACGATGTCAATGGTTCTTCGAGATCATCGTCGGAGCTACTTGTATTTGCTAACCTAAAAATCTCTAAAATCTGTTTTTTTATTAGTTTCTGGGATATTAAGTTGGTTAATCTTTTCTTTGACTTTGCATTCGGTTTTGTAATGTCCTTTTTTACCACAATTATAACAAGTAACTTGGCTTTTGTCATTTGTAGTAGTTTTCTTTTTACTATGTTGGTAACTCTTTGGTTTTTCATAATATTTATCCTTGGATGACTGGGGTTTATTTCTGGAGTATTTCTGGTGTTTACTTTTGTCAACAGACATTTTCTTTTTAGTACAGGAAGGTGCTACAGGGGGTAGGCCATACTGTTGGTAAAAATTACCTAATTCATACTTAGCTTTATTTTTATCTTTTTGGGCTTATTTATTAATCTTCATATCAATACACATTCGTAATCCTTCTTTTTGAATCGTGCTAACTATGTCACCATAAGTTAATTTATCATACTCAATTACTCCTGTTGGTTGACTGAGAACATCTCTAATTTTATGAGCAAATAAATTGGGAAGTCCATTAATGAACTTCTCTTTCCAAAATGACTTTGTACAATCGTCTCTAAGTATTACTCTAGACATAAAGACATCCTTGTACCATCTAAAATCACTTAATGTTGGGCAGTATAAATTACTTAACTGGTCATGTATCCTAGAGGTAATGTTATTGGGTTGACCAACAAAATGCTTAATTATTTTGTAAATCAAAGTGTTGATTTCGTCAGGAACACCTAATCCTATTTCATTATCAAAGATTGGGAGACCATCTGCTCCTATTTGAGTAGCATGTACTATTTCTTGTCTTGACTCATGGGTAAGATACTTATCCCACCATGCTTTGAGCATTCCAGTAAAACTGGAGGTTAATAGGTCTACAATTTGTGGTTAACCTGAATCAAGGTTACTTAAATAAGTATTTGCTACCATTGACATGTGATTTAGTTTTTCTAATATTTGATTTTCACTTAATCCATCTATATTCCATTCATATAATTTACTAGAGGAAACTGAAAATTGATGGGTTACTTCTTCATACTGTAAATCGGGTGGAGTAGGGTGAGAAAACCAATTTTTGGTTAAACTAGTAGGGTTGAATTGGGGTGTAACTATTCGGTTTATTCCTTGAGCAGAAAATTGCTTTTGAATGTGGGATATGTCACTGTCGGACGAAGACTAGTGGCTGGGAATAAAGTTACTGGTTTGTTTAGTAATAGTACTAATTTGGGATGGTTCTGCCTTAATGGTTAACTGGGTCAATAATTGTTCGATTTTTTCAATATTTTGATTTTGTGCTGGGACTGTTGGGACCTTCTGCCTTTTCTCAGGAAGTCGTATTAGGGGTTGTTCAATAGTCTTACTATATGGGGAGGTGGTTTTAACTGCTAGTTCATCCATTTTAATTTCTATTTTATCTAACTGTTTGTTAATAGTAATAAGACATTGATTAGTATAATTATTTTGTTCAATAATTTGACTGAACTCTGGTTTACTATGTATTTTGAAAGGAGAGGCTGTGACTGTAGAGCCTTTATGATCAGTGAGTATTGTTTCTACTAATGGGTGACTTGCACTAACAATAGTGTTATCTGACTTTTTCCATCTGGTCTTAGTAATGGTTCCTACTCTTTTAATTTATTCCTTTTTGTAATGGTTGGCTAGATAATCAAAAAATTTAACTAGGCTTTTGGAAATAACGAAGTCCTTCCAGTGAGTTCTTATTTTATGTCTTTTATTTTTATTATATTTCTCTTTAAATATAGTACGATTAATTTTATTATTTTTTGACTTATGTTCTTTATATAATTGTTCAAAAATCTTTTTATAATCTGACTCTAAATGCCTAGTTTCTTCTTTATACACTATATCCGATATTTCTGATATTAAGGCCATATAAGGAGAATTGGTTGAAGAACTACACTTAGATGATCTATTCATAATTCTAAACCTTAAAAGACTTAAAATTAGTATTTCAATATTTATTTATTATTGTTTAAAACATATTGCACTCACACTTACCTATACTTGTCTGTAACCTATTGTGCATAAATGCATACCCTTTCGGACTTGATCCCAACCCTCAACTGCCCTACCCTGGGACTTACCAACGGGACTTATATGGGGAATCCTACCTCAAGCGGCCAGAGACACAATCCACAGACAAAAGGTGGCTTTGACGATGTTTAAACAGATAACAATAAATATCAACTACCAATTAAAATCTCTATCAGATTTAAAAACATAAACAGACAGATCATAGTGTAATCTAACTACCAATTATCAACTTACTTGGCTCTGATACCATAAAGGGGGCGGAAGCACAGACACAGTAGAAGAACTAGAGAAGATCAGAGAAAAGAAATAGATAAGTAATACTCCCTCCGTACCTTTTTAAGTGTCTTACTTCGTAATTCCAACTTATTAAAAAGACATCATCATTATACCTTTTACATCAACTTTTTCCTCCACTTTCCCTACTTACCTATCATCATTACACTTTTACTCACTAACTTTTCAAAATGGAATCTACTTTTAGGGGCAAAATAGAAAATTCACCAACTTTTACCTACTAACTTTACAAAATGGACACTTATTAAGGGACAACCCAAAATGGAATACCGGACTCTAAAAAGGGGATGGAGGGAGTAACTGAATTCACTATATATATATATATATATATATATATACTTTGACCAAGAGAGAGAGAGAGAAAGCCGTGGGAGAGAGAGTGAGGCTGAGAGAGGGAGAGAGAAGTGTGCATGTGTGTGAGTGTGTTTTGGTCACTCAATCAAGCAACCTATCCTACTTTTGCTTTAACCAACTTCACACTCCACCTAAGTACAAGTTGACAACCCATTTGTAGTCTTATTCTAGCACACAATCTTAGTCTTTAATCATCCTAGAAATTGACTACAAAGACTACTCTTAGGCCTAGCTTCCATTTTTTCTTTGCTTGCAAAACTTAGCAACCTAGGTTATAATCACCTAGATTAGTCTTAAAAGCCTTAGCAAATCTCCATAATTACCTAGATTTTGAACCTAAATTGGATGACAAGGCATGGCATGCTTGGAAGACTTGATTGGACAATTCAATGAAGCTAAAAGATGAGAGAAATGGAGAGAGAGAGGGAGCCGAATTTTTGAGGGAGGGTGTGCTTGTGTGTTGTACACTCCAACAAGGTACATTTTAGCCTTAAGCCTATTTACCATTTGCCAACCCATTTTCTAGCCAACTTTAAACACAACCTAGCCAATGATGTTATGCTTTCCCACAAGCAAGCCTATCCTAGACAAGACTAAGCCAAAACCCTTCATGGTCACATAGCCTTAAGCCTAAAAAGATGGATTGACAAGTGAAGGAAGGCTATGCCATGCTTTCAAGCTTGATGTACCAAACAATGGAGCAATCCATGGGAAAGATTGGGAGAGAGGAGGGCCAGCCATATGGAGGGGAGAGGGAGCTCAATGCTTTGCTATAAATAGCACCCCACACTTGCCTTTCAACTCACACCTTCACTCCTTTGCTCTCACTTCTCTCTAGAAACCATTTCTGTTTTCCAGTCAGCCTACAACCCTTCGTAAATCCCCATTTTTCTCCTGCTTAAGGTAGTTTCTAGAACCAACTTCCTTCGGGAAAGTTGTAGATCACTTCGAGACCTTCAAGTTAGACCCAAGAACCACCCCAATCGGTCAAGTAATGACAAAGATATTGACATCCAAAGTTCAGTAAAAATCTCGAATTTCCAGTTCCAGACAGCAAGCTGTCACTTCCTTTATTACCATTTTTCTCCAACCTAAATTAGTTTCTAGGATCAACTTCCTTCACAAAAGTTGTAGAGCACTTTTAGAGCTTCGATTTCAACCCAAGAACGATCATATTCGGCCAAATATTGACCAAGTTACTGTCATCCAAAATTTGGTCTAGATTTGTGAGTTTCACCGCCCGTATAACTTTTCAACTAGCTTAATTGGCCTCGACTAGTTTCGGATCAAGGTAGATAAATCTCTACTCATTTTTCCTAGTATAACTTTAGTTATGTTTGCTTATGATAAGGCAAGTTAAAGTATTAGAAAGCTTGTTTTACAAAAATCTTGAAATGAAGATACAGTTTTGTAGATTAATCCTAACCTCTATCTCTAAGTATACTAAAAGGTTGTGTACTACTTGTACGTTCAAAATGCATAATAGTTAGTAAACTTATTTCGTTAATGATGGTATTAACATGTTGAATATATGACTTTTAATCCAATAAACATATGTTGTCTTTTTGAACTTCCATAAAAGAAGAAAGAATGGGTTTTGAAGTGTAAGAGTTTAAACGCTTGATTAGAAGAATTCGTATTTTGATCTTTTAGATGGTTATAAACTTGTTTACATGTTGTTTGCATTACTTGTGGTTGTTGATAAAGTATAAGTGGTATCCACTCCCAAGGTGTCCGTACATGTGGCGTTATGCTTCATGTGATTATTTGAGCATGATAAGTATATAGAGTTGGATGATCTTGCTAGTTTAGATCACAATGAATGATTTATGTATGTCTATGTGAAAAGTCCTACCGCAGAGTCTATGCATGAAAACGAGACATGAAAATCGAGGAAGTAGAAACATGATACCTAGGATGCGTAAAAGACAAGGTGTATTTTGAAATCGCAATGTGGCCGCACTTGCCCATTGTGGGAATGTGTGTTGCAATGGTAAAATATTTTTGAAACTACATAATGGCCGGACGTGGTAGCCATTATGTGGTGTGTGGGTGTGTGCCAATGGGAACCCGGTGCGGCGGAACCATTGTGAGGATACTCGGGAGACCGGAACAGCGGAACCGAGGTTGGGTGTGTTAAATGTAATTTTCAAAATGTTGATTTGGAAATGAAAAGTGAAATGGTGACACGGTCTACGAAACGCTGCATAGGAGAAACTCTGATGACACAGACACTTACGCTAGATGAGTAATGAATGTGCATGTGTTATTGTACATCTCTAAATGTGAAGTTATTGAATGCACATGTGTTAGTTTGGTTACTATCATGCCTAGCTATGTGTAAGTTAAGGGTTAGTGGTTATAGGTTTATTCTGCTGAGCTCTTGTAGCTCATGGTGTTGCCTTTGGTGACCCGATATATTATACTGGTGGCGACACTGGTATAATGTGTCAGACTTTGTCGATAATCAAGGAGAGCTGTTCACATTGGAGGCCTTTGGAGCTGAGGAGCTGGCTAGGATGGATGAGCGGCCGGAGCTGTAGATAGGAACCTTAGTTTCCCTTCCCTTATGTAAATAATGAACCCGTGTAGAGGTTATGATGTAATGATGAGTCAGACTCCATTTAGTTTTATCAATAAAATATTTATTTAACGTACCCAAAAATTGGGGGCATTACACTGTGTCTCTTCTTGATTTTCTGCAAAATCTGGCACGGATACTAGGAAATCTGTACCTGAGTGATAGAGTTCACCTTGTAGTATAATTGTAGACACCCCAATCGAGACCTCGGAGAGTCTTTGTCCGCCCTGATGATGAAATAAAGGAAACGATACCTTTGTAAGCTTGAAAAATGATTTCCTCAAAGCCCATGAAAGACAAACCAACCAAAAAGCCCAAAAACCCAAAGAGCCCAGATAAAAGCCCAAAAAGCCCCTGGACCGAAACAGGAGATACCGTGCGGAATGGCACTGAAGCGCACGGCAAGTTGAAATTCAAGGGGCCGTGCGCGACCAACCTGTACCGCACGGCAACTTGAGAAAAGTTCTGACTAGCTCAGAAAGCTGTTGGCCACGCCAGTTTGAGCCACAGCTGATGAATGGCTCAGCCGAAAGTGCACTTCTGACCCGCCCAGAAGATACCTCCATTATTTGAAATTCAAAATCCTTGGCCTTTTGCCTATAAATTGACCCCTCCACTCAAGGGGAAGGAGCTCTCCTTTTGGCTCTTTTCTTGGCTTTTAGGCATTCTTACTCCATAAGCTTTCTCTCTCTAGTTTTTACACCCACTTTCCCATTTCCATTTCCATTTCCAAGTCTTAAAGAATGTCATTCCCAAAAGACATTCTTTAAGTACTTCCACTCACTCCCTTCTCATCATTGAAGTTGATCTCTTATCAACTTCAAAGCCCCATCCCCCAAAATACCTAACCTTCTCTCACACCCATACTTTCTTTGTCTCATTCAACCTCCTCCATCCACATCCGTCGCGATCCATCCTTATTCTCGCATCAACCATCCTTGATCAAGCTCAACACTAAAGGTAAGAAACAAGTTTCCTTGGACTAGATTCGGTTTTGGTCCTGAGGGGAACTTTTCTATAGTTAGATCTAATCCCTTTTGGTTAGATTCTAACTTAAAACCCATTTTCATAAAATAAAGTCAGCACTGTGCTGAGGTGGAGGCACCGCGCGGCTGGAAGACCAGGCGCGCGGCACCTTGATCTGCAGCGCATGACACCATATGTGTTGATATCATCGTAGGCAGGTTGTCTAGATCTGAGTTATCTTCTGTTGTGGCTGCCTGTATCTGCTGCTTACCTTTTTTTTTTTTCTTTCAAAACAAGACCATATCTACAAGCCATGTTTTGGCTCTTTAAAAAGGTTTTCTAGATCATCCCGAATGATCAAGTACTTTAAAAACTGTTTTAAAGCCATGTTTTGAGAAAATCACGATATCCTTGGGATGATCTGACTGTCGTGAGGTTTCTGATGAGTTTTCCAAAAGATGTGTGGAGAAAGTAACGAGCTGGATAATGTTTTAAAAGCCTGTAATGGTCTGACAGCGGAGCGGTTATCCCGCACGGCATGTTGAGGTGCCGCGCGCGGCATCCCAGTGTGCCGTGAACAGTATGACTAAGGTCCAGACAGTTTGTTGTACGCCTTTCATTCCATCTGCTCACATCATTTTATCATTACTGTACAAACAGCACCACACGCACAATAATGTGATATATTTCCCATGTCCTTTCCCTGCTATTTGCCTTTTATTAAAGAGTTTGATATTCCAAATGACATTCGAGATTCCCCCTTTTGAAAACACTAAGTAGAGACCGGTTTTTACCGGGCGAGTGGGGTGCTTTTTAAAGAAAACCTTCCCCATCGTAATGTGGCTCCCGAACCCGAAATCTCAACGTTTCCGCTAGATCAAAAACCTTTTGCAAACGAGTTCTTGGTTTCTCGGATCATCCATCTAAAAAATCCGGGTGGCGACTTTTCGAACCAAAGGGGCGCGGGAGCCCACAGTGGCGACTCTGCTGGGGATCAAACTTCGTTCAATACTTTTTTTTTTAAAATGCACAAAAGTGTTGAATGATCAAGAGGGCCAAACTTGAAAGGTGTTTTCAAAAAGGGGAATTTTCAAATATTTTTCGAAAGATTAAGCTCTTTTATCCTGTACACTTTGCACCGCTCAAACCTCACTAGTGTGTTTCGGCTATCTTGCCCGGTTTACCGGTGACAAGCTCTCACGGGATGCCTAGCAACCCTCGACTATGATGAGCCATCGTGCTCTTCGACCATTGTCTTGTAATACACTTGACATGGGGTAGTACATCTTGGCTCTAGTCCGAGGAACCCTTCTGAAATCAAAACCAGCCTTTGCACTTATACATAGCCATAGACCTTACCAACTAGGACAGGAACCCATGACTAGGACTTATGTGTTATATTCTGCATACGTGCATTTTGTTCATGTACACACACATCATTCATGTATTATTGCATCTTGCGGGCTAGAGGACTAGGCTCCCTTAGAACACTTTAGGGCCTTCCGGTCGGTCTAGTGTAGACACCCCAATTTGGCCTAACGATTATTTCAAGTCCCACCTTGGGATCATCCCGATGATGAAATGGATTCGATGATTGCTGATTGCCTTCTTGTGAAACCCATGGACTTATGGTAAGAACTTCGAGCCACTTAGAGGACCCAATCCAGAGCCAAATAGCCTTTCAGACAGAAACACAGTGTTCTAGGAAAATCCATCGGTCGGCCGTAACATCGATCTCACAGCCTTAACATCCATCCTTCACCCGAGCAACCTGTTGCTAGCAAAAAATCTCCCTGAGAGATCAAAACCTCGGCCGTAAGATCAATACCTCGGCCACCACAAACATTCCTTGGCCGCGAGATCCTTTGCTTGGCCGCCAGATCGGCCTTTTTCCAGACTCTCGAATGTTCTGTCGATTGTTTGATCCAATCACGATACCTTTTCGATGCGTTCGAGCCACGTTCAGAGATCACGATGAGGAGTTCGAATTGCATTGCAATTGCAATTGCAATCGCGTGCTTTGATTGGCCGGAGTGAGTCATCCCATTGCCTATATAAAGAGGCCTTTGCACCATGAAATTTACAGAGATTCACACCCTCATCAGCCACGAAACTTTGCCCATATACTCACACAAACCCTCTCTGCAAAAGCCCTAACCTCCCGAAGGCGGCCATCAATCCGACGATCAAACCCCGGAGTTCAAACCCTAACCCTAGGGTTTCAATCAAGAAGCAATCAATCAGTCAATCCCGACCAATCCGAAGCAATCAAGCAACTGAGGGATCAAGGTGGTGAGGCCCAACGGCCTCTGGTTTGGTTTATTTACTGTTTGTTTTACTAATCGTAGCGTTTTAGTCATCTGTTAAACTTTTTGTCTAGTGTGAGGAAGAACACCAGCCGGGGCTTCGATGCCTCGGCCGGTACATTGAATCAGTACGATTACTCGGCCGTGACATCCATTCACCGGTCGAGTAATCGATCTGTTGGCACTGCTTTGTTTTGTTCTGCTTTCTGACGCATGTTCATTTATTGTGTCGGCTCACCTTATTTATTGTTTAAGGCATAAAAACAGACTACTTGTTTAGAATTGAATAAAGCACCTAGACGTTTTATGTTTTGCAATTATGGGCTAGCTTCACGGCTAGGCAAAGAGGGGTGCCTAACACCTTCCCCTTACTGTACTTTTGGCTTCCGTACCCAGAATCTCTATCTGTTTTCCTAGTTTTAATAAACTGGGTGGCGACTCTGTTTTGATGATAACCACTATCGTGTGGCGATACTTCTAGCCATGGAAGTATCCACGATCTTGGTTTATGAAGCAAGCACCCAATCGAGCAAATAAACGATATCAAACTGTGTGGCGATGCCTGCTCGGGAGGTGTCTACAGTTTTCTGGCGACTCTGCTGGGGAAATGAGAGCCATAACCAAAAAGTTCAACATAAGACTAATACATGCCTTGTTTAATTCATTTATCATATGCATCGAGTAGGCAAGCCTCGTTGAGTTCACCTAATATCTCGGCATGACACGGGCTATGTTAAGGGTTCCAACAAACTCCATAGTCACCTGTACCTATTGGTATATCAAAAAGGGGATCGCCCAATCGCCGCCCATGATAGGCTGGTGAAAGGATTGGTGCCCTTTGACAACGGAGCACCCAGAGACTACCTAAACCTTACATGTGTTAGAAAGCCATAGAACCTATCAAGCTAAGACAGGAACCTGCAGGTTAAGGACATTTGCTACATTTTTCTAAGTTCTTCCTCACACCCATTGTATGTATGCATGTTGTAAAATTTTCTTTTGCAGGTAAAACCTTAGGGGCCTTTCTAAGCCAATTGGAAGTAGGTAAGCCAAACTAATCTAACTAAAAACAAAAACTTTTCAGGAAAAATGGCCGCATCTCTGTTCATGTTCGATTCGCACTTTCAAATTATCACCAAGCTGTTTGGTCCGTCCCACTTTGTAGTCAAGGATTTCGATCCCTCCAAATACATCACTCCGATGGAACAACCAAGGCCTATGGTAGCCATCATTGAGGACAACCATGTCATGTTCGCAAGAACAGTCTATGAAGATGAAGTAGAAGACATAATTGAAGAAGATGGGTTTGGCAGGGTTCCAATCTATTTCTATGACCCTTATGCACCCACCAATGACTATTGGCCAATCGATGAGGTCAACAACTCTGAATCTGAAGAAGCAAAGGAAGAAGAGTCTGCTGACTAGATGAAGTATCACTAAACTTACTCTTTGATGAAAGGGTTGCCAACAACGAAATAAGGGTGATCCACCCCATCACAGATAGGTTTGGTAATTGGTGGGGATTTGTTGGCACACGAAGGGTCGACAACAGCGACAAGGCAGAAATCGAAGCTCAACTGGAAGAGATAACAGCAAAAGCAAATCAAATGGCCCTCTAAGACTTGCAGGGTGACAATGATGAAAGTGCGAATCAAAGTGACAACGAAGTGCTGATGATCAACCTTGGTGATGAAAAAGACTACTCTGAGCTGATTATGGATGCTGAAAGTAGGGCTTACCCTAACTAGACCGTGGAACACACTTTAAAATACAAAACAAAAAATGCTGATTCCGATCTTAGCTCTGATTCGGATTTTGACTCTAGGTCAACTCAATCCAAGTCTAGTTTTTCATCTTCCCAAACTACTGAGTCTAGTGGGGAAAATCTGGCCAAAGTACCAAAGAACAATATCTATTTTGAATTTGACTCTGAAATGTCTTTTGACAATTTTAGAAATGAGAAAGAAAATTTAGAGTATTTCACTTTGCCCATGATTAACTATGTGGATTCCGACAAACCGAATTTTGAAGAAGAAATTCCTAAAGAAATTCTAGAATTCATCGAAAGAGAAGAAGAAAGGCACGCCAAACCTTTTTCCAAGGAAATAATTACAGCAATCATAGGCTCTGAAAATGAGCCCAAGCTAGTTAAAATTGGTGCAACACTATCTTCTCAAGAAAGTGAAAAATTAATACTTTTGCTAAAAGAATACAAAGATGTTTTTACTTGGTCTTACAAAGACATGCCTGGGATAGACCCTGAAATTGTTCAGCACAAAATTCCACTTCATCTTGATGCAAAACCTGTTAAACAAAAGCTAAGACATATGCGCCCTGATTGGGTCTTAGAAATAAAAGAAGAAGTCACTAAGCAAATTAACGTCGGTTTTCTCCTAGTCACCGAGTACCCCCAGTGGGTAGCCAACATCGTCCTAGTACCAAAGAAAACTGGAGGAATCAGGATTTGTGTGGATTTTCGAGATCTCAACAAATCCAGCCCAAAAGATGACTTTCCATTACCACACATAGACGAGTTCGTGGACAACACTGCAGGACATGCACTGCTATCTTTCATGGATGGGTTTTCTGGGTATAATCAGATTTTGATGTCTCCTGAGGATAGAGAGAAGACCACCTTCACCACACCATGGGGAACTTACTGTTACCGAGTGATGCCATTCGGATTGAAAAATGCTGGAGCCACTTACCAAAGGATGGCAACCACATTGCTGCATGACATGATGCAGAAGGAAGTAGAGGTGTATGTCGATGACATGATAGTCAAATCCAAGGAAAGGGAGGGACACTACGAAGCACTTCGAAAGTTCTTTAAGACGATTAGGCAATACAAGCTACGTCTCAATCCTCAAAAATGCACTTTTGGGGTAACAGCTGGTAAAATGTTAGGATTTCTCATCACTCAAAGAGGAATCGAAGTAGACCCTTCCAAGATACAAGCCATCATGGAGATATCACCGCCGAAGACGAAAAAGGAAGTAAGGAGCTTTCTGGGGAAAGTGAAATTCATAAGCAGATTCATTTCCAAACTCACAAGCACTTGCGAACCCCTCTTCAAGCTTCTTAAGAAAGGTACTGATTTTGAATGGAGCCAAGACTGTCAGCAACCGTTCAAAGCCATCAAGGAATATCTTCAGAATCCACCTGTGCTGTCGCCACCCATCCCTGGGAAGCCATTGATTCTATATCTTTCAGTAACAGACACATCCATGGGATGTATGCTAGCACAAGAAAATGACGCCAAAGTAGAGTGCGCCATATACTACCTCAGCAAGAAGATGATGGGCTATGAAACAAGGTATACCCTCCTGGAGAAGACTTGTTGGGGGCTAGTATGGGCCACAAAGAAATTAAGGCACTACCTATTAGCGCATCCGGTAGTGTTAGTCTCTCGTTTAGATCCAATCAAATATCTTTTCGAGAAGCCGGCACTTATTGGAAAGCTAGCTAGGTGGTTATTGCTTCTAGCAGAATTCGACCTCAAATTCATGACGAGGAAATCAGTAAAAGGAAGAGCTGTGGCAGAATTCTTGGTAGATCACCCTGTAACAGAAGCCGAGGCAGAAGACTTCATGTTCCCTGACGAGGACATCTTATGTCTCCTAGACGACACCTGGCAACTATACTTCGATGGAGCATCGAACCAAAGTGGATATGGCATAGGGATACTGCTAGTTTCCCCAAACAACTCTCATATTCCCTTGTCATATAAACTAAGGTTTGAAGTCACCAACAACCAAGCTGAGTATGAAACTTGCATCGCTGGAATGGAGGCTGCATTCAAACCTAGTAGTGTCCCAAGCAAGAGGAGACTAGAAGGTCAAAGAGGATACGCTAAAACTATATCACTCCGTGCTAGAAGACCTGATTCCACAATTCGACTCAGTCATCTTCACGCACACTCCCAGAGAGAGCAATAGATTTGCAGATGCATTAGCAACATTGGCCTCCATGGTCGAAATACCCTTGGGTTTCACAATGCGACCCCTTATGATCTAGCAGAAGGTCAAACCAGCATGTGAGTGCACTTTCATTGAAGATGATGAAGATGATGGTAAACCCTAGTATGCGGACGTGAAGAAATTCTTGGAAGAAAAAGAGTATCCCTCTGAAGCCACTTCAAAAGACAGATGGCTGTACGAAAGTTTGCCACTCGATTTATAACCTGCGGGGGAGCATTATATCGAAGAGCGTATCTAGGTCCCAATTAGCTTTGTGTCACGACAGAGGAAAGCCGTAGAATAATGGAGGACATACATGAGGGAATCTGCGGGCCGCACATGAATGGGGCCACAATGGCAAAGAAAATCTTGCGTCAGGGGTACTACTGGACTACGATGGAAGCCGACTGTGCTAATTATGTTCGCCGATGTTACAAATGCCAGGCTCACGCTGATCGCATGCGTATTCCCCCTACGGAGTTATACAACATGACATCTCCTTGGCCATTCTCCCCCTGGGGAATAGACGTCATTAGGAGTATAAATCCAAAGGGAAAATACAAGCATCAGTTCATTTTAGTAGCCATCGACTATTTCACCAAGTGGGTAGAAGCAGCCTTCTATGCCACCCTTAAGGCTACTCATGTGGCTAAGTTCATTCGGGCCAATATCATCTACCGATATGAAGTACCTCACGAATTCATCTGCGACAACGGATCACATTTCAAATGGGCAATAAAGAAGCTCTTTGCCGAATTTGGGATACAGAATCATCGGTCATCCACCTATCGACCTCAAACTAATGGAGCAGTTGAGGCTGCCAACAAGAATATCAAAAGATTTTGCAGAAGCCTACCGACACTTACACAGACTGGCCAGAAATGTTGCCTTTAGCACTATGGGGTTATCGAACAACTGAAAGAACTTTAACTGGGGCCACTCCTTACTCCCTGGTCTACGGGATGGAAGTTGTCTTACCTATCGAACTAGAACTACCCTCATTAAGGGTTCTAGCTGAGACTGGTATGATCGAAGAAGATTGGATTCAAAACCGCTACGATGAGTTAGCATGGGATACGTAGTCAGTCTCTGAATTGAGATCCGGCCACTGCTATTGTTATCACTTCCCAATTTCTAGGTCTATCCTAAAGCACGTTAACTGTCAAACCATGGCAACAACATTTTCAAAATAAAGCAACCAATGTTTTATTATTTCCAAGGAAAAAGGAAAAGCAAGCTCAAACAATTCCCAGACTATGAAAACGAGAATCAAAATGTTTCAAAAAAAAAAACATAAGCGAAGTGTCGATCTCTAGGTCCTCCTTCTCTTTGCAGTCTTGTCTTCCAAAAGGTTTTTCTCTAGCCAACGCTTATACGAACCCAATAGTTTGTCAGCAAAGTTCTCAGCAACCTCTTGCATTACTCGATTTGGCCACAAGCGAAGCACATTACGACGAAGGTTGGGATCATGAACCTTAGAAACAGCATACTCAGGGTCACCCAAAACCTTAACTTGTTCAGCTCCGAACTGCCTTTGGAAACGAGCGGGGAAATAGAAGGTAACTTGAGTGATACCAATCACTGCTACACAAAAATGGTTCATGGTACTTGCAGTCATGCTTTTTACACCATACCAGGGGCAAACCCATTGAATCTGGTTACCCTTACGAGTCTTCATCCATGCTTTCCAAGCAGCCTCAGTGGGAAACTATCTGATCACACGACGCTCCACGCAGTGATCCAAACTATAAGGTAGCCGCTCTGGCACATCCCACACCCTTAACTTCTAATAAAGCCATACCTATAGAAAACAAGGGAAAATTGCGAGTTGTGAGAACACGTGAGTCAAAACAAAAGAGGGACGAGTGAAAAGATAAACTTGGCAAAAGAAAGGAAACATAGATAAAGAGCGAACCTGTAGTAACAAAGGGCTGCCTGAAAACTGAGTTGTAGGATTACCCTTTACCATATCAAGACCAATCAAAGTCTCTGCCAACACTAAACCAGCAAAACCTACATTTCCCATCTGTTGGGCAAAGTCAAGCAACATAGAGTTAGCACGGCCAGTAGAAGGTCCAAGCAAGTAGTAATGGAGAATACAAATGCACAGCGCATGAAAGCACGCCTTCTGTTGAGGAATTTGACGATGAGCTTCAGTGGTACCAAAGCGCTGAACAAGCTGTAAGGTTTCCAACATTCCATTCACCATGAAAAACCTAACTTCATGTTTCTGAACTTGGAGCAGATCCCATAAAAGATTGCCTCGATTAAACAAAGGGTTAGGAAAAACGAGACCTTCTCTATCCGAATGACCCATGATGGGTGCAAATTCCTCGATAGTAGGGCACAATTCCTCCCTTCTAAATTGAAAGACATGGAAAATAGGGTCCCATAGGCTAGTGGCTGCCCGAAGAAAAGCAAAATTCACGGGGATTTGGCGAAGGGAGAAGATAAAGTCCATACCGAAGGACTTAAAGTGTAAACGGTCAAGGCCGTTAAAAGAATTCAACCACTGATCAAGGACTGGTTGTGCCATGAAATTGTTGCTGACAAATACCTTCGAGTTCGTAGAACGTATACTTATAGGCTAGGATGAGTCTTAGTTCGAATCGGAATCAGATTCTAAACTTGCGTTAAGCTAGTCGGTATCCCGGCTGCAACATAGATATATCGGCTGCCAGATCGATTCATCGGCCCATAAAAAAAAAATCAAGACTAGTTCAAAGTCAACCAGGGAAGACAGATCGATCCCTCAGTCGCAGAATCGATGGCTCGGCCGCCTAAACGACCGCTTTACAGAAAGTTTCCACGGTTCAGTTCGTCTAAAATTTCTATCAAACCAATTTTGTGCCATCACAGGTATAAACAAAACCATACACAATCACGTATCAAGAGCAAAATACTTTGTTTCATATAACAAAAGTTCTTTTACATCACAAGGTGAATCATCCCACATTTCCTAAACAAAGCTATACATCGATTTCCTGTCAAACTAACCTATGCAGGAAAATAAAAGAAGGAGAAGAGGATGCTGAACTCTCTGACGGCCCGAACGCCAGAGACCAGCTGCAAAAAAAGAAAAGGAAACCTCCCGAGGCAACGTGTACCAAAGAAGCACTACAGCGTAGAAGAGACATCACGCAGCCTAGAAAAATCATCATGCTACGTACAAGTGCCACCCCGGAAGTTCCACGTCACGGAAGCAAGCCACCCATGCAAGGGTCCCTAATCAAGCAGCAAGACAGAACCAAAAACAACGCGGACTCCCTCCGCGATCGCTGGCCACGCATCGTCCATCCCTCGAAAAGAAAGGGAGGCGATGGGTCTTCGGTGGAGTCCTCGGAGAAAAGAGAAAGAAAGAAGGAAGAGAATGAAAATGAAACACCGAAGGCTCGACTTTTAGAACACTCTAGAAACGAAGCGATTAAACGATCGATGAATCTATAGCTCGGCCGAGACATTCCATTATCCGGCCGAGAAATCGATCTCTTGGCCCTCCAATCAATTTCCTTCAACCCCAGTGGATTTTGCTCAGTGCACTGACTCAAGCCATTATGAAGTTTTGGGCCCATGGCTAACAAAACCAATGATCAAATCAGCCTTGGGGGCATCTCCCAAGCAAATGCAAGGCGACCAAAACCAGCCTTGGGGATGCCCAAGCACGAGAAAAGATCAAGCACTATCGAGATTTCCTCTGTTTATCAGCCCCGAGCTCTTCGTCAACAATTCATCATCCAGCAAAGCGGCTCTATGCCCCTAATCATCTCAACAATCACCATCAAAGCTCACTATCACCTGGCAGCTCTATTGTAGACAACCCAATTTGGACAACTCGAATTTCCTTGATTCGTGGCCCAGAGGCTTCCCGATGATGAAAATTGGATTAAACAAGCCTTGGACCGACAGAACAATGCTCCTTGGAAGGCTTTAAAAAGAGAAATAAAATGTCAAAAAAAGCTTTCAAGCGCTCTGGATCAATCCCAAGCGCTCCAGACTATTTTTTCAAAACCATGGGTCAGCCAATTCTCGAGTGCTCGAGAGTGAAGTCCCAAGCGCTCGAGATCACTCTCAAGCGCTCGAGACTTTTGTACTGCTCAATGGATGTTGGAGCTGCCCCCACTATCCATGCAGCCATCATTTCGGCTGTTTGAACTGGTCTTTGCCTTAGACCATACTCAATCTCAGTCAGAGATGAGTCAGGGCTGAAGATTTCATTTGGATTTCAAATGATATTTTCCCAAATTGAACCATGTGCTATGTTTTGGCTATAAAAGCAAGGCTGGTCTCCACTTGAAAGGAGGAGGACGAAAATTTCTCTCTCTAAAAAAAACCCTTCTTGACTGTTCAAACAGAGCAGCTCTTCCCCATCTCTCTCAAAAAGCTTCATTTTCAAAACAAAAAAACAACAATAATCCAAGGTGTGAAAGACATGCAAGGAGTTCAGATCATTCTCCAGTTCTGATCCTCCTGATCTGTCTTCCTCATTTCACTTCCCAAAACCCTTTTCCAAGGAGCAAGCTTCCAACTCAAAGGCATGCAAGAGAATCTTGGTCTGGTTCTAAAAAGGAAAATCCTTTTTCACACTTTAAAAGGTAAGATCTAGGGTACCATCATACTGCATTTGATGGGTAAGTTAGTTGAAATCAGTCCTGGGTTGTGGAACACTTCCGAGCGCTCGAGTTTACTCCCAAGCGCTCGAGAGTATTTGCATGCAAGCCCGGTCCATTTTCTTTCCAGTTTCATTCCCTTACTGCCTTTGTATGTCCATGCATGCACCCCTTTTTAGCTCTTACAACTGTAAAATCATATTTTTTTTAGAAAGACAGGGAAGCATGGTTTGGCAGAATGGAGTCTGATTTCATTCTGCTAAATCTTGTGTCAAGTCTGTGACATGTGTAAATATTATTCCAGTTTATTTCCTCAGTATTATACTTTGTGGTATCCTGTTGCACTAACAAGAATTGCAGGGTGAGCACGTGGTACTCCCGAGCGCTCGAGAGTGCTTCCGAGCGCTCGAGAGTTGATCAATGAAAGGATTTCCCAGTTTTTGCCTTTCTACATTCCTTCACCATTTTCATCATCCCCTGTACACATGCACATGCATGCACCTCCTGTACTTGATATATATCCGTGGATACTTGTTAAGTGACTTAATGAAATAAAATCCTTTGAAAAATCCCACAAATGTTTAGTAGAGACCGAATTCAAATCGGGCGAGAGGGGTGCCGTAAAACCCTTCCCCCCTCGTAATACGGTTTCCGTACCCTTAACGAATCTCTGGTTTTCAATTCAAATCTATTGTTTTCAATCAAAACGGTTTCTCGGGTGGCAAACCATAAATCCGGGTGGCGACTCTTCAAAATCTTTCAAAAATCCAGAAACGACGCTTCTTTTTCGGGCCGCCCCGATTCCACCCGGGGCTGTGGTAGCCCACAGTGGCGACTCTGCTGAGGATAATGATCTAATTGATACTTGAGAAAAATCGGTACGTTGATAAAATGCCCCGATTTCCTTAAGCATTAATTAAGTTAGTGAGCCAAGCTTGAAAAACATTTGTGGGATTTTCAAAAGGTTCTATTTCATTTTTTTCATTTTTGTATATATATCTTGTACAGCCCGGCTGTTGTGTTTCGGCAATCTTGCCCTGCTTGCCGGTGACAAGGAATCCCGGAATGCTCAGCAACCCTCGACCATGATGAGTCATCCCTACCGTTTGTACTGTTATTGGGTGTACGCTCAATAACGAGAGGTATACTTTGACTCTAGTCCGGGGAACCGTCTTCAAGCCAAAACCCGGCCTTTGTACATGCGTAGCAGGCCATAGAACCTTCCAAACTAGGACAGGAGCCTACAGGGTAGGACACTGTGCTATAATCTGCTTAAGTACTGCATTGCATCTTGCATCATCAGCATGCTGTCGGCCACGATTCTCGAGACTCGCTCGCGCGGTCTTCGGAAGGTTGCCAAGACCCGATGAAGAGTCACGCGCCCTAAAGCGTGTTGTTTAAATCATACAAGTCCTCGAACACGAACCTGAAGGAAACTAAAATTTTGCTAAGTCCTTGACTGGTGTTTAACCGAGATTTAACCAAAGGAGAGGAATGATAGGGGAGCAGAACATTGTGATACCAACACCATCTAGGCTAAAAGCAAGTGTACCGCTTACGCCGCTTTGGTTATCGTATCACATTGTTCACCCCGAGTCGTTCCAAACCAATGGTCGAATTATCGATGGAACATTAGCCAAATGCTTAGCTTGCTTTAGCATCTTTTGGGAATCGGCCGTTCCTAAACGAGGATACACCTCAAAAATCTGAGGATTGAGGCAACCTCCCGTAAGTCGATTATTCAGAAAAATCGGAGTCGATGACGGTGACAATGAGGCACTTTTTTTTTTTCAAAAATCATGCACAAATTTCATAAAAATGCAAGCAGGAACCGCGTCTGAGCACAAGTTTTTGCTTTGCTGTCAGTTCTGAGCAATTGGGCCGAAGAAGAAGAACATCATACCCTCCTGGACCAGACCCCTGGGGCAGAGATTGGAGCGACTTCGACTTGGGTCAGATCCTAGCAGTAATTTAGATTTTCAGGAGGAAATGGATTTATTGATCGGGGGCCTAAACCCAAACTTGAATCTCAATCCAAACCCGAGTGGAGGCAACCTAAACCCGAACACTGGTAACCCGAACCCCAACCCGAATCTAAACCCAAACGGATGCGAGCCAAATCCGAACCCTAATCCTGTTCCCAATCCCCATCCAAACCCTAACCCGAACCCGAGAAATCTGAACGGAGAAATGGCTTAGATTAGAGAAGATATCCAACGCTTGGGCGAGCGCACTGACAACCAAATCGCCCAACTCTTGATGATGATTACTGGGGTTGCACGACGCCTTCCACCTCAAAACCCAAATCCTATCCCAAACCCTAATCCAATTCCTATTCCAAGCCCAAATCCCATCCCAAATCCAAACCCAATCCCCAATTTAAACTTCAACCCTAATCCTAATCCGAATCCGAACCCGGAGCAGCTGGTCTTTGATTTGGAAACTCCGCAAAACCCCGAGATGGCAGCAGTATTGGCAAAGCTCACCCAACTAGAGGAGTCTGTTGCAAGAAACGAGAAGATAGCGTCGACTGGCTTTGACATCAATAAGCTTTGCCTGTTTCCTAACGCAAAGCTTCCAGATAAGTTCAGGCCAATTGACTTCGCTAAGTTTGACGGAACAGGAGATCCAAAGGCACACTTGACGGGATACATTGGAGCACTTTCCATGTGGGGAGTCGAGAAGGATGCTATGGCACAGATGTTCTCACAGACTTTGGTAGGACATGCTCTGCACTGGTTCACTTCACTGGATGAGAGAAAGAAGCGTTCTTGGGAGGATATATGCGCGGCTTTTGTGGCGCAATACGATTATAACATTCAGTTGGAGGTGACCACCTGTGAATTGGAGTCAACAAAGATGGAAGCAAAGGAGGCCTTCGCCGATTTCGTGAAGAGATGGAGGGCTAAGGCAGCGCAGATGAAAGATAGACCGAGCGACAGGGACCAAATCCGGATGATTGTCCGAAACCTTCAACCCACTCTTGCGAGGCACATGGTTATGGCCCAAGCATGCTCAGACTTTAAAACATTCTTCGATACAGGCTTAGCCGTCGAAGAAGCAGTTCAATTGGGAATCCTTGACAAACCCGAGCCTGCTCCCAAACCCAAGAAGGTTTACTCCGGAAACAGCAACAACCTGTTTGGCAATGCCAACTACACCAACCTTCCCAACACCTCCACAAACACAACCCAAGCCGAGTCGGTGAACCAGATAGCCGCCCAAACCAGCCAACCGCGTACCCAACCCCGCACTTTTGCTCAATTCTCAGCGCCTCTCTCTGCCGTGCTCGAGAAATTGGTTGAAAGCGGCACCCTCAAACCACTTACCCCTACTCCCTTACCTCAAAAATTTCCTGCTTCCCACAACCCTAATGCGTATTGTGCCTATCACCAGAATGTGGGCCATCTAACCGATAACTGCTTCAGTCTCCGCCATGCAATCCAAGACCTAATAGACAACAAAACCCTCCCCATGCCACCACAAAAACCAAACACTGTCTCAAACCCGCTCCCAAAGCATTCCAATACCCGCACCAACCTTATCTCCATAAGCCAACCCTTTGACCCTAGCGATTACATCATTCCTGCTACCCAACCCAAACCAACCGTCGAGCTGCCAGTTGAGGATGCCGTCTGTGCATTGGAAACCATGGAATGGGACTTTCAGAGAAGGTGGGAAGACCTAGTGCAAGACTTCTTGGCAGTAGAAGACAGGGCTCTTATCACTGGAGCATGGCCCGTGACACTTAACCCCAGCCAAGTTGAGGAATTGGAACAAGGAGAATGGAGGCAGGACTGGGAGGAGATGATGGCTGATCCCTTGGATGGGTATTCCCTATTTGCTCTGTTCACGGAACCTGAACCTGTCGAGAAGGAAGACGAATGGGAATGGGAGCCGAACCCAACGGGTGGCACTGGATGGACGATTTTGATCCTCTGGATGAAACATCTTTGGCGTACCTGTTTCGAGAAGAGGAAGTGGTGGAAGAAATGGATCTGATGAATCCCCGTATGTTATCAGGACTCAACGTCAGAACCATTGTTAACCTCACTCGAGATACCGATGTTCTGGAACGTGCTATGGACTATCTTTTCCTCCCGCAGGAATATATTATTGAGGAGTTCTTCCCCCAACCTGTAATCAAAATTCCCGATGAACCCAACATCTGTGTATTGGACCTAGAAGATCTGTGGGGGAAGTCTGAATTAGTGAATGTGTGGATAGACGGTGAAGAACTGACTGTCAAAAAGGCCATGTTGGATGAGGGATCTCTGCAGATTAGCAACAATAACGGCAACAGCAACTTCTAGAATTCTCTGGAGGAAGACAGCATCTGGCACGCCTTGGAAATGGAAACTCTCAACGAAACTTTAGAGAAGACAGCACTTGACAAAGGGAAACGTAAGGCGGACGACTGCGACTTTGACTTCTCCAATTTTTGGGAAAGTACTTGGTGGGAGCCCATTCCTAAAACAGTTAGCAACCTTACCAGAAGTGGAAGAGTCTACCAACCCACTAACCTCCAGCAGGGTAGCTCATCCCGAGCCCCTCCGCCGCAGCAAAATACCCCTGTCAACCCCACAAACCTAAACGCCTTCGTCCCGCAAGCTCCACAAAACAACCCTCCAAGCTCTACTAAACCTAGCCCGCCTACCCAGCCCAAACTGTCCATCGACCTCAACTCCCTCCCTGAATTTGACCTTGAAACCTCCGCTGATCCCATTATCCGTCAACTCTAGGAAACCCCTGCTCGCATGTCCATGTAGGGAGTGTTAGCTGCCTCCCGTGAGCACCGCCGCAGGCTTGTAAACACTCTTTCCAGGTTCGAGGTGTCCTCTGATATTGCCCCAGAAGCTCTCATCGCCCTTATAACCCCGAACCTCACCCAGCATACCTTGTCCTTCACCGAGAAAGACTTGCCCTGAAGGAGTTGACCACAACAAGCCCCTTCACATCACCATGAAGTGTGTGGGAAAGTGGGTCCCAGCAATCCTCGTTGATAATGGCTCTGCCATTAACGTGTGTCCACTCCGCACTGCTTATTGCTTGGGCCTTAAGAACAAGGACTTTGCGCCGTTGAATTTGGGCGTCCGTGCTTATGATAATACGCGCTGTGATGTTTTGGGGACGATCAACTTGGAACTCGCAACTGGCAAGTTTAAAACCACCGTCGAATTTTGTGTGTTGGAAATACCTGCATCATTCAATCTCCTGTTGGGAAGGCCTTGGCTTCATCGCCCGGATGTCATGGGAGTGCCCTCAACATTGCACCAGAAACTCATCTCGGGTTTAGACTCTGGAACCCTTATCATCTATGGAGACTCAGGCATCCGTCCGCACGCCGAGGACAATTCCCCATTACTGGAAATTATGCATGGAGAGGAAGACATTGCCATGGGAGGCTTTGCGGTTCTGACCTCGAAGGTATGTACCATTCGGGTCGAAGATGGTTTCTTGGTAAGCTCCGCGGCGTTGGAAATTATGAAACGGATGAAGTATCTGCCGGGCATGGGCTTGGGACTTTATGCTCAAGGAGTCCCTGAGTTCCCTGACTTCCCTGGAAGTAACGAGCGTTTTGGTCTAGGATATGAGGCCAAGAAAAGTGACTCTGCAAAGAAGTGGCACGATCGCGCCCGGGCCCGTGCAACGGAGATGAAGTTGAAGGAAAAGGAGGCGTTGTACCAAGGAGAGCCTGAACCCTTCGTAGACCTCGAAACGAAAATGAAGTATCCTGGCTTCGAGATCTTTGCCAATGATACTTGGGAGAGTGATGAAGAATTTGCAAAGATAGAGGAACTGTCTGAAGCACTGGATTGGCTCGAAGACCTTGAAGAAGGCCACTTTCAATCACTGTTCGGGGGCAAGGAATTGGGGGGTATGATGGAAGATCCTGCTGTGCTTATGCTTGGAAATGAAGAAGAAATTGAAGACCCTTCCAAACTCATTGTCGAGGCTGTAGGCATTTATGATAATTGCACTTTTGGACCACATGTAAGTCGCACTCGTAGCACTTGCACTGAGTCTGCGTCCGAGTCCAACACTGACTTGTCGTCTAGCACAGAGTCGGAGTTTGTGCCCATCGGCCCTCCACATCGTAGCTTTTACTTCAAATTCGAGTCAACCGCTGTATTCCCCCCGTCTGATGAACTGGTTAATGAAATGAATGGCGTTTTCGCTTACTTGCCGATTTTTGAAATAAATTGTTTGGATCCCGATGATGAAGGAATAGATCTCGATGGAGACATTCCCAAGGAGATCCGTTCCCTCATCGATCGCAAAAATGAAAGGCATGCTCAGCCTTTAAAAGAAGAAATAATCTCAATAAACTTGGGAGATGAGGATGACCCTCGATTGGTTCAGGTCAGTTCCGGGCTATCTCCCACTGAGCTTTAAGAGCTCACTGATTTACTAAAAGAGTTCAAAGAAGTTTTCGCTTGGTCCCACGCAGACATGCCCGGAATCGACCCGGAGATAGTCGAGCACAGAATCCCTCTCTACCCTGACGCGAAACCTGTTAAGCAAAAATTAAGGAAAATGCGCCCCAATTGGGTATTAAAGATAAAAGAAGAGCTCACAAAACAAATCGATGCTGGTTTTCTAATTGTAACGGAGTACCCCACTTGGGTGGCCAACATCGTTCCTGTCCCCAAAAAAGACGGAAAAATCAGAGTGTGTGTCGATTTCAGAGATCTGAACAAAGCAAGCCCTAAAGACGATTTCCCATTGCCGCACATAGACGTACTCATTGATAACACTGCAGGGCACGCTCTACTTTCCTTCATGGATGGCTTCTCGGGGTACAATCAGATTCTCCTAGCTCCGGAAGACAGGGAAAAGACCACATTCATCACCGAGTGGGGGACATATTGCTATTGGGTCATGCCATTTGGATTGAGGAATGCCGGTCCTACGTATCAGAGGGGTGCTACCACACTATTGCACGACATGATTCACAAGGAGGTCGAGGTGTATGTAGATGATATGATAGTCAAAGGAAAGGAAAGAAAAGACCATCTCCCAGCATTGAGGAAGTTCTTTGAGAGGATTCGAAAGTACAGGATGCGACTCAATCCGCAGAAGTGCACGTTCGGAGTCACCGCTGGAAAGATGCTTGGATTCATGATCACGACCAGAGGAATTGAGGTTGATCCTTCTAAGATTAAAGCCATTCTTGAGATGAAGCCGCCTCAGTCCAAGAAGGAAGTCCGGTGTTTCTTGGGAAAGATTCAATTTATCAGTCGGTTCATCGCCAAGTTGACTTTGACCTATGAGTCATTGTTTCGTCTGCTCAAGAAGGACGTGAAGTTCGAGTGGAATGACAAATGCCAAAAGGCTTTTGAAGCAGTACGAACTTATCTTCAGAATCCACCGATCTTAATGCCACCCATTCCAGGAAAACCTTTGATCCTATACTTGTCTGTCACGCCCTCATCAATGGGGTGCATGCTGGCACAAGAGGGAGAAGATGGGGTTGAGAGGGCAATCTATTACCTGAGCAAGAAGATGGTAGGAAGCGAAGAGCGGTACACTTCATTGGAGAAGACATGCTGGGCGCTCGTGTGGGCCACAAGAAATTGAGACACTACATGCAGTCTTACTCGGTGATAGATTTCTCGGATGGACCCCTCAAATATCTATTCGAGAAGCCAGCACTTACCAGAGGAAGTTAGCACGTTGGTTGCTCTTATTGGTCGAATTCAAATCAAGTACGTCACCCGCAAGTTTGTGAAAGGAAGAGCGATGTGCAGAATTTTTAGCATCGCCCGATCGAGGGTCCGTAATACCTGAGTTTCAATTTCCCAACGAAGACGTAATGACTGCAATTGACGAAACATGGACGTTGTACTTCGACGGAGCTGCTAACCAGAAGGGTTTTGGGATTGGCATACTGTTAGTCTCGCCCGAGGGGTCACATATTCCCCTTGCTTTCAAATTGAATTTCGAAGTCACGAACAACGAAGCAGAATACGAGGCATGTATTGTGGGAACGGAAGCCGCACTGGAAATTGGGGTCAAGGTGCTGGAAGTCGTGGGGGATTCCAACTTGGTTGTGTCACAAGCAAACAGAGAATGGAGGGTTAGGGATGAAAAGATGAAGCCATATCATCAACAACTTGATGAGCTCATCCTGAATTTTCATAAGGTGACTTTCACGCACATTCCGAGAATGAAGAATTGATTCGCAGATGCACTAGCAACCTTGGCATCTATGTTGGAACTTCCAATCGGGGTGAAACTAAGACCTGTTATGATTGAGCAGAGAGGGAAGCACGTGTACGACTACGTCATGAACATCAACGAGCCAAACGATGGACTCCCATGGTTTCATGATATTTGGAATTTCATTGAAAAAGGAGAGTTCCTTGCAGATTCAACCAAGAAGGATCGGATCGCTTTACAACGACTGGCGTCTCAGTACATCATCTGTGGTGGACAATTGTACCGACGATCTCCGTGCGGAGTCCATAAGTTATCTATTCACGGTGACGACACGAGAACGGTAATGGAAGAAGTCCATGAGGGCGTTTGTGGACCCCACATGAATGGAATGATGCTAGCAAAGAAAGTTCTGAGGTTGGGTTACTATTGGTCGACTATGGAAACAGATTGCATTCAGTATGTGCGCCGATGTCATAAGTGCCAAACTCATGCTAATCTTATCCACGTACCTCCCTCGGAGTTACACCCAATGGCGACACCATGGCCATTCTCCGCCTGGGGCATAGATGTCATCGGAAGGATCACGCTCGCAGCTTCTAATGGTCACAGGTTTATCTTGGTAGCGGTTGATTATTTCAGCAAATGGGTCGAAGCAGCTTCATACAAGACTTTGACGGCGGTTCAAGTGGCTCACTTCATCAGGCAAAACATCATTTATCGGTATGGGGTACCTCAAGCCTTCATATCTGATAATGGTGTTCACTTCAAAGGGAAAGTTCTAGAGCTTTTTGAATTCAAGATTCAAGTGCATCACTCGACCACTTATCGACCGCAAACGAATGGGGCAGTCGAAGCGGCGAACAAGACCATCAAGAGCATTCTCGAAAGGACCGTTGAATTGGCTAGGAATTGGCATGAACAACTACCGCTAGCTTTGTGGGGATACCGGACATCTATCCGCACACCGACGAGGGCAACACCCTATTCTTTGGTGTACGGTATGGAAGCCGTTCTCCCCATCGAGCTAGAAATTCCATCACTCAGAGTCATAGCGGAACAAGGAATAGATGAGGCCGAATGGATCAGCGGGAGGTTCGAGGAACTCATGTTGTTTGATGAAAGAAGATTGCGGGCGTTGTACCATATTCAGGGTTATCAGCGAAGAATCGCTCGAGCATTCAATAAGAAAGTGAAGTCGAGGGATCTGCAAGAGGGGGATAAGGTAGTCAAGGAAATCCGTGCGCCAGTTTTTGACCTGCGAGGGAAGTTCCGACCAAAATGGGTCGGGCCGTACATCATCAAGTCGATCCTTTCCGGAGGAGCAGCATCAATCATCGATCTCGACGGCAACGAATTCTCGAATCTTGTCAATTTGGATCAACTCAAGCACTATTACCCCTAAGAGAGCTCGTTGGGCCAAAAACCGCAAGGGCGGGCGGTCCCAGGCAAAAATTAGAGCAAGCCTGCTAAGTCAAAAACCCGCAAGAGCGGCCTAGGCAAAAGTTAAGGCAAAAAGTCGAAAAGAGCTCGCTAGGCTGAAAACCCGAAAGGGCGGTTCTAGGCAAAATTTAGAGCACAAAAAGCAGAGCGTTAATACCCGAGCGAGCCCTAGCCCGAACTACGTATGGGCCTGATTCCCTTTCTTAAGGGATACGTAGGCAATCTCACTCTGAGGTTCGGTCCTAAATCTCAAAAATCAAAGTTCAAATTGACAAGTCAAGACGTTTTCTTTCAAAGCGCATGCGATTAATGAACCGAAAGGGGGAAGCCCTTAATCAGTCGATTTTATTCAGATGATCTCTTTATTACAGGCTGAGCATGAAAAAGGAAAACGCACAACTAAAATACTTTTTATTCCAAAAAACGGCAAAGTAAGCTTTTAACCCCTCCTTGCTTCCACATCTCTCCTCAGCCACTTCCGGTACCTGCCGGTCAGAGCAATGGAGTAAAGAGGATCAATTGGCTCAGTCCTATGAGCCTCCCATGTTCGAACATAGCTCTGAAGGCCCGGAATGGTGAAGGGAGGGAGACGAAGCACTTCTGAACCCGGGGGCGGCACCTCCTGGCTGAGTCCAAGTTGGCGCAGAATGCGAAATGGTGAATAGAAAGTGAAGCCAGACAAGCCTGCCACGAACACCTGCGACGATCCCATGTTACTCACGGTCATCACAGGAAGCCTCAGCCAATGACATCGCCAAGCAACGTCATCGTCATCCAGGGAAGCGAAAAAGTCAGCCCAATCATCCTCATCCCTGTACATCACTTCGAAAGGACGGTTCCATCCGCTAGCCCGGTACCACCAGTCATTGGCCGGAGGGGTCAGCACGTTCAGCTTGTCACAAAGCCACATCTATCCAAAGAGAGAGAAAACAAGTAAGAAGCCAGATAAAGCCTAAACCGAGTGTCGAGGTAAAATGAATGTGAGAAATAGAAAAAGGAGAGCTGAGTGAGGTCCTTAACCTGCAGCAACAGCGGGCTGCCACCAAAAACCCTCGTGCGTCCAGCACGAACAGCATCCAACCCCATCAAGGTTTCTGCAAGGACCAAGGGAGCAACGTCCTTGCGAGCCTCAATCTGAGCAGCGACTCCTACCAGCAAAAGGCTAGGCTGACCGACAGAGGGAACCAACAGGAAGGCCGCCAGGAGGCAGATGCAACAAGCCATCATTCGACGACCTTGATACTCGAAATCCGTTAAGTCTCCAGGTGGGCTGAATCTCTCATACAACTGCACGATATTGATGGCATTGCCCCGGGTCAAGAACTCAGCAACATTCCCGCTGACCCCCAGCTTGGTTTTTAGGATATTCTTCATGCTCTCCCTAAGCATTGGAACAATTGGCTCGGCGGAGTCGTGGCTCCCCAGGTAGGCGTGGAATTCCTCGACGGTGGGACATAGCTCTTGAGAACCAAAGCGAAAGACATGTACTTCGGGATCCCAAAAGCGTACAGCTGCGTGCAGCAGGACAGGACGGATGGCGATTTCGCGAAGGTACTTCAAGGCATGAAGGCGATGCCCTCGAAAGTTTAGCCAATCGATGCCCTCAAGGCTGCCCAACCAAGGGCGAAGTAAGGCTTGGTTCAACAAGGCCATGAGAAATGATGTTTTGGAAGGAAAATGATGGTTTGAAGTGTGAATGATTTACCAAAGATGGGCTCAGTATTTATAGAGGACTGGAAGGGGGCAATCCATCACACACCAGCCTTGAAACTCAGCAAGCTCATATTTTCCAAAACCAATTTTTTTGCATTTTCAAAGTTTCAAACTTTGGAAATTTAAAAAACCTTGGAAAAACACTAGTCTTGCTTTGGGAAGCCACCGACCCTTGGAAAGCAGCTTAAGGAGAGTTACAAGACGCCTTGGGAGTGTGCATGCAGAGCAAAAGGACACAAGGGAGCTGAGAAATGATCTTGGAAAGGAATAGTAATCTGCAGATCACAGCAGTCCCGAGCGCTCGGGAATGAATTCCCAAGCGCTCAACAACACTCTCGAGCGCTCGAGAGTTCTGCAGTTTTCAGCAGATTTTGGTTCCTGGTTTTTCACATCGACGCAGCATTGTGACCTCAAGGCACTCAGCTCAACAAGTTCCAATATATTTTTGGGGAATACAGTGTGTACAGATTACCCGTTTGTCTAAATATTCGTGTATATTCCTCGGAAAACCTCAAAATCCCAATGGTTTCCTCCCCATCAACATGTCAAAATTCGTGTCGAGAGTATTTATTCAAGTCGAATGGCATGCGCGAGTCTTAATGCGTTCTAGTGACTGAATGAAGCGATCGAACGCGCGCCGAAGCTTACGAAATCAATTTTCGTCTTCAAACGCCCCTATTCCGTTATTCATGACGGCGTTGGAAGCATGAACTTGGATCAAATACTCTTGTGTCCCATTCCCGCGCCCGATCTCGGTCAAATTTAATCATTATTCTCCTTAATGATCGCAAATTCCGCATTGAGGGCATTTCTGTCATTTCGAAACAAATTCCATGAGTCGAGTCGATTGTGTCAAGTTTTATTCCGTTTTGAGAGTATCGGTTGAAATTCGCGTGCCCTTTGCTTTCTTTCAAAGCTAGACGGACATATTTCATAAAATACAATTCTTAAAGGGAGTGCAAACGAATGCAAATCGAGAAAAGTGCAAATTTTCATAAATAAATGCAGCATTTACAATGAGTAAGGAAGGAAGTACAGAAGCTGGGGCAAACACATGACCAATCCTATCTGCCGGGGCACACACGCCCAAACAAAACCAAGGCACGCAGGCCTGGAAGTTACAACTGTGCTGGCACGCAGGCCCATGCAAAAGAAAAGACTAACAAAGCAAAAACCTAAAGCTCAGCCCAAGCGGATCCTCTTCTGCTGGTGTCCCTCAGACTCGCTGCTCTCAACCTCGTCGTTGCCATCATCGTCATCATCGGAAGGGCCTGACGCAGTACTCGAGTCCGTAGACCCTAAGGCTCGTGACTCGAGTGACTCCTCGGTCTCCTCCTCTGACTCCTCGTGAGCGGGTCTCCGTCGGGACGCTGCTCTAGGAACCACCTCGAACTGTCGCGCCTCTGTCCTGGACCGTGACGCTCTTTGTGTACCCCGGCCTCTTGTGCTAGCAGAAGCTGGCAGGCTCGCGGTGTCCTGCAGCAGTGTCCTGGCCGAGCGTCGTGGCTACACCTGCATGTCATGAACATTCATTCATTTCATACATGTTTTAAATCCAATAAAATGTATATGCATGCATTTGCATTTTCATACCTGAGAAGCAACAGGTGGAGCAGGCTCAGGAACAGGTCTGGTCTGAAGGGTCCTTCCCTTGGCACAGTCCTTCAGCAACTGCCGCATCCCCACCATAAGCATGATGGCCTTCTCCGCCCATTCTCGCGGCACCTGCATGATGATTCAAAGATCAGAACAATAGATGCATGAACAAGAAACATTTGAAGCATGGAAAGAAACAAAGTTGTGTTATACCTGTGCGGGAAGCTGCATCTGCGGCTGCGGAAGGCGTGGAATATCCAGCATCGCCCGTGCTCCAGAAGGGTCCCTCACCCCTATCACCCAGTCTAACGTCGGCAACCCAGCTGGGATAGATGTCTCGGCTGTCTCAGGAACCTGTGAGCTGCTCACACCTCGGCCCGAGGAGCTAGCACCTCTCCCGCCAGTAGGAGGCCTGACACCCCGACCTCTACCGCGTGAAGAGCGACCCCCACGGCCCCATGCTCCGGTCTCCTCTCCTGTCCCCTCTCCAACCATACCAGCAGTCTCACCCCTGGCCCTCCCAGCCTCAGCCTTGGCTACCCGCCTCTCCAACTCCCTCTCCACACCGAGGCTCGTCGCCAAGTATCTGTCTCTGTAAGCTGCATAGTCGAGCGTGCGCCGCAAGTGCTTCTCTAGATCAGTGTCAGGCACCGTATACCGCTCCAGCTCAACTCGTGTATAAGTCCCGGTCCGCTGCACCCGTGGAGGGAGTGGCCCCAGCACGACGAACTCTGGAAGGCTGAGTGACTGTCGCGTCACCCGATCCCCCAGGTACCACTGCCAGCCCAGTGGGCACTCCAGTAGGACTCGGCTCCTGGTCACCTCCCGGCTCCTCAGAAGGAAGTCAGCCTCCAGCCTCGCCCATCGATCCCAGTGAACCTGCATCCAGTTGATGTACATTAGTGATCGTATTTCATAAAGGAAAGCACAAGGCATGAAAAGAAAGGAACATCAATGTTTATACCGTGACTCCAGTGATATTGTCCAGCCAGCGGCGGAAAGTCATCACCTGTCCACGTCGCTCCTTCGCCCTCCGGTACTCTGTACTCCATGCAAGTGCACGTGGAAGCAAGCTTGGATTTGTGCAAGTGTTCTCGGGCGGGAACATGCCCAAGACCTCGTAAGCCCAAAGCTGCATATTTTGGAAGTCAGATTCATGTTCAATTCAATTCAATTCATTCAATCAAAGCGATTCAAAGCAGTAGTGTTGAATCGTACCTCAATCACCCTCCAGTAGCCGCCTATGGTGTCTCCCACTCCACGTGAGGCAGCTCCTAGAAAGCAGTAGAGCGTGCACAGAGCAGCACCGCCCCAGTCGAAGCGTCCAGCCTGTCTCAGATCCACCAGGCCCGCCAAGTAGCTCAAGTGAACCCAGGATCGCCTGAGCGGGAACGGAGAAGCTCCGAACAGGTACAGTAAGTAAGCCCTGGCCATTTGGGCCACCTCAGCGTCGTCTGCTGGCTCGTGATCCCAATACACTGTGAACTGCCCGTACTCTGCTACCCCTCCGCTGTGACGTGGGACCCGTCCAAGGAACCACCTCAGAGCTGTATCATCCAAGTCTATGCTCGGGTCGAAAGGAATCGGCTCACCTCCAACCCGGAGCCCTGTAATAGCTGTAAAGTCGAGTGGAGTCACTGTCATCTCCCTGAAGCGAAGGTGGAAAGTGTTGGTGGTGTCCCACCACCGCTCTGCCAGTGCTGTCATAACTGCACGGTCCACCCTCACCGCCGTCAGCAACTGGATAAATGGCCCGAAACCAGCTTCCTCCACTAACTCTCGCACTCTCCGCAGCAACTCTCTGAAATACTGCAATGAGTGGCCTGAACCCCCATGACCGTAGATATCTTTGGTACGCTGTTTCAACAAAGCGAAGAAATAGCATCAGTAAGCAATGCAATGATTCAAGGAAGCAAGTCTAATGCAGGAAAAGTAAACTATTAAAGTCATACCGTGGTCCATCCAGAGGAGATGTGTGTGGCCCGATCGTGAATAAGCAAGTCCTTAGGATAGTCATCCCGGGCTGGAGCGTAACTGGTCATCCCCGTCGGTTCAAAGAGATGAAGCCGTGGAGCGTAAGTCCCCGACTCAAACCCAGGACGCGCACTGGCCAAGTAGGCCTTCGCCTCATCAGCTGCAGTGACCTGCTCCTCAACCACCATCTCCCCCTCCTGCTCCTCCGTCCCCAAATCAGCCATCTCTGGCGACCCCCTATCCATCGCCGTCACCCCCGCAGCGCTCCCAGCAGCAGCGCCCCCAGCAGCAGCACCGAGGTCTGGTCCTCCGAAGTCCTCGTGTCCCGCAACACTGTCGCAAGCCCAGCATCAAGACCAAGGGCGTCCAGAATGTCCCGCGGCCTCGTTGAGTCTAGAAAGTCCCCCTCCACGAATGGGACCGGCTGTGAAGCCCCGATCCCACTGTCACCAACTCTCGGCTCAATCACTTCGCCCTCAGCACCGGTGTCGCGATGACGCGGCCGCCTATCACTACCTCATCACTAACATCGTCCCTCCGCTCACCACCCGTCCTCTCGGCAGCTGCAAGCAGCTCTTCCACCGAGGGAGTGTGAGGGATGTCTCTGGTGCCATCCCCGCTGCCCGTAGCCTCGCCTTCTCCGCTTGCCATACCGTCCCTACTACCCGTGGCGTCCGTGTCACTGTCGATCCTACTGCTGTCACCACCAATTTTGGCCTCACCACCCCTAGCCACTGTCACGTCCCCATCAACCTCGTCCCTCGTCTCCTGACCACCACCAACATCTACCATATCCTCCCCACTGACCCCACCATCCCGTACCCTAGCAGTGCTACTGCTAATCTCCTCCCTCATCACCCCTGGACTCTCATCAACAGCCATTGCCGCCGCCATGCCCTCGCTGGTGGCTCTCCTCTCTCTTGGCGCCGTACCCCCGGTCTCCCTCGTCACCGCCGTAGCAGCCATCGCCGCCACCTCCTCGCGGCTGGGCACCGCCCTACTCCCACCGTCGCTGGCCATCACCCTTTCGCCTCCTTCCCACGAAGCTTTTGCCCCCTTCCTTCGGACCTCGTGGCACACCACTGCCCAACACAGGATCGAAGGGAGATCAAGGTCTCGTCCCCGATCCGTCTTGGAATAAGAGAGTGAGAGAGATCAGTCGAGTGAGTGAGAGAGGGTTTGCCTAAGAAAGAGTGTGCGCGATCGAGTTTTAGAAGTGTACGGCTGCTCTGGTTCTCAAGCGCTCGAGAATGGGTTTTGAACCCTTGAACGAGTGAAGAAGATGAAAAGGACAGTGGCCCCCAGTAGTAGTCTCGAGCGCTTGAGACCACTCTCGAACGCTCGAGACCACTCTCGAGCGCTTAGGAGTGGTTCTGAGCGCTGAGATCTATCCTCAGCCTCCGTACCGGTCCCTTGTCGTCCCGTGCCTATCCTCGCCGCTAAAGCCTTCTTAGCTTTCTCTTCCTTCTTACAAAATCAATCTCAGTCCTATTTTCAACCGCGTCGAACGAGACTTTGGAACGCGAGCCTCCGTCGGTATTTCTACCCTTGCTTGCGTCCGCCTAACAGAGCAACAGGTGGACCCCACAGTTTATTAAACTCGTGTCGATTATTTCTCGTGCATGCATCACACGTGCTTGCATTTGCATCTGCCAAACAAAGCAACAGGTGGACCCCGCAGTTTATTAAACTCGTGTCGATCATTTTTCATGCATGTACTGCACATGCTTCCATTTTTCCGTCCGCCAAATAGAGCAACAGGTGGACCCTTCATGTATTTATCTTATCAAAATGGTGTCGATCGTTTCTCGTGCATGCATCACACGTGCTTGCATTTGCTGTCCGCTAAGCAGAGCAACAAGTGGACTCTTCATGCATTTATCTTATCAAAGCCCTGTCGATCACTTTCCATGCATGCATCACATGTGCCTGCATTTTCCGTTCGCCAAACAGAGTAACAGGCGGACCCATTGCATGTTTATCTTGTCAAGATCTTGTCAATCTTTCTCATGCATGCATCACACGTGCTTGCATTCGCCCCACAGAACTACGCTGGTCTGATCGCCCACAGAAAAGGGTACGTAGGCAGTCTGAAAAGACGCGACCACGTGCATCATTTTCATGTTTTGAATTGAGGATTTTGACTTGGCTCAATTGGGCTGTCTCAATCTTTGGACGTCACTCATATCCAGACATGATATCGAGCGACGTCCAAAGAGGGGCAACTGTAGACACCCCAATTTGGACAACTCGAATTTCCTTGATTCGTGGCCCGGAGTCTCCCCGATGATGAAAATTGGATTAAACAAGCCTTGGACCGATAGAACAATGCTCCTTGGAAGGCTTTAAAAAGAGAAATAAAATGTCAAAAAAAGCTTTCAAGCGCTCTGGTTCAATCCCAAGCGCTCCAGACTATTTTTTCAAAACCATGGGTCAGCCAATTCTCGAGCGCTCGAGAGTGAAGTCCCAAGCGCTCGAGATCACTCTCAAGTGCTCGAGACTTTTGTACTGCTCAAAGGATGTTGGAGCTGCCCCCATTATCCATGCAGCCATCATTTCGGCTGTTTGAATTGGTCTTTGCCTTAGACCATACTCAATCTTAGTCAGAGATGAGTTAGGGCTGAAGATTTCATTTGGATTTCAAATGATATTTTCCCAAATTGAACCATGTGCTATGTTTTGGCTATAAAAGCAGGGCTGGTCTCCACTTGAAAGGAGGAGGACGAAAATTTCTCTCTCTAAAAAAAACCCTTCTTGACTGTTCAAACTGAGCAGTTCTTCCCCATCTCTCTCAAAAAGCTTCATTTTCAAAACAAAAAAACAACAATAATCCAAGGTGTGAAAGACATGCAAGGAGTTCAGATCATTCTCCAGTTCTGATCCTCCTGATCTGTCTTCCTCATTTCACTTCCCAAAACCCTTTTCCAAGGAGCAAGCTTCCAACTCAAAGGCATGCAAGAGAATCTTGGTCTGGTTCTAAAAAGGAAAATCCTTTTTCACACTTTAAAAGGTAAGATCTAGGGTACCAGCATACTGCATTTGATGGGTAAGTTAGTTGAAATCAGTCCTGGGTTGTGGAACACTTCCGAGCGCTCGAGTTTACTCCCAAGCGCTCGAGAGTATTTGCATGCAAGCCCGGTCCATTTTCTTTCCAGTTTCATTCCCTTACTGCCTTTGTATGTCCATGCATGCACCCCTTTTTAGCTCTTACAACTGTAAAACCATATTTTTTTTAGAAAGACAGGGAAGCATGGTTTGGCAGAATGGAGTCTGATTTCATTCTGCTAAATCTTGTGTCAAGTCTGTGACATGTGTAAATATTATTCCAGTTTATTTCCTCAGTATTATACTTTGTGGTATCCTGTTGCACTAACAAGAATTGCAGGGTGAGCACGTGGTACTCCCGAGCGCTCGAGAGTGCTTCCGAGCGCTCTAGAGTAGATCAGTGACAGGATTTCCCAGTTTCTGCCTTTTTACATTCCTTCACCATATTCATCATCTATGTACACATGCACATGCATGCACCTCCTGTACTTGATATATATCTGTGGATACTTGTTAAGTGACTTAATGAAATAAAATCCTTTGAAAAATCTCACAAATGTTTAATAGAGACCGATTTCAAATCGGGCGAGGGGGGTGCCGTAAAACCCTTCCCCCCTCGTAATACGGTTTCCGTACCCTTAACGAATCTCTGGTTTTCAATTCAAATCTATTGTTTTCAATCAAAACGGTTTCTCGGGTGGCAAACCATAAATCCGGGTGGCGACTCTTCAAAATCTTTCAAAAATCCAGAAACGGCGTGGCGCTTCTTTTTCGGGCTGCCCCGATTCCACCCGGGGCTGTGGTAGCCCACATCTATGTTCGCCGCTTAGCGGCTCTATGCCCGCTGTCCCATCAATTCAACTGGCTCTGCACCCGTGCTCACTGCCAAAAGCTATAAGCCATTCAGCGGCCCCAGGCCCATCACCTCAGCGGCTCCAAGCCCATTATTTCAGCGGCTCTACGTTTATTATCCACCCAACGGCTCCGACCTCAAGCCCACTATCATTCAACAGCTCCAAGCTAGCCAAAACCATTCAATGGCTCCACGCCCATTACCTCAGCGACCCAAGGCCCATTATCATGGCAGCTCTATGCCCATGCTCACAATCAGCTCAACAGGCTTCAAGCCAATCATTTTAGCGGCTCGAAGCCCATTATCATAGTGGCTCTACGCCCACTCAACTGGCTCTACGCCCACTCAACTGGCTCTACGCCGTAATTATCCTCACAGGCTCTACGCCACCCCAATCAAACAATCGTCAACTCAGCGCCTCTAAGTCCGCTCCTCAGCGGCTCCAAACCCACTATCTCAACTGGCTCGAAGCCGTAACCCACTCAGCTGGCTCAAAGCCGTAACAACTCTCAACAGGCTCTACGCCGTCCCAATCAGCAACAATTATCAATTCTCAAGCCCAACCACTGTGTACTGGATGCTCAAGTTCTACACTTGAATGCGCAAGCTCTATGCTTGGATGCCTAACCACTGCGTACTGGATGCTCAAAGCCGGTACTTTGAATGCTCGGATTCTGCCGTCCGAATGCTCGAGCTCTACGCTCTGAATGCTCAAGTCCAGAACTTGAAAGAAGCTCTAAGCTTACATCAAACACACACGCACGGGCCGGTGCACATATTGCATCAATTGCATCACCATTATCACATCGAGTCTGCATCACCATAGCTATTCACATCTAACCAATCATCATCATATACACATTTCTGCATATCTCTCATTCACAGGTCTATCCTACAATCAACCGGCTCCGCGCCTCGATTTTATTGATCGGTCCAGAAACTCGATCCCTTGGCTCTACGCCAAATTTTATGATGAGAAAGCTCCGTGCACAGACCATCAGAATACAACCAGCTCCGCGCTTCGGTTCTGTCTCTCCAGGCTTTCGCTTTATGATTAACACCAGCTCCGTGCTTCGGTTCGATCTACGTCAGCTTAGGCTCTCGCCTTGTGATCAAAACTAGCTCCGCACTTCGGTCTGATCAAAAGTCAAAGCTCCAACACCTCAGGCTCTCACCTCATGATTGCAACCGGCTCCGTGCCTCGGTTCCTTCATTCAAACGCCCCGTGCTCCAGTTACTGGTCCTGCGGCATCCAACTCGTCTCCGGAAGATGACTTGGGTTCCACCCCTATCTCAAAACTGGCATCCAATTCATCTCCAACAGATGGCTTGGATTTCACCCCAATTATATCACTTCCTTCCAGCTCATTCGCAAGGATAGGCTATTCTACCGAGCTCCCCTCAGTCAAAGTAAGGATGATCAAGAAAAGCAAACACACCTGTCATGTACTGATCAACCCCAAAATACTAAGGTAGCTCTCCGCAAAAACTTCCCCGGCAGCTTCGCGCTCCTTCAACTACTCTCCGCCAAAAATCCTGGCTCCGCCAAGGTACGTCACACTACGGCTTTTAAAGCCCGAAGGTACGTCTTCTGTCTCTAACCCTCCAAACTTTTTACTTTTCTTTATTGCCTCCGAACTACGGTTGGTCTGAATTTCCCCTGTGGAATACGTAGGCAGCCTCCCGGCTTGACCATAACAAAACCTTTTTTCAAAAAACCCTTGGAATAGTGGTTGGACCAAACTGAGTTGTTTTTACAGCTTTGACTTTTACTCAAACATGTCTCGCGATCCGTCTGAGCTCAGCCAAAGAGTGGCATCTGTAGACACCTTAATTTGGCCTAACGATTATTTCAAGTCCCACCTTGGGACCATCCCGATGATGAAATGGATTCGATGATTGCTGATTGCCTTCTTGTAAAACCCATGGACTTATGGTAAGAACTTCGAGCCACTTACAGGACCCAATCCAGAGCCAAATAGCCTTTCAGACAGAAACACAGTGTTCTAGGAAAATCCATCGGTCGGCCGTAACATCGATCTCACGGCCTTAACATCCATACTTCACCCGAGCAACCTGTTGCTAGCAAAATCTCCCTGAGAGATCAAAACCTCGGCTGCAAGATCAATACCTCGGCCGCCATAAACATTCCTCAGCCGCGAGATCCTTTGCTATGCCGCCAGATCAGCCTTTTTCCAGACTCTCGAATGTTCTGTCGGTTGTTTGATCCAATCACGATACCTTTCCGATGCGTTCGGGCCACGTTCAGAGATCACATGAGGAGTTCGAATTGCATTGCAATTGCAATCGTGTGCTTTGATTGGCCGGAGTGAGTCATCCCAATGCCTATATAAAGAGGCCTTTGCACCATGAAATTAACAGAGATTCACACCCTCATCAGCCATGAAACTCTGCCCACATACTCACACAAACCCTATCTACAAAAGCCCTAACCTCCTGAAGGCGGCCATCAATCCGACGATCAAACCACGGAGTTCAAACCCTAACCCTAGGGTTTCAATCAAGAAGCAATCTATCAGTCAATCCTGATCAATCCGAAACAATCAAGCAACTGAGGGATCAAGGTGGTGAGCCCCAACGGCCTCTGGTTTGGTTTATTTACTGTTTGGTTTACTAATCATAGCGTTTTAGTCATCTGTTAAACTTTTTGTCTAGTGTGAGGAAGAACACCAGCCGGGGCTTCGATGCCTCGGCTGGTACATTGAATCAGTACGATTACTCGGCCGTGACATCCATTCACCGGCCGAGTAATCGATCTGCTGGCACAGCTTTGTTTTGTTCTACTTTCTGACGCATGTTCATTTATTGTCTCGGCTCACCTTATTTACTGTTTAAGGCATAAAAAGAGGCTACTTGTTTAGAATTGAATAAAGCATCTATACGTCTTATGTTGAGCAATTATGGGCTAGCTTCACAGCTAGGTAGAGAGGGGTGCCTAACACCTTCCCCTTACTGTACTTTTGGCTTCCGTACCCAGAATCTCTATCTGTTTTCCTAGTTTTAATAAACTTGGTGGCAACTCTGTTTTGATGATAACCACTATCGTGTGGTGATCCTTCTAGCCATGGAAGTATCCACGATCTTGGTTTATGAAGCAAGCACCCAATCGAGCAAATAAACGATGTCAAACTGTGTGGTGATGCCCTGCTCGGGAGGTGTCTACATCTAGGAGACCCTAAATCCATGGAGTTTGCGATACCTCCGGTGTTTGCCGTGCCCGAACAGCTCCCTTGGTTTGGGTCTATCCTTAAGCACATGCATATCTGGATTTCGATGGTCACATTGCTTTGTCTTGGATGGTCATGGTAAGGAGATTGGCTCTGGTTTCGAACCGTTCGGAATTCAACCTGCCTGACGGCACCTACCCAGACTATCGGAAATCTTTTGTACAAACGTCTTAAGTGAGATTCAAGCCAAGGTAGGTCCTAGGCCTTGTTTCTAGGAGGTACGTAGAAGGTAGGGCGAGCATTCGGATCAGTCATGAGTTGCTCCCTTTTGACTTGTTGCCAGTGCTGCCAACATTGATCGCCTGCGAAGAAAAGAGGCTGTACCCAATTGGTTTCGTCCATCCCAAAGACTAGTTCGCATAGACACCCTGGAAGGAACCCCACTATTTGAAGTCCAAGTCGAGCAAAAGGAACGACCAGAACCCGTAGTAGAAGAACCCATAGTTTCAATCCCGCCCGAAAATCCTTTACCCATGGCTGATCAAGGAGACGGAATAGAAGAACTCAGTCAGAATATGGCTAACATGGATATTCAATTTAAATAGTCCCTCGCCGGTGTCGATGCACAACTTAAGGCCACTGTAGCCTCTATGAAAAACGACATGAACATGATAATGGAAAGTATGCAAGAAATCAGCGATAAGCTTTAGACCAGGCCACAGCCCGAGCGACTCAAGGAAGAAGCACCAGCAGCTGATCCCAACCTGGCTGCCCTTATTGCTAAGATTGGCAAATTGGAGGAATCCGTCCAAGAAACTAAGTGGCTTGGCAAAGGAGAAATTGACATGAGCAAGCTATGCCTCTTTCCAAATGCCAAGTTGCCGGAAAAGTTCAAAGGAGTGGACTTTGCATAGTTTGATGGTATTGGCGATCCGAGGGCCTATCTCCAAGGATATGTGGGTTCCCTCACCATGCGTGGCATCGAGAAGGAAGCTATGGCCCAACTATTCCATGAATCCTTGTCTGGTCCAGCCCTAGAATGGTTCCTCACTCTCGAACCAACTAAGAAAAGGACTTGGTAAGACATCGGGACAGCTTTCGTGGCCCAGTATGACTTCAACGTTGACCTGAAGATGACCACGAGGGAGTTGGAAAGCACCAAGATGAGTGAGAAGGAAAGCTTCGCCGACTTTGTGAAGCGTTGGAGGGCTAAGGCTGCCCAGATGCAGAATAAGCCTGATTTGAAAGAACAGATACGGATCATAACCAAAAACTTGCCAAGCTCCTTCGCTCCTTACATGGTTCTTTCTCAGGGTGCCCCAAATTTCGAAACCTTTTATGATTCTGGATTAGCCATGGAGGAGGCTTTACGGGATGGAACTTTGGAGAAGAAAGAGTCGGGATCAGGGTCAAAATCCAAAAGGGCATATTCGGGAAACAGCAACGTCCTCTTCGGGAATACCAATCAGGCCGGAACCTCATCTTCTAAACTTGTAGAAGTCAACAAAATCTCAGAAAAACCAAAATCCCAAAGCCGAACCTTCACACAATTCAGCACTCCCCGATCCACTCTTCTTAAGAAACTCACAGAAATTGGAGTGTTGAAACCTCTTCCGCCACCACAAACCATTCCACCAAACCTGAACCAAAATGTCTACTGCGATTTCCACCAAATGCCTGGCCACACCACCGACAACTGCATCCACCTCCGTCATGAGATCCAAAACCTCATTGACAACAAAGTTGTCGATGCTCCACCCTCAGATAAACCAAACACCGTTTCAAACCCTTTACCGCAACACAACGCTCCCTTCCGCATTAACCAAATCACCCTAGCCGAGAATCAAAACCTTTCAGAATTTGATCCTACCCTGTTCATTGTCCCTGATACCGAACCAAGGCCTGTCATCGAAATTCCCGAAGAAGTTGCCCTTTGTTTTCTATGGGAATGGGAAGACACCTGGGGAGAACTGATTGCTGATTGGGAAGAGTTTGAAGCCGCCAACTTCCAAAGGAATGATGAACCCTTGTTCGAGGCCGGATGGGAAGTTGGCTGGCAAAACATCCATGCAGATCCTCTTGATGGATTCTCTTTGTATGTGCTGTTTGAAAATCAATGGGAAGAGTACCAAGTTTTTCAAGAGATGCCCGAGTGGGGGTGGGACCCAACCCCAGACGAGTACCAGCTTTTGACTTGGAATGACCCTTTGGATACCTTCTCCTTGCTAGCACTGTTTGATGAAGAATATCAGCCTGAGATGATGACGTACAACTGGCCAGAACTCGCTCCACTCCGCCTGGATTTCTCTCATTTCAATGATTTTGTCATCAATAACTTGTATAGCAATGTGGGCCTCACCCCATACCCGAACCTCCCTGGATTCGAAGAAGAAGTCGCCAGTAATGAGTGTGATCCGATGGACTACCTTGTCGATGGGACCGAATCCAAAAAATCAATTACTTTTCCAAAAGACGCTGATGTTGCTATGATGAACTTGTGGGAAGATGAACCAGGGGCTAGAACAAACTTATGGGCAAGCAATGAGGTGGTCAACATAAAAGTGGAAAACGAGGAATGGATCGTCAACAAGACAGTGATGGAGGCTGAAAGGTGGAAACCCGAAGATCTGTAGGATGACTTGGTCATTGCTGATTCAGTCGCCAATCTGCAAGATACAACCATCGGAAACAAGCGTAAAGCCCTGGCCGACTTATAGAGCGAGGAATCGAAGTATCGCCAGATTGATCATTTGACCAAAAGCGGCTGTGTTTATCAACCTCCGAACCTTTAAGTCGGAGAATCTTCCAGCCCCAAGGCCCTCTGATCCCTTTACCACCCCAGTTAAAAACACCTTCCGACCTTTCAACCCACCAGCCAAGGAGCCTTCTCGACCAGAGAAAAACTCCGAAGGAATGATTAAGCGCCAGCTTGAGCAAACCCAAGCCAAGATGTCCGTTTGGGATGTGTTGGTTCATTCCACACTGTAGACACCTCCCAAACGGGGCATCGCCATATAGTTGGCTCATCACGTTGTTTGCTCGATTGGTTGCTTGCTTCATAAACCAAGATCGTGGATACTTCCATGGCTAGAGGTATCACCACACGATAGCGGTTATCATCAAAACAGAGTCGCCACCCAGTTTATTAAAACTAGGAAATAAGTAGAGATTCTGGGTACGGAAGCCAAAAGTACAGTAAGGGGAAGGTGTTAGGCACCCCTCTCTGCCTAGCCGCGAGGCTAGCCCATAATCATTCAACATAAGACATATAGATGCTTTATCTATCCATACACGTAGTCTGTTTTTATCCTTTAAACAGCTAATAAGGTGAGCCGAGACTGTAAATAAATCATGCCTCAGAAAGCAGTAAACAAATCAAAACTGTGCCAGCAGATCGATTACTCGGCCGGTGAATGGATGTCACGGCCGAGGAATTGGGCTGGTTTAATGTACCGGCCGAGGCATCGAAGCCCCGGCTGGTGTTCTTCCTCACACCAGACAGAAAGTTTAACAGACTATCAGAAGGCTACGATTAGTAAATTAAGCATAAAATAAACCAAACCAGAGGCCGTTGGGCCTCACCACCTTGATCCCTCAGTTGCTTGATTGCTTTGGATCGATGGAGATTGACTGATTGATTGCTTCTTGGACGAAACCCTAGGGCTAGGGTTTGAACTCCGGGGTTGGATCATCTGATTGATGGCCGCCTATGGAAGGTTGGGGCTTTTGTAGAGAGGGTTTTTGGGAGTGTATAGCCAGAATTTCGTGGCTTGAATGTGTATAGATCTGAGGATTTTCGTTGTATTGTCATCTCTATTTTCGGAGGCCAAAGGCCTCTTTATATAGGCAAAGGGATGACACACTTCGTCCAATCAAATCACGGGGTTACAATTGCATTTGCATTGTAACTCAAACTCTTCAACGTAATCCCTGAACGTAGCCCGAACGCATCGGAGAGGCGGTGGATCGATCAACCGACAGAAGGTTCGAGAGTCTAGAAAAAGGCCGATCTGGCGGCCGAGCAAAGCATGTCACGGCCTGGAAATGGATGTAGCGGCCAAGCCATTGATCTGGCGGCCGAGGCTTCGATCTCTCAGGGATATTTTGGGTGCAACAGGTTGCTCGGGTGAGGAATGGATGTTAAGGCCGTGAAATCGATGTTGCGGCCGGTCGATGGATTTTCCTAACACACTATATTTCTGTCTGAAAGGCTATTTGGCTCTGGATTGGATCCTCTAAGTGGCTCAAAGTTCGTACCATAAGTCCATGGGTTTCATCAAAAAGCAATCAGCAATCATCGAATCCGTATCATCATCGGGATGGTCCCAAGGTGGGAGTTGAAATAATCATTAGGCCAAATTGGGGTATCTACAGATGCCCCTCTTTGACTGAGCTCAGACGGATTGCGAGACATGTTTGAGTAAAAGTCAAAGCTGTAAAAGCAGCTCAATTTGGTCCAACCACTATTCCTAGGGTTTTTGAAAAAAGTTTTGTTATGGTCGGGCCGGGAGGCTGCCTACGTATTCCTCAAGGGAAATTCAGACCAATCGTAGTTCAGGGGCAATAAAAAGAAAAAGTTTGGAGGGTTAGAGACAGAAGACGTACCTTCGGGCTTTAAAAGCTGTAGTGTGACGTACCTGGATAGTGCCAGGATTTTGGCAGAGAGTAGTTGAAGGAGCGCTGGGCTGCCGGGGAATTGTTGCGGAGAGCGCCTTAGTATTTGGGGTAGATCGATACACGGCGAGTGCGTTGGCTCTTCTTGATCATCCTTACTTTGACTGAGGGGAGCTTGGTAGAGTAGTTCATCCTTTCGAATTAACTTGATGGAACTGATGTAATTGGGTGGAGTCCAAACCATCTGCTGGGGATGAATTGGATGCCGGCGGAGAGCTTCTTTTAGTATTTTGGGGTAGATCAATACACGGCAGGTGCGTTTGCTTTTCTTGATCATCCTTACTTTGACTAAGGGGAGCTCGGTAGAATAGCCTATCCTTACGAATGAGCTTGATGGAACTGAAGGGCGGAGCTGGTAAGGTGAGAGCTTGAGGAGTCGGCACTTAGAGCTTGACGTGATTTGAACCGAGGTGTAGAACCGGTTGCATTCTGATGGTCTGGAGCTTTCTCGTCATAAATTTTGGCTTCGAGCCAAAGGATCGAGGCACCGGGCCAATCAATAAAACCGAGGCTTAGAGCCGGTTGATTTGCAGGATTGACCTGTTTCATGAATAAAAGATATGCAGAATATGTATATGATGATAGTGGTTAGATATGAGCAGATATGATGATGCAGACTCGATGATAACAATGGTGATGCAATATGTGCACGGGCCCGTGCGTGTGTGTTTGATTTAAGCATAAATCTTCTTTCAAGTTCCGGACTTGAGCACCCGGAGCTTAGAGCTCGAGCATTCGGACGGCAGAATCCGAGCATTCAAAGTACATCTAGTACGCAGTGGTTGGGCATCCAAACGTAGAGCTTGTGCATTCAAGGTATAAACCTTAAGCATTCGAACGTCGAGTTCGAGACGTCCAGTACACAATGGTTGGGCATCCAAACGTAGAGCTTGTGCGTTCAAGTACAGGCTTGAGCATTCAAAGTACAGGCTTTGAGAGCAAGTGATATGGCGTTGTTGAGTAGTGAGTTTGTAGAATCTGTTGAGTTGTTGAATATTCCATCTTCCATCTTCCACGGGTTTGATTTGTTCTTCTTGCTTGGAATGCTTCCAAGGCCAGTTTCGAGTATGCTCGGGACTCCCAAGGCTAGTTTTGAGTGTGCTCGGGACTCCCCCAAGGCTAGTTCGAGTATGCTCGAGACTCCTCCCAAGGCTAGTTCTTAGTATGCTCTGGACTCCCCAAGGCTAGTTCTGAGTATGCTCGGGACTCCCACCAAGGCTAGATGAGTATGCTCGGGACTCCTCCCAAGGCTAGTTCTTAGTATGCTCGGACTCCCCCAAGGCTAGATCTTGACCCTATTCCACTTCAATTCATCGACTTGTTGACCCAAAATGCCATAAGGCTTGTGAAATGCTTCGGCTATTATGGCCTTCACAGATTTTCATCACCTTGACTGACGGGGTGATTCACACATATGCTCTAGGAGATTTCCATCGCCTCCTTTGGCAAATTCGACTTGTTTTGAGAGATTTCCATCGCCTCCATTAATGGGGTACCTTCCGGAGGTTGAATGCTTTCTGGAAGCTGGTTACACAAATGCCTTCTGGAGAGCTTCAGTAACACGAATGCCTTTTGAAGAGCTGAAGTGTGTACTAGGTTGAGCTTCATGCAAGTGCTTTTTCTTGTTGGCTGTTGGCTTAGAACTGCTGAGCGCGAGGCTGTCTGAGTGTAGAGTTGCTGATATGGAGATGAAAGCATGAAGCAAGGAGCTTTGGAGATGCAAAGTTTGAAGCCACTTTAATGTTGCTGATATGGTGCCAATTGTAGAGTTGGCTCAGGACTAGTTATGAAGCTATCTTCCAGCTTCTTTGACTTGGCTTTGTCAGTCATAGACACACAGCTTGATGTGGTTGATCCTGATCGCTTCAAGGACGGAAATCCAAGAGAATCCTGCAATCCACATTTGAATAGTTTAGAAAACAGCAATGGATAGGAAAATATCATGCAACAGGCTTGGAGTCGACGACGGGCCGAAGTCCTTTTATGCTGACTGCTAGGGGCAGGACCACTACACTTGAAGAACCCTAGTTCAAAAGCTTGAACGATTTTGGGTGACATAGATTGCAATGCAACACATAGGCATGTTAATTTGGAGTATTTAAAAAGAAACGCAAACCCCTGTTTAGGCCATGAATGGTTGACCCTAGCTCAGTCGTGCATGATGACAATGATCTTATTGCCCCTAGCATGCGGTGTAAATAACAATGAATGTGAGTGAAATGTTTCGGTTTGGCGGAGATCTTGGCATGCCCTTGACAGTGCTGTGTGACAGCATTCCACAAAAGAGTTGAGGTGTTCCCCAGGATATGATGCTTCTCACTGAGCTTTCTTTAAGTGTGTTGGCAAGGAGGTAGACGTTACAGTGCATCCCTTGGTTGCCCTTTATTTCTTGTATAGAGATGATGGCCATGATGCCTTGATGAACCTGGCTTTGCTTGAGCATAAGAACAACTCACACTTGGGGTTAGCTCGTGCAACCAAGACAACTACTTCCATTAAGCAGCCATAATGACATGCGCATGAAATACTAGGATGCAAAGGACAGGGTGATAATGATATGCAAACAATTCCACAATGTATTCCTGGACATCTCAACTTTCGAGCATTTAAGCTAATGCTTCTCTTTGATTTAAGGAGACCAAGAATGACTTTAAACTAGTTAAGTGACTACAACAAGATAGACTACAATACTCTGGTGACACTGCTGAAAATATTGTTTGACCAAGGGCCCATATAGCTACACTCATCATGAAATGAGAAACTCATTTTATCTCCTCGAAAATTTGTAAAAGCAATTGTGCTTGTATTGCTATGTCCAGAATGTTTAGGATAAAATTAACTTTGAAAGCTTTTCCTCGAGGACTTCAAGGTCATATCATTCCATCCATGCTCCACACTTACGTCATTCAATCATCAAAAGATATAGAACTATTTTGCAAACCTATGCCCCTAGTCAATTAGGTGAGTTTGTTGCTTTGAACTTTGACTTGGTTGACTTGAGTTGGATTGATAAGCACCCACTGAGACCCATATAAGAGGTTGGATACTTTTGAGAGAGGTGCTTAAAGGGAAACATAGGCATACCCCCTTGTCTCACGTAACTCTCCATGTTGTTTGATTTGCCAAGATGATGCAAATTTCAGGATTCTTGTGCTAAGTTCCACATTGGTGATGCCCCCTAGTGTCTAGGACCTTGCTACTAAGTCATATTTCTCAATCTGAAAGGACTTTGTTATGGACCATAATGTAGGCTTGGGTTTTGGCTTGAGAAAGAAGCAGATGTAAAGGCTCAAACCTAATTTCTACTTATGCTTGGGTTTTAAAAGCTAGCAGCCATCTTCAACATTTTTATCAACTCTTGCTGTCTCTTGCCATCACTTTGTGTGAAAGAGTTAATTTCTTCAACAATGGCCTTTGCATGGATTGGAAGAGATGTTTCCTTGAAAATGCCCCTTGTATGACGGGGTGCTCATTCTTTCATTTGATTTTTCTTTCATCTCTCCTTGTATATTTTTTATTTTTTTTTGTATTTGCCCCAGTGTAGGGGATGGCTGCCTAGTAGGCTTTTCAAAGAGATTATCCAGATGTTCGACGTGGTTAGCAAGGGATAAGTGTTTGGGATAGAGAAATGAATGCCGTTCTTCATCTTGAAACATACGACAAAGTGACAGGAATCCTAGCCAAGAGATTTAAGGGCTTCGATGTTTAACCAAGCGAATCCTTTGAGACACATAGCAGATGTATGGAAACACGGCGAATTTCTCACTTTGTTTGTGCTCTAACTTTTGCCTAGACCGCCCTTGCGGGTTTTCAATCTAGCGAGCTCACTCCCTTTTTTTTCTTTGTTTTTCATTCTTCCTCTTCTTCCTCCTTTTTACTACTCTTCATACAACATGATTTTCTTGCAAATGAATTCCGCGAAGGTGCAGAAACGTTTTGCTTCTTAGCCCAACAAAAATGACATGGATCATAGATTTCAAAACTCGTTCTTAGCATTTGACAACTTGAGTGATTTATAATATGTTTCAAAAAGATATCATGAGATCACTTTGAAATCCCTAAGGATCGTTTTTCAACTTCTGACGTTATCATGAACATTCTATAGCAGCAACTCAGCACATGGGAAAATAGTTTGAAAATTGTGGCCGACCATAAGGTGCCTACGTATCCCAAAAAGAGAATCAGGCCATTCGTAGTTCAAGTGTAAAGAGATTTCTCATTTTGGAAGAGATTCACATTTCATATCGAGTGCAAAAAGCTAGTCAAAAACCGTGATGAACAAAATGACTTTAATTTTAAGAGAAAATAAACTCAAGACTCAAACTCCTAAAAGAAAATAAACCCAAGACTCAGATTGTACTAAAACATTGACTCAACATTCAGACTAAGACGTGATAGACTTGGTTGTTGCCGCTCAAACATTCAATTTGGTTGGAACACCCATTGATCAATGAGTTCTTGGATATCATGTTGCAATTGGATGCAATGATCAGTTTCATGCCCAGAAATCTGATGGTAGGCACAGTGCTTGGTAGGATCATAGTTTGGGCCAAATGGTGGGTTAGGTGATTGAGTTTTTAAAGGTTCAAGGAGTCCTTGTTCGACCAGAGTAGCCAGGGCTTGAGATGGGGATGAGTTAAGATTTTGGCGGTGGCGGAGTGCACGACATTTAGGATTTCTGGAAGTGGGGTTCTGGTGAGTAGGGGTGCTTTGGGATGAATTTAGTGGAAACATAGCACTGTTGGTATTGGTGACAATGGTATGGTTGGGACGGCTTCTTTTGGATTTGGTGATTTCTCCCTCGACTTGTTCCATATGTTGAGCCTGCAGATTCATCATTGTTCTTCCTTGTCTTTTCTTGGCAAAATGAATTTCCTTTTGAACTGTTTTCTCGGTCCATCTAGCAGGGGGAGATGGAGGTGGAGCTTGTGGAGAGCTTCTTCGCAAACTGTGAACAATGGTGGTCAGGGCAGCCATTGATTCAACCAATACATTAACCTTAGCAACCAGAGCTTCAATCTTCTCGTCAGCCATTGTTGTCACGTCTTAGACAAAACCCAAAATTTAAGAAAAGCAAGAACTTAGTTACGTTCAGGTTGAGATGTCTAAAATCAAGTGTCTATGCAGTGCACACATTAAACACACTTATTGCCCTTAAAATGCAAATCTAGCATGATGGGGTGGTTTAACCAAATGATACTCGATGTTAGCACAGGGTCATGCAATGTGCTATGAGAAGAAATAAGGGTGATGAACTCCTCTTTTGGTTTCATCCCCTGCATGGTTAGAGAAAGACAAACAAAATGATATATATAGCACCATAGCTACTTTCACAGATTATGGATGAGTCATGTACAACATTTTGTTTCTATGCATGAGTTTATTGGATACCATAGACAGCCAGTAATTTTTGATATGGATGATTCTTAAGACTCGTTGTTTACAAATACTGCATGTCACTTAAGAAGATCCTACTATAAGACAGACCGAAAAAGTTGAGCAGATGCCCACAACAGAAAGTAGACTTAGAGTTTTATCGCAGTGCTGACGGCTATTTGAATGTTCCACAATTGTTGTCATTTGAGGATTAGATCAGGTTTTGCAAAAAAATTTTGAAAGTTCTTTCAATTCTTGATTAGGGAAGATTCCTTCATTCCACATAATGCTAACACGACCTTTTACCAGCTTTGGATTATTTATTTATTTATTTTAGTAAGTGCTTATCAAAACTTATTTTCACCAAAACACATTGAGGTTGGTCTTTCAGAAACTCATTCAACAAGTTTTTTCTTCTTTCTCAAAACATGATCGAGGTAATTGGGATTCCTATGATTACCTGTCAGCACATTGACAAACTCCTAAATCTTACCAACTCGTTGCAGTAAGGATGCTCAAAATTTTGAATTTTAAAAGATGGCTTGCTAGGTTGATTTGAAAGTAGGACTTAAAGTCCTACACTTGTCATGCTTGAATCATTCATGGAGAAATAAGTATTGCAAGTTCTATCCATAATATCCTCGACTTTGCATATAATCATCCATAATCTGCTCTACTACTTTACACCCCCTCTTTCCTTTAGCCTCGCAAGGCAAAGATTGCTAGAGCAATTCTAGTTCAATTGTCGGCGGGACAGCCAGTGTTTGATTTCGTTCTAGAAATCCATGCTTCGCGGTGCTTTAAGTAAAGCGGGAATGTTAAGTAAGCAATGATGCTTTCAAGATGCCAAAAACATACCTTGCAGGCAATGGCATGCCTTAATGTTTAGTTATAAAGACTTAAGAGTTAGGGCTCTTAGTTCATGCCCCAACCCTTCTACGCAGAAAGAGCTATTAAAACAACATATACAAGGTGTGAGGAAGAACTTGGAAGCAAAATGCAGGTAGGTTCCTATCCTGTAGGTTCCTGTCTTAGTTTGATAAGTTCTATGGCTTTCTATCACACGAAAGGTTTTAGGTAGTCTCAGGCTGCTCCGTTGTCAAAGGGCACCAATCCTTTCACCAGCCCATCATAGGCGGTAATTGGGTGATTCCCTTTTTGATATACCAAAAGGTACAAGTGACTGTGGAGTTTGCTGGAACCCCTAACATAGCCCTTGTCATGCCGGGATATTAGATGAACTCAACGAGGCTTGCCTGCTCGATGTATATGATAAATGAATTAATTAAGGCATGTATTAGTCTTATGTTGAACTTTCTAGTTATGGCTCTCATGTCCCCAGCAGAGTCGCCAGAAAACTGTAGACACCTCCCAAACGGGGCATCGCCATACAGTTGGCTCATCACGTTGTTTGCTCGATTGGTTGCTTGCTTCATAAACCAAGATCGTGGATACTTCCATGGCTAGAGGTATCACCACACGATAGCGGTTATCATCAAAACAGAGTCGCCACCCAGTTTATTAAAACTAGAAAATAAGTAGAGATTCTGGGTACGGAAGCCAAAAGTACAGTAAGGGGAAGGTGTTAGACACCCCTCTCTGCCTAGCCGCGAGGCTAGCCCATAATCATTCAACATAAGACATATAGATGCTTTATCTATCCATACACGTAGTCTGTTTTTATCCTTTAAACAGTTAATAAGGTGAGCCGAGACTGTAAGTGAACATGCGTCAGAAAGCAGTAAACAAATCAAAACTGTGCCAGCAGATCGATTACTCGGCCGGTGAATGGATGTCACGGCCGAGGAATTGGGCTGGTTTAATGTACCGGCCGAGGCATCGAAGCCCCGGCTGGTGTTCTTCCTCACACCAGACAGAAAGTTTAACAAACTATCAGAAGGCTACGATTAGTAAATTAAGCATAAAATAAACCAAACCAGAGGCCGTTGGGCCTCACCACCTTGATCCCTCAGTTGCTTGATTGCTTTGGATCGATGGAGATTGACTGATTGATTGCTTCTTGGACGAAACCCTAGGGCTAGGGTTTGAACTCCGGGGTTGGATCGTCTGATTGATGGCCGCCTATGGAAGGTTGGGGCTTTTGCAGAGAGGGTTTTTGGGAGTGTATAGCCAGAATTTCGTGGCTTGAATGTGTATAGATCTGAGGATTTTCGTTGTATTGTCGTCTCTATTTTCGGAGGCCAAAGGCCTCTTTATATAGGCAAAGGGATGACACACTTCGTCCAATCAAATCACGGGGTTACAATTGCATTTGCATTGTAACTCGAACTCTTCAACGTAATCCCTGAATGTAGCTCGAACGCATCGGAGAGGCGGTGGATCGATCAACCGACAGAAGGTTCGAGAGTCTGGAAAAAGGCCGATCTGGCAGCCGAGCAAAGGATGTCACGGCCTGGAAATGGATGTAGCGGCCGAGCCATTGATCTGGCGGCCGAGGCTTCGATCTCTCAGGGATATTTTGGGTGCAACAGGTTGCTCGGGTGAGGAATGGATGTTAAGGCCGTGAAATCGATGTTGCGGCCGGTCGATGGATTTTCCTAACACATTATATTTCTGTCTGAAAGGCTATTTGGCTCTGGATTGGGTCCTCTAAGTGGCTCAAAGTTCGTACCATAAGTCCATGGGTTTCATCAAAAAGCAATCAGCAATCATCGAATCCGTATCATCATCGGGATGGTCCCAAGGTGGGAGTTGAAATAATCGTTAGGCCAAATTGGGGTGTCTACACACACGTCATCGTGAAGGGCTCATTCAAGCACTCTCTCAACTGAAAGTTCCCTCTGCCATAACCCCCGATGAGCTAGTGGCACTGATCAAAACCATACCTATCAAGCATGCCATCACCTTTACTGATCGAGACCTACCTGTCGAAGGAACTGATCACAATCGACCGTTGCACATCACCCTGAAATGCCATGGCAAATCGGTTCCAGTGATCCTGGTTGACAATGGTTCAGCAATTAATGTATGCCCACTCCGTGTCGCCCACTGCTTAGGGTACAAAAATAAGGACTTCTCTCCATTAGAAGTCAAGGTCCGAGCATATGATAACACTCGGAGAGATGTGGTTGGGACTCTCATGCTTCCTATGACTTTCGGACCGTATCAGACGGAAGTGGAATTTCACGTGGTAAACATTCCCGCCTCTTTCAACCTGCTATTAGGAAGGCCCTGGCTGCACCGACCGGACATCATGGCCGTGCCCTCCACGCTTCATCAGAAAATCCGATTAGGATTGGAAACGGGAATGCTCACTATTCACGGGGACTTTGGGATTCATGCCCCTGTTGAAGACAATGCCCCACTCTTGGAAATTCAACACGGAGAAGAAGATATCGCCTTGGGAGGCTTCTCTCTGGATACCTCCCGATCTGTCTATTTGGTTAGAATCGATGACGACTTTGTTGTCAGCAATGTTGCCATCAAAATAATGAAGAACATGTCTTACATGCCAGGATTGGGACTGGGAAAGAATCTCCAAGGCCCTGCAATGTTTGAAGCCCAAGGCACTCTGATGCGCACAACTGGCAAGGCGAAAAGGGGAAACAAGCTAGAAGACTACTTCGTCAAAAAGGAAGTGAAGCAGATTTATCAGGGGCAGCCAGAACCATTCTGGGATGAAGAAACCAACACCTTTCTACCAGGATTTGAGATATTCACAAATGATGTTTGGCCGGAGAGTGATGAGGAAGTCGAAATTATGAAAGGACAGAAGAAGCCCGCCGACTGGATTGAGGTTTTTGCCATAGGTAGTCTCGCAACTCTGTTCAGGGAGGACGAACCAATGGGTACGGCTATGGAAGCGAAAGTGCTGATGATGGAACAAGATACTCCTGAGGATCCGACTTTGCTCATCATGGATGCCGCTGGGGAGTACAAAAACTGGACTTTCATACCGAGTGCAACTCGCCATGGATATGAATCCGAGTCTGAGTCTGAGTCTATCGAGTCCTCTGAGTCTTCTGAGTCTGACGAGTCCGAGCTGGTGCCTCTTGGCCTAAGCTCCCAAGGTCTGTATTTCTAGTTCGAATCCACCCGTGTGTATGGTGCCCCCGAGGCCTCCATTAATAATGAAATGAATGAATCTGATTGCGCTTACTTCCCTAACTTTGAAATAAATTGTGTTGACCCTGATGATGAAGAGATCAATTTCGATGGGGACATCCCTAAAGAAATTCGATCCATAATCGAAAGGGAAGATGAAAGGCATGCTCAACCTGTAAAAGAAGAAATCGTTTTAGTAAATTTGAGAGATGAAGGGAATCCCCGGATGACCCAAATCGGTTCCGCACTATCTGCTGAAGAACGCGAAGCCCTTATAAACTTGCTCAAGGAATTCGAAGATGTGTTTGCATGGTCACACGCAGATATGCCCGGAATCGATCCTAAAATCGTGGAACACCGGATCCCCCTTTATCCCGATGCAAAACCAGTAAAGCAGAAACTAAGACGCATGAGACCTGACTGGGTGCTTAAGATAAAGGAAGAAGTCACCAAACAGATCGATGCTGGATTCTTAATGGTAACCGAGTACCCTCAGTGGGTCGCAAACATCATCCCCATGCCAAAGAAGGATGGTAAAATAAGGGTCTGTGTTGATTTCAGGGGGCCTTAACGAAGTTAGCCGTAAAGATGACTTCCCGTTACCGCACATTGATGTGCTGGTTGGCAATACTGCCGGCCATGCCCTGCTCTCCTTCATGGATGGTTTTTCAGGGTACAACCAAATTCTCATGGCTCCGGAAGATCGGGAAAAGACTACGTTCGTCACTGAATGGGGGACGTATTGCTATCGAGTCATGCCCTTTGGACTAAAGAACGCAGGATCTACTTACTAGCGGGCCGCCACAGCATTGCTACACGACATGATTCACAAAGAGGTGGAAGTCTACGTCGATGATATGATTGTTAAAGCCAAAGAGCGAGAAGGACATCTGCCCGCTCTCAAGAAGTTCTTCAAAAGAATCAGTAAGTACAAGATGCGCCTCAATCCCGCCAAATGCACGTTTGTAGTCACTGCAGGAAAAATGCTTGGGTTCATGATCATCACCCGCGGCATCGAAGTCGATCCATCAAAGATCAAAGCCATCCTAGAAATGGAGCCACCGCGATCTGAGAAGGATGTAAGGAGTTTCCTTGGCAAGGTGCAGTTCATCAGTAGGTTTATTAAAACCTGACTTCGACTTGCGAACCCCTATTCCGCTTGCTCAAGAAAGGAGTGCCGTTCACTTGGGATGATAGTGCCAGAAAGCTTTCGAAGCCATTAAAGCCTACCTGAACAAGCCGCCAGTACTAACGCCACCCGTAATAGGAAAACCTTTGATCCTATACCTGTCAGTCACTCCGTCTTTAATGGGGTGTATGTTGGCACAGGAAGGAGATGATGGGGTTGAAAGGGCTGTTTACTACCACAATAAAAAGATGGTTGGACCCGAAGAACGTTATACTCCTTTAGAGAAGACATGCTGGGCACTCGTATGGGCTTCCAAGAAGCTGAGGCATTATATGCCGGCTTACCCAGTGAAGCTAATATCTCGAATGGATCCCCTAAAATATCTATTCGAGAAACCGGCTCTCGCAGGTAGGATGGCACGATGGTTGCTGATGTTGGCCGAATTTGAGTTAAATTGTGTTACCCGAAAGTCAGTGAAAGGAAGAGCGGTCGCAGAATTCTTAGCCGATTGCCCAGTCGAGGGAGGGGAAGATGCCGAATTCAAATTCCCTGACGAAGACATAATGACGGTGGCCGAAGATGTTTGGCAGTTGTATTTTGATGGAGCAGCTAACGAGAAAGGGATCGGAATCGGTGTGCTGCTTATTTCGCCCGATGGATCACACATCCCATTGGCATTCAAGCTTAAACTTTGGAGTCATGAATAATCAGGCAGAATACGAAGCTTGCATCGTGGGCATGGAGGTAGCCATCGAGATCGGCATAGAAAAGCTGGAAGTTATAGGAGATTCGAATTTGGTTGTATCGCAGGCAAATGGCGACTGGAAGGTCAAGGAAGAAAAGCTAAAACCGTATCATCAGAATCTCGAAGACCTCATCCCTCACATTAGCAAGGTGACGTTCACTCATGTCCCGAGGCTCAAAAATCAATTTGCGGATGCTTTGGCAACACTGGCATCTATGGTTGAGATCCCCGTCGGCATGAAGTTAAGACCGATTATGATAGAACAAAGAGACACACCGGTATACCAACATATCATAGTGGTCGACGAGCCTGACGATGGCCACCCATGGTTTTATGACATTTGGAGATATGTCGAAAGAGGAGAGTACCCCATGGAAGCAAACAAAAAGGGTCGAATCGCTCTTCAAAGGATGGCAGCTCAGTACATTATCTGCGGAGGAAACCTATACCGAAGATCGCACTGTGGAACGCACAAATTATGCATCCATGGAGAAGATGCGAAAAGGGTAATTGAAGAAGTTCACAAAGGTGTATGTGGTCCTCACATGAATGGCATAATGCTCGCCAAGAAAATCCTCAGGCAGGGGTACATCTGGTCCACTATGGAAACGGAATGTGTAGAGTATGTACGAAGGTGTCGAAAATGACAAATTCATGCCAACCTCACGCATGTTCCGCCACACGAGCTACAACAAATGACCTCGCCATGGCCTTTCTCAACATGGGGAATTGATGTCATTAGGAGAATAGTGTCGGCAGCATCCAATGGTCACAAGTTCATTTTGGTAGTCATCGATTATTTCACGAAATGGGTAGAAGCTGCTTCTTACACCACTTTGACCGCAGTTCAAGTTGCGCACTTTATCAAGCAGAATGTCATTTACCGATACGGGGTTCCTCAAGCTTTTGTGTCTGATAATGGGGTTCATTTCAAAGGGTGAGCTCGAGAAGTGTTCGATGAGTTCCAAATCCTAGTGCACAAGTCAACGACCTATCGGCCGCAGACCAATGGCGCTGTGGAAGCAGCTAACAAGACGATCAAAGCTATTCTGGAGAAGACTATCCAATCCACGAGAGATTGGCATGAACAATTACCCCTAGCTTTGTGGGGGTATCGGACGTCTGTGAGAACACTAATAAGAGCAACACCTTACTCTTTGGTTTACGGAATGGAAGCAGTGCTCCCCATCGAGCTAGAAGTCCCATCTCTTCGGACTATGATTGAGTGCGAAGTCCAAGAGGCAGAATGGTTGGGTAATCGATTCGAAGAACTTATGCTGTTTGATGAACGCCGGTTGAGGGCTCTTTACCAAATTCAAGGGTATCAATGAAGGATTGCACGGGCATTCAATAAGAAAGTGAAACCCAGGAACTTGGCAGAGGGTGACATGATTTTGAAGGAAATTCGGGCTCCAGTTTACGACCCACGAGGAAAGTTTCGACCAAAGTGGTCCGGGCCACACATTATCAAAACTATCCTGTCTGGAGGAGGTACGCAGCTCATCGACTTGGATGGAAACGAATTCTCAACCCTAGTTAATTTGGATCAACTCAAGCGTTACTACCCCTGAGAGAAGCTTGCTGGGCTGAAAACCGCAAGAGCGGGCAGTCCCAGGCAAAAATTAGAGCAAAAACCAGCTAGGATGAAAACCCGTCAGGGCATCCTAGGCAAAAGTTAAGGCATACAATAAATGAGCTCACTAGACCGAAAACCCGAAAGGGCGGTTCTAAGCAAAAATTAGAGCGCAAAAGGAGAGTGTCAAAACCAGAGCGAACCCTACCCTAAATTACGTCATGACTTGATTCATTCGCCAGGAGGATACGTAGACAGTCTCACATCGAGACCCGGTCACGATCTATCGAAGTAAAAATCCAGGTTAAGAAGGCTTGAAAAACGGAATCGAGGAGGGGAAAACCCTCAAAAACTCATTTTTATTAATACGTTACTTCTACTACATAAGGTTGAGCAAGACTTTCAAAAACGAAAAGTACTACATAATCAAAACAGGTCTGCAATTTATTCAACAGTCAAGATAGTACGGTCAAGTTAGTTTCCTTGAGCTCCAGCCCTTGCAGCTATGTCACTCCTATGCCACTTTCGATAGCTCCCGCGTACCGCCACAGAAGGGTAGGGATGTGCATCGGTCACCTCGCGTGTCCTCCAGAAGCGTTGGTAATTGCTAAAGAGAGGAAGAACCACGTCCACAAGAACCTCTGCAGGGGCCTCCTGCCTCAAACCTAGCTGACGCTGGATACGGTAAGGGATGTAAAAGGTGAAGGCTCCCAAACCAGCAAGAACGACCCACTGAGGACCCATGAAGTGCACCGTCATAGGTGGAAGATCCATCCATCGACACCTCCAAGAAATAGTCTCCACTCGCTGGCGCCTGAGGAAGTCAACCCACTCGGCCCTGCTCCTATCAGCAAACTCGAAACACCACCGAGAAAGTAATCTCGCCTCATATAACCAGTTGCCAGAAGGAATGGTCAGCACATTCACCTTGTCGCAGAGCCAAATATGTAAGAAAAGAGAAAACAAGTAAGAAACCGTAGAAAACTGAGCCGAGTGTTGAGGTAAAATGAGAACGTGGCAGAAACCCGAAAAAGGAGAGCTGAGTGAGAAGCCAACCTGTAGGAGGAGAGGACTACCCCCAAAAGTCTCGGTCTCTCCAGAACAAACCTTGTCCAAACCTATCAGCGTCTCGGCCAGAACCATCGGCATCACATCCTTTCGGGCCTCAACTTGTACGGCGACACTGACCAGTGCCGAGCTAGCATGACCGGCAGAAGGGACCAAAAGGCAGGCCGCAAGCAAGCACATGCAGAGGGCAGTCATGCGTCGAGTCTGATAAGTCATGTCCGCGAGTTCGCCGGGAGGAGAAAACAGCTCGATAAGGCGCATGACATTGAGATGGCCATTTCTAACCAAATAGAGAGCAGCACCATCACTCAATCCAAGGGCCGCGGCCAAAACTCTGTAAGTGCTTTCGCGCACAGGAGGAATGATGACCTCCCCTGAACCGAAACCCCTAAGATATGCACGGAACTCCTCGACAGTAGGACAAAGCTCCTGATCGCCAAACCGGAACACATGGACCTCCGGATCCCAGAAACTCGCGGCTGCCCTCAAAAGCTCGGGACGAAGACGAATATTGCGAAGGTACCGCATGGAACAGAGACCGTGGGCTCGGAAGTTGAGCCAATCAACACCTTCCATGGAAGCCAACCATGGACGCAGCGAACCAGCGAGAGAAAGAGCCATTGCAAGGAGTAAAGAGGAAGATAGGAGTTGAATGAGGTGAGGAGAATGTGGTATAAGGGAGTTTGAATTTATAGGAGGGGTGGAGAAGACAACTTCAACTTTTAAAAAAGTCTTGGGCTTCCCAAAATGCATGTTTTCCATGAGTCTTACATGGGAAAGAGCTTAGTTGCAAGCCCTAAAAGGTTCAAAACAGACATGCACTGGTTCGGAAATGCCATTGCATGGGTCAAACCTCAACCCCCGAGCAAAATGCCTTGGGAAACAGCAAAACTGGAACTTGTCAAGAAAATAGTCACGCACGGCACCTTGTGATGTCGCATGGCACGTTAAAGTCAGAGAAATCCAACGGCACCTTGATTGACATACCGTATGCCGCATCTAGCCCCGCGCGGCACCTTGAGGCATCCGCGCGGCAACTTGAATCTGCATTTCTGTAGTTTTTGACAAAGGAACATCAAAATGGAATCGGGGCATTGCAAAGCACCAGCAACCACTAAGACACACTCCAACGGGTATTTGGGACTTCAGGGATGTTTCGTCTCGGGACAACTCTCGGGATTCGTTGCCGTGATACAAAAATTCGTTAAAAATCTGTTTCTTAAGCCATGTCAAGTTGTCCAAACTTGTTTCGAGTCGTTCCAAGTTGATTTTCCGAGTCCCACAGGTCATAATGGTCAAAAGTGACTTGGTCCAAGTTCCGGTTCGTGTCCAAAGTCAAAACTCGAGAATGTCACGTGTTAAAGTCAAAGTTTTCTTACTTTTTGAGTATCTTTCAAACGAAGAATCGAGTTTCCAAGTCTCGTGTTAAGATTTAGAGGTCATTATTGTCTCGTAACTGTGTCCGAAGTTGGTCACAAAGGTGTCTATGTAAATTCTCGTATGCAGAGTCAATCTTACAAAGGTTTATCTAATTACTTTCTTTGATTTCTACTCTATTGTCAATATGCTTTGATTTTTAATGTGTCACTCATCGTAAATCTCACACTCAGCTCAATCTCTTGAATCAACGGCTAGTTGCGCGCTCCAGTCAATGTTTTAGTTATTCAGTTTTCTTCAAGCAAACAAAAGGAGATTGAATGGCATAAACAATGAAGGAACAAAATCTCTGTATATAGATTCAAAAAGCATCCATGAGTCGAAGTACAAAAGGGGCATAATGGCTCGATGATCAAAATCCTATCTACCAAAGGCAAACAGGCGCCCTACAAAAGAAGCACACATGCTCCATCAAAAGAACAAAACAAGAGAAGGAGCTCAACTCTCATCATCCCCGTCCTCGCTCTCCTCCTCGTCCTCCTCAGAAACCTCCTTGGCTGCCTGAGAGCCGCTCATCTCCTGAGTGCCAGTCGCCCTAGGCACGATGTTCCCTGCGGTGGCCTCCAGGTCAACGTCCGTAGGCTCGGCAGTCTCGTCCTCAGAGACGTCGATAGGCTCGTCCTCGGTCCCTGCCGAATGTCATGCCCTCTTCGACGGTGGCTCTTCCCGTGAGCCGGCAGAGGAGACCTGTCGCACTAGAAAATGGACGGACTTCCGCCGTAACCCCCATGAAGCCCCTCCTCTAGCCTGCAATGGTATAGCATCCATATAACATTTGCATCATAATCATGATACAAGCGATAGAAGTAAAGTAAATAGCTAAGGTTTGAGGGTTTACCATCGTCCCGCCAGCACGAGGTAGCACCTCTGGGAATGGCCCATGGCATACTGCCGCACTAACTGCTCCAGGCCCATCATGGCCTCCGCCATCTCCCTCACGTACTCTGGAGGCGCCTGCAATGAAGAAGTTGGTCAGAACATGCAAAGGAGCGAATTTACGAAGGAATGAAAGCACGTTATACCCGAGCAAGGAACTCTGGAGCGTCACCTGAAGGGTGAGGCACTACAACCAGGCCCGGGACTCCCTAAGCGGTCGTCACGTCCACTGTCCAAGAGAGGGCAGGGAAGGTAGTCCCACTCGGGCCTGCACCCTGGCCGTGACCTTCGTCTCCTCGGCCTCCGTCACCTCCACCTTGTCTCCTTCCCCCTCTTCCTCCAGCACCGCCTCTCGCCGCCTGTGCCGCTTCCGCCGATCCCTAGACTCCTGGATCGGCACGGGCACAAGATTCGCAGAGTCGCAGCCAGACTAGCGCCCGCCGAAGAACGGCTCCAACTCGAGGTCCGGCCGAGTGAATCGCCGACCTCCCTCCGCTATCGCCTGCCCCTTCCGCACTGCAGAGCGGAAGTGGCCTGTGGACTCAAAGCATCCACTGTGGATCGACGTGACACTCGGTCACCCAAGTACCACTGCCAGCCGTAAGGGGACTCGAGAAGCACCCTCCCTCTGGCAACCTCCCTACTCTGCGCAACGTAGGGGATCTCGAAGCGGTCCCAGACCCGCCAGCGAACCTGTCATCAAAGAAGAGCGATATCAAAACGCTTTTTAAATGGAAATGAACAGGAAAGTTATGAAATGAATATGGAAGTGCGTTAGTACCTGATCAGGACGCAGCTCGTCTAGGTAGAGGCGGAAGGCATCCGATTTGCCCCTTCCCTTCTTCACTCACTTATACTCCTTCGACCAGTGCAAGGCCCGAGGGAGTATCGTGTCGTCGGGACACGTGGTCTCGGGAGGGTACATCCCTATCACCTCATACGTCCAAAGCTGCAATTCAAGACATTGAAAGTTAGCACAGGATATACATTGAATAAAATACAAATGGAAAGCTAACTATTCAAAAGAAAGGAAGGTATACCTCACAGACCCTCCAATAGCCTCCAAGGCTCACTCCTGCCCAGCGAGAAAGAGACCCCATGAAGGTGTAGCACATCCCCAGTGCTGCACCTCCCCAGTCAAAACGGGCAATCTCCCCGACGTCCCTCAAAGCCGAGAGAAGCGAAAGGTGTACTCGGTTGCGCCTGTTGGGAAACAGGGACGCAACAAGCAAGTATAACAGAAAGCACCTCGCCGTCTGCTCCTCCTCCACCTGTCGGTTGGAAGGCTCTCTGTCCAAAACCCGAGTAGCTGGGCATACTTGGTGTCGTCGGCCTTCGCCCTCAACTCGTACCCCAGCATCTCCCGCTGGAACGCTGCCTGTCTCCCTGTGGCAGCATCAAAAGGGATAGGGTTAGCTTGCCAAAAGAGAAGTGGAGGGTATTCATCGTGTCCCACCACCTCTCAGCCAGAGCCCTCACCACTGGGCGGTCATTGCACACACCCCTCGTCAACACCCCGACAAACGCCCCAAAACCTGTCTGCCTCACTATCTCCTGTACCGCCCAGGCAACCTCTCCCAGAAAGTCGGCACGTCAACCGAACCACTGTAGCACGAGAGCGAGATCGCCTGTTGCAACAAATCAGCAATTTAATAGGCAGACATGGCATGCAATACAAATGGTATACCTAGATGCAAGGAAATGGAAGCATAGTGCATTGGAATTTGAAATACAAATATTTAAAGTATACCTCATCTCGGCGCAAGGAAAGGTGCTGCTGTGGATCCCTCAGGACTAAAGCCTCGTCGTACGAAGGCCTCCTCGGTGCGTAAGGGTCTAGAAGTGAAGGCACCACCACGTGCTGAAAGGGCACGTAGGTCACCTCGTCATAGGCTCCTCGCCTCTGGAAGGCTAACGGCACCTCGTTAACCACACTGATGCGAGGGACCATAACCTCTCCGGCCTCATCGTTAACTCGCTCCTCCGCAGCCTCCGGCTCCCTAGCACCCCTAGTCCCGAGCTCGGCCTGTAGCTCCGCCTCACGGGACGCAAGTAAAGCCTCCACCAACCCAGGGAACCCCCGCACAACCTCAAGCACGTCCTCCATGGATGCTGTCGCTAAGTAGTCACCCATGCTTATATGGCGTGACGACCCTACACCTGGGCCGCTGCCCACGAACATGGGCGGTGTATCCTCCACCATCGGCTCATCCTCAACGATGGGGGCCTTCCCCAAGTCAGCCCGGGGCTCTCTCACAGGAGAGGTCTCTACCTCCTCTACTGCCTGGTCTAAACCACCACCACTGGGACCCTCCGTGGTCCTCTCCTCCACACCAACCGCTGCCTCCAATTGGCCTAAGGCCTCGGCGTTGCCCCTCGACTCCACTGCACCCGGAGCCTCTGTCCCTTGGCCGTACCTGGCCAACACCACGCTATCACCATCGCCACCACCACTGCCGTCTACCACGGCAGCCGAGACCATGGTCTCCTCGGCCAATGCCGGTTGAACCGAGACCTCTGTGGTCTCCGGTACACCCCTGACCATCGCGTCACCCCCCGAAGTAGTCGGGGGTGGTGTAACATCGACCCGAGGTGATTGGTCACCCCTGGGAATGTTGCCCTGATCCATATATGAGGGAAAGAGAGAGATGATCGCGAGAGAGAGAACAGCGAGAGAGAGAGAGAGAGTAGTCTGGAGAGAGAGAGATAGCCGTGAGAGAGAGAGATAGTCGTGAAAGAGAGAGATGATCGAGAGAGACAGGAGAGAGGGAAATTCAAACGTGTAGGGTGTATTGTACACACCTCGCGTTTATATATATAAACCCCCTGAACCGGTTCCCCTAGGAACCAACTCTAGACCGGGTTCACAGCCAACGAAGCCACACTGCACCTTGGAGCTGGCGCGCGGTACGTCGAACGGGCATGCAGTACTTTTGGTTTGAGTTACCATGCGTCTCCCATTAAGCTATGCACGGCAAGTTGATTTGTTTCGACAGTTCTGATTCCAGAAAGTAGTTCGTGACGTTTGGAGAGATTGTACTCGATTCGTTCAAAACCATAAGAGTGGATACAAGCAAGTGGAAGAAGGAAGGGACTTTTCATTAATAAAAGCCCGGGGTTTCCCCCGGGATCGTTCATTACATTTTTCAAAAAAAAAAAAAAAAGAAAAGAAAACAAAGAAAAGGAAAAATGGGCCTACTGCCCTTTCTTCTTCTTCTTCTCATCCTCTTCTCCGCTCCCCTCACCTCAGTCACTCCCCATGTCCGAAGCGTCGTTCGCATCGTCCGAGCGGTTATCCAAACCATTCGGATTCTCATCAGAATCCTCCACAGAGTCGTCAGACCCACGCTCCAGTGCGTACTCGGGGTCATGCTTGTCATCTAGTTAGTCAAAGGCAAAGTCCTACAGGTTGGAGACGGCACGGCAGAGGGTGCGAATGGTAGTGATAAGCCTCGCGATCTGCGCATTCAGTTCTTCAATCTCCCCGCGATAAAAAGGCCATCTCGGCCTCTAGGGAGACGACCCACGCTGCCAAATCGTTGTTCGCCATGGACTGGTCTTGAAGGGTGCGTAGAATGTAGAAAGAGTTTAGAGAATTTGTTGGTGGTGCATAGAATGAGGCACCACCATGCTTATAAAGCCATTCCAGCCATCGAAGGGGCACGCCCGAATTAATGGCACCGTTAAACCTGTCAACTGTTCTCGAAAATCGAAGGGATGCCTGGGAAAAGGAGGTACCGTGCGACACCTCCAACACCCACGCAACATGTTGACCTAGAAGACTAAATGCTTTTTCTCGAAAATTGATCCACTCAGCCACCAAAATCCTCTTGGAAATCAAATGTTCCAGCCGTTTTACAGCCATAATCTCTTAGAATGTTGTGCATTGATTATTGCACCATTTGATTCTTATCCCCCGGAACTCGTGGGATTTCGCGTTCCCCAAAAATCTGTCGTAATTCACACACAAAAAAAATACGTTCTTCGGGGCTCAACTCAATTCACCATCCCCGTGCGGCCTCCCAAAGGCCCGTCTCAATTTCAAATTTGTCGCAATTTGTCTCAATTTCAAATTTGCCTCTCTGTAGGCTCGTTTCGATTTCAAATTTGCCTCTCCGTAGGCTCGTTTCGATTTCAAAATCACCTTTCCATAGGCTCGTCATGTCTCAATTTCAAATTTGCCTCTCCATAGGCTTGTTTCGATTTCAAATTTGCTTCTCCGTAGGCCTGTCTTAATTTCAAATTTGCCTCTCTGTAGGCTCGTTTCAATTTCAAAATCACCTCTCCGTAGGCCCATCTCAATTTCAAAATCGCCTCTTTGTAGGCCCGTCTCAATTTCAAAGTTGCCTCTCTGTAGGCTCGTTTTGATTTCAAAATCGCCTCTCCGTAGGCTCGTTTCGATTTCAAATTTGCTTCCCCGTAGGCTCGTCTCAGTTTTAAATTCGCCTCTCCGTAGGCTCGTCTCAATTTCAAATTGGCCTCTCCGTAGGATCGTCTCAATTTTGCCTCTCCGTAGGCTCGTCTCATCTCAATTTTTGTCTCCTGAGGGCTCATCTCAGATTTTCGCCTCCCGAGGGTTTGTGACGAATTTCTCATGACATTTTGCACGACACATGGCACCACTAACACTCTATTGTTTTTCGTCGCACGATTTTGTCCTCCAGGACTCGTTTTCTCGCATTTCGCTGTCCCAATTGAACTACGCTGGTCTGATCCCTACAACGGGGTACGTAGGCAGCTCCCCGAGCGCGACCACCATTGTCATTTACCCACATTTTCATTTTGTCTCTGTTCAAAGGCTCTAGAGCAACGGATTGGGATGCCTATTCTTTAAGCGTCACTCGTACCAGCCAATGGTATCTGAGTTACGTTAAAGAGGGACTACTGTAGACACCCCAATCCGGACCTCGGAGAGTCTTTGTCCGCCCCGATGATGAAATAAAGGAAACGATACCTTTGTGAGCTTGAAAAAGGATTTCCTCTAAGCCCATGAAAGACAAACCAACCAAAAAGCCCAAAAACCTAAAGAGCCCAGATAAAAGCCCAAAAACCCCCTGGACCGAAACAGGAGATACCGTGCGGAATGGCACTGAAGCGCACGACACGTTGAAATTCAAGGGGCCGTGCACGACCAACCTGTACCGCATGGCACCTTGAGAAAAGTTTTAACTGGCTCAGAAAGCTGTTGGCCACGCCAGTTTGAGCCACAGCTGATGAATGGCTGAACCGAAAGTGCACTTCTGGCCCGCCCAGAAGATACCTCCACTATTTGAAATTCAAAATCCTTGGCCTTTTGCCTATAAATTGACCCCTCCACTCAAGGGGAAGGAGCTCTCCTTTTGGCTCTTTTCTTGGCTTTTGGGCATTCTTACTCCATAAGCTGTCTCTCTCTAGTTTTTACACCCACTTTCCCATTTCCATTTCCATTTCCAAGTCTTAAAGAATGCCATTCCCAAAAGACGTTCTTTAAGTACTTTCACTCACTCCCTTCTCATCATTGAAGTTGATTTCTCATCAACTTCAAAGCCCCATCCCCCAAAGTACCTAACCTTCTCTCACACCCATACTTTCTTTGTCTCATTCAACCTCTTCCATCCACATCCGTCGTGATCCATCCTTATTCTCGCATCAACCATCCTTGATCAAGCTCAACACTAAAGGTAAGAAACAAGTTTCCTTGGACTAGACTCGGTTCTGGTCCTGAGGGGAACTTTTCTATAGTTAGATCTAATCCCTTTTGGTTAGATTCTGACTTAAAACTCATTTTCATAAAATAAAGTCAGCAATGTGCTGAGGTTGAGGCACCGCGCGGCAGGAAGACCAGGCACGCAGCACCTTGATTTGCAGCGCACGGCACCATATGTGTTGATATCATCGTAGGCAGGTTGTCTAGATCTGAGTTATCTTCTGTTGTGGTCAGTCAGATCTGGCCGCTAATTCTTTTTTTTTTCTTTCAAAACAAGACCATATCTACAAGCCATGTTTTGGCTCTTTAAAAAGGTTTTCTAGATCATCCCGAATGATCAAGTACTTTAAAAAAATTGTTTTAAAGCCATGTTTTGAGAAAATCACGATATCCTTGGGATGATCTGACTATCGTGAGGTTTCTGATGAGTTTTCCAAAAGATGTGTGGAGAAAGAAACGAGCTGGATAATGTTTTAAAAGCCTGTAATGGTCTGACAGCAGAGCAGGTATCCCGCACGGCATGTTGAGGTGCCGCGCGCGGCATCCAAGTGTGTCGTGAACAGTATGACTAAGGTCCAGACAGTTTGCTGTATGCCTTTCATTCCATCTGCTCACATCATTTTATCATTACTGTATAAACAGCACCACACGCACGATAATGTGATATATTTCCCATGTCCCTTCCCCGCTATTTGCCTTTTATTAAAGAGCTTGATATTCCAAATGACATTCGAGATTCCCCCTTTTGAAAACACTGAGTAGAGACCGCTTTTAACCGGGCGAGTGGGGTGCTTTTTAAAGAAAAACCTTCCCCATTCATAACGTGGCTCCCGAATCCGAAATCTCAACGTTTCCGCTAGATCAAAAGCCTTTTGGAAACGAGTTCTCGGTTTCTCGGATCATCCATCTCAAAAATCCGGGTGGCGACTCTTCAAACCAAAAGGGCGCGGGAGCCCACAATAATCCAACCCAACTACCCCTCTTACTTTACGACTTGCAAGCAGCAGGTATCATATGGCAGGAATAGTAAATCAAAGATTTTTTTGCATAAATTGATTTATTACTATCCATTATCCTATTGTGCGATCTAAGATCTCATCCACAAGATTTTTCCTCCCCAACCGCTAGCCATGCTCGATCCTATGAGATCACTTCCCTTTGCTGTCGCAGATACACCTAAGTTATACACCGAGTGTGCACCCCAATAACTACAACAAAGGGTAAGCTTATCATGCCTAAATCATGACTAGGGTTCGCCTATCTTATACACCACTTCACAAGCCACCTCACAATCATCACTGGACTCTTGCCAGTCTATCAATTTATCACTGGACTCCGCCAGTTTCAATCTCATCACAGATCTCATCACATCTCAAAATCATGCCTGCGGGCATTCTCTGGAAAGAAAAACTTCCCAATTTATCCATTACCTAGCATCGTCTAGGTGAATTCTATTTTGCATACCACCCCATGTCTCTAGGGTCCAATCTAGCATTCAAATCAAGTATCGGAGCAATGTATAAATAATTAAAATAGTAATTGGAACACATAACAAGCGAGGCAATCACGTAACTTTTTATGAATGGATTATTACCCTTAATCATGTATGACCAGGATGTCAATAACAAGGTAAGAACTTTTGTAAAATATTTTAAAAATAATTTTCTAAGCTCTTCTTAATTATTTCTAAGAATTTAGATTGATCAAACGGCTAATTAAATACATTAAATAGGTAAAAACATTAGAAAAGTCTTCTTATCCCTAATATGAGTCTTAGAACTCCTACGCAATATGTCTAAGTGTCAAAAGTTGAGTTCGGAGGGTTGCAAAATTATTTTAATTAAGGATATTTATAAAAGTTGCCGAAAGTAGAATAAATGGATAATAAATAATTTAATAAATAAAATATATTGAGATCAACAAAGTTTCCTCCTTGGGATGTAAGTAACCTAAGAAAAATTACTCGGCATTAATCACAAGGTTTATAAGGTCGTAGAGTAAATTAACAAGATAACATCTTTGAAATGCGAGGAGTCTAGGAAAAATAGTTTGAGTGTTAAAACTTTGTTTGGAAGATCGTAAAGATTTTCATTTGTAAAATCTTGAAAGATATCGAATAAATAATTAATAAATAGATAAAAAAATCAAAAAATATGATATTAACAAGGTATGATCTTTGAGGTGTGAGAAGGCTAAGAAAAATAGTCTGGGGGCCAAAAATGGTGTTCGAAAGGTCGCAACACGAGTTCGAACCAAAACAGTGCAACACGCAAAGCTGGACTAGTTTGACCTTGTGGCCGCAAGGTCGGTTTTCTGGTTCTAGCGGCTGGGCCGCCCGAAGGTCGCGGCTGCAAACTCCATTGCAGATTTCGTTTTTTTGTTGTTTCTCCTCGCTTTTCGTGCATGGGATCGTATGGGCTATTGGGTTAAGCATAAAAACACTAAATATACATAGAGAAGTGGTTGAGATGGATTATAATACCTTGAATTGGATCGGATTGATTTAAAAAATGATTCTTGAATTTTGGGGAAGAAGACTTCGGGTTCTTTGACTGGGAAACTTTGGGA
>CM046398.1:12527069-12609569 GCA_025413875.1 Rhododendron molle | reverse complement strand
CCATATTTTTGTGAAGTTCCAATTCAAAATTTATGAAAAGAAGATGTGATGCTCAAAAAAACCCCATTACGCCTGTTGGGACATAGTCATGTTCCTTCCTGCCACAAGGGCAAAGGGTAATTTTACTACTATAGGGGGGCTGGTCTCCCTCCCCTGGGGAAGCCATGGCCACCCGATGCCGGGTGCCAAGGCACGTTGCTATCGAGACCACTCGGGCAATTCTTGGCCTTTTGGTGTCTGTTACTTGAGAGAACACTACGCGTCGGTAATGCTAAAAAAAAGATAGAAATGCCCCTGAAGCAAAATGCTATTTTAAGCCGTCCCGCAAGGCAAAGCACGGCTCTATCGGGCAAAGGAAGACACTATCGGGCAATTCTTGGCCATTGGGCCTCAGATACCCCGAAAAAGTCTACCCATTGGTAATGCTCGGAAAAAAGACCGAAATTCCCATAAAATGGCACGCTTTTTTAACTGGTCTAGGCTAGCCAAATCACGACTCTATCAAGGCAAAAACTAGATTTCCTTCGCCTTGTGGCCTCACTTCCTCGGGAAAACACGACCTGTTGGTAATGCTTGGAAAGAACACCGAAAGGCCCTCGAAACGGTGTGCTACTGATAAGCACCCGATATTACAATATAGGGTGCGCTATATTGCTAGTTTTAGTTAATTTTATTGATAACTCAGTTGTTTTTAATTGCTTTTTGCTTGCAAGGTATTTTGATTTTTGTTTTGTAGGAAATCACCTAATAATATGAGTTTTAAGGCCCAAGGTATGACAAGATTTTCGTAGACCCGATGATGGCCCGACGGCTCAAATTGGCCAATGCAGAGATCAAGAAGCGGGGCTGACTTTGAAGATACTCGGTATTGGTACCATGATTTTCTTCTAATCGGTACCGAAGTACCAAGCAGATACCATGAGCCAGCAGTAGCTCGGTATTGATTCCATGATTAAATTCCAATCGGTACCGAAGGCAATAAATGAGGCAGCTTTTAATTGATCGGTACCGATACCATGAAATTCTTCCAATCGGTACCGAGGTCCCTTCTTTGACTGTTTAAGTCTTCCTCTATCGGTACCGAGAGCTTTAGAGGGCATCTTTGGAGCATCTTATGGAATATTCCATGCGCGTACCTTGGAGCATATAAATAGGAGCGATGTCACTTGTACAAACAACTTTTTTATTGCATATTTTTAGATCTAGCTTAGATTTCAAATTGCTTTTTGCTTGTTCTTAAGTGTTCTTCATTTTCCAGCCTCGAATATTTCATTTTCTGCCTTAGTTAATTAGTTTTTGCTAGTTTTCTCTTTATTAAAGTTATAGACAATCTTTCGATCTATCAATATCACTGGTTTATTTCATGTCTTGTGATTTCAATATGTCAACTAGATTTTTGCTTGCTCTTATCTCTTTAGATATGTGTGAGTAGCTTTCTAAGGTTAGGTCATGGGGTGATTAGCACCTCATGGCTCGAGTAAAATTGCAATTGTCACCATAGTAAAATTGCAATTGGTTCGAAAATCGATGTGTAGTTCGGGTTTGTTTGTCAAATAGCTAAGGTGTTAACCTCCTTGATCATGTGTAGGTAAGAGCATCGCCTACTTACCACACATGATGCTTGGAGCTTTGTCGCTCAAGGCATTTGCTAAATAAATTCTAGAGCTAGCTTGGTAATTGAACCATTTTACCTTTCGGGTTAAGAACCTTAGTTGAGTATCTTAAACCGCGTATTTGGGTGAGAAATGTGATTCGACTTGAGTCGTGGGTGTTAGTTATTCCTAGACCTAACCTACTTTTTACCATAGTTAATTCGCTTTTAATTTAGCCTTTTTATTTCCACCGTAAAGTAAAACAAAGTTGGCTGCCTAAAGGCTGAAAACCCAGCTTAGTACTACAAATCCAGCAAAGTCGTATTAATTATTCCCTTGGGTACGATCCCGATCTTCCGAATTATTATGCTTCAATTGGATGCTTAAACCCTACGCTTTGGGTGATCTTATTTGATATATCGACAAACGAAGCAGCTAGTATAACTGATTTTGGCAAGGTGATTCTAGATTTTCTTTGCCATTTGGGCTGGGCTGTACCAACGGTTATAGTCCACCGCATTGTCGTCTAAGTGTTTCCATGTGTCTCCAATGCCATAGTGCCACCCCGTGACGCGCCTGCTCGCTTGGGTTTTTGATATAGCATGTTTATTGTTTCTAAACATGCTATATCAAAGACCCACGCGCGCGCATGCGGCACGACACTTTGGTACTTGGACACTTGGAAACACTTGGGCATATGCCAAGACAATGGTCTAGACAAGGCATTGGGAATCGCACGTGATGGTAGGCAAAAAAAAGTTGACTGTTCTAGCCAAGCCCTGGCGCTGGCTCACCGGGCAAAGCCAAGGCAAGGAGTTACCAGGTTTCTTGGTAACTGCTAAAAAGTTGATGGGTATTGTCAGAGTACCAAGTTGTCAGGAAACGGCTAAAAAGTTGCTGGGTATCGGCAACCAAGCTGTCAAGTAACGCTGGGTATTAGCCAAAAAGTTGTTGGGTAACAGCTAAAAAGTTGCTGGGTAATGGCAACCACATTGTCGGGTAATGTTGGCTATCGGCTAAAAAGTTGCTGGGTAACGGCAACCAAGTTGTTGGGTAGTGCTGGGTATAGGCTAAAAAGTTGCTGCGTAACGGCTAAAAAGTTGCCCGTTAATGGCCGAAAAGTTGCTGGGTATCGGCAACCAAGCTGTCGGGTAACGCTGGGTATTGGCTAAAAAGTTGCTGGATGTTGGCTAAAAAGTTGCTGGGTAACGTCTAAAAAGTTGCTGGGTAATGGCAACCAAGTTGTCGGGTAATGCTGGGTATTGGCTAAAAAGTTGCTGGGTAACGGCTAAAAAGTTGCCTGGTAATAGCAACAAAGTTGTCGGGTAATGCTGGGTATCGGCTAAAAAGTCACTGGGTAACGGCTGTAGGTGCAGTCAAAATTATTAATCTTTGACCAGGAGAGACCGTTTGACCGTCCAATGGCCAGCAGATACGTGGCAACAGGGTCCTCACGGGAAGGGATCCTCGGTCAAAGGTGCGTCCAAAGAAGCAGGTTGATCACCCAGTGAGGTAGGAACACGTGTACCACGCAAAGGATGATGTCCGCGGAGAAGGTCCGCGGGAGGGGTAACCGTCGCGGGACGATTACTGTCCCCGCGGAAGAACTAAAATGCACCAAAGAGGGCGCAACGACATAAAGCCGTACGAAGGTCCCAGGATTCCACTCGGACCTAAAGGCAGGATCCCGGGGGGCCCCGCGAAAGATGCACGACCGCCGCGGGACGCATCCTCGCTCCAAGCGGGAATTGGGGAAGTTCTTGTGGCTTGGTGGCTTGGGATGGAGGCAACGCCGCGGGGGACCGGGCACTCCCGCGGAGAGGTTCCCGCGGGATGTTCCGCGGAGAGGCTTCCACGGGAGGACTAGTTTCCCCAAGGCTTGGAGGTACAGGAGGGACATGTGTTGGGGTCTTATAGGAGCGCCGTTCTGGGCCTGACCTAGGCCCAGGTGCCCTATAAATACCCTTGACATTCCCAATGATTGACAGACAGAGGGAGAGAGACTTTTCTAGGGTAAGAGCAGGTGAGAGCACTGATTCTGTGGAAGGAGAACATTCTTCCCCGGAGAGAAGGTGACCTCACCCGTTCAAACCCAGGGAAAGCTGACATCACCCCGCGGAGAATACAAGGGACACTCTGCCTTTGTCTCCCCCGTACCTCTTGCTCCTTCCCTCACCCCACAAGATCTCCTCTCATTTCCTTCTATTAACCATCGACCAATCGCACCTCTCCAGCTCACATTTGCACACGTAAGCGCAGTCAACGGAACCCAACCACACCCACATTCAGGCAACTCTGCTGGGGAGGTGTCTTTTGGTTTATGGTTAGCACGCGCTCCAAGGAATACATTGAGCCACTGAGAAGGGGAACAATGACGGCGCCAGACAATGGCGCGCCCATCATCGAGGAAGTCAAAGAAACCAACAGCGCAGGCGCGGCCGCGTAGAAGCTGCGAGTCCTGCAAGACGGCCAGCGATAGTTCCTTGAGACACAGAAGCAGCTACTCGCGGCCTTCACAGGCCTCACTGAGGTCATCTCAGCGGCCCTCCCGAAGGCCGCGGTCGGCCAAAACGACGAACCTCCGCAGATCCATGCTGGAGGCAGCAACAGCCAAACGAAGCCGCCTCACAACCCCTTGCCTGTTAGTCCTCACCTGCGGCCCGTGCTCGTGGGAGGAGTCGCTGGGAACCCCGTTGGGGCCCGCGGAAAAGAAGCCTCCATCGAAGGAACCAGCACACCTTCCACGGGGCCCTACATCACCATGGCAGAGGACCAGGCTTTGCTGGCACAACAAAAAGCAAGTCAGGGAAGCAGAAAAGAGCCGGCCGCTGCTGAGGCTGCTACTCCATTCACGGGACGGTTCATCACTATGGTAGACATGCAGGCCGTCCTTACTAAAGAGAAAGCCAAGGCAGTCTTACCCTCCCTACCAAGCCTGGACATTCGTCCGCCTTACCCGTTGTCGATCTTGTCTTTGACATACCCAGATGGGTATATCCCACCTAAGTTTGTAAAGTTCGACGGCAAAGAAGGCAGCGCGCAGGAACACGTGATTCGTTTCATCGAATCTCTCGGAGCTCACACATCGGACTCTAACTTGTGCCTTCGTGAGTTTTCAAAATCCCTCACCTCCTGCGTGTATACTTGGTACGTCAACTTGGAGCCTTACTCGGTTGCCACCTGGGAAGACATGGTGAATAGCTTCTAAGCTAAGTTCTTCCAAGTCCGCGAAAAAGTAACCGTAATTAGTCTGACGAAGGAAATACAGACCAGCGGAGAGGATGTGGTAGATTACATTCGGCGATTTCAAGATCGCACGGTAGACTGCATTGAGTCAGTTAAGGAAGTCCAGCTCGTGGGAATCTGTATTGGCAGGATGATGGATGAGTTTAAGATGCTGTTGATTAACCTGAAGTTGGGGACATTCTCAGCCCTACTGGAATCCGCGTATAACATCCGCCACGTCGTGAAACCGGCCCGAAAGGAAAGCTGGAAGAGTAAAGCGGCAAACGCGACCGTAGCAGTCGCGGATGTCCCGCTCTCTTAACAGCCTGCCGGCAGGAGGAAATGAAGAGATTGCGAGTCTGGACCTGCACCCGACTATCCTTGCAGTATGGATGAAGTGAGAGCCTTGGTGACCGCATGGATCGTGGATGGAGAACTGGAACTCCCGCTTGTGGAGTACAAGCCAACGCGGGAAGACCGGGAGCACCCGCGGTACTGCATGTATCACAGGCACACCAAACACCCGACGGGTGATTGTTGGTCCCTGAAGAGATTGTTCAACAAGAAGCAAAATGCAAATGAGCTAAGGATAGGGCGCCGCGACATCCGCGTTGACCCTTACCCCGCTCATGGTCACAACAATGGAGAGGTCAACATGGCAGAATGCTATCCATTCATGTACGAAGATGAAAGCGATGGCGATAACCGCTACTATCTTGAAGATGACAGAGAGAACGGATGGGCTTACATGGTGTCTTGCCATGAGATTATCGAGGAATTTTGAGAAGGGCCAACCCCCACGGTCGCGCCGGACCCGAACAGTTCAGTTAAGATGTTGCAAAACAGCGTGAAGTTCCGCACGTTCTTTGACGTTTCGACTTCACGCCAGCCGCGCGCCCGGAGATAACCAAAGCGATAGTCAGCATCTCGGAGGTTCATCAGGAGTCATGCATGTCCGCGGAAGGGTCCGTCCCGCGGACGATCCGCGACGAATCCAACTCCGTCACTTTCTTGGATTCAGATCGGAGGGTGCCATACCCCCACAACCGCCCGCTGTACGTTACGTCCCGCGTCAATGGGATGGAACTTAAGCGGACTTTCCTCGATGGTGGGGCCTCCATAAATCTCATGCTCTTGTCAATGTTCAAGTGACTCGGGATCCAAGACAATCAGATAGTGGAGTCGCCCATCACCATCACGGGCTTCGGGGGTGACCGCAAATAGTCTCTGGGATACGTGGTCGTGGATTTGGAAGTGGGGGCAATCTGCTCCGCTGCCAAATTCCATCTCATTAACGCAGACCCAAATTACCACATCATCCTCGGACGTAGTTGGATGCACAAGTACGCGGTTGTACCGTCGAGCTATCATCAATGCCTGAAAGGAATTTGGGCAGGAAAGAAGGTTACCATACGCGCGTCGGAGAACCCGTTCGATACAAGTGAAGTGCATCTCTCGGACGCGGTCTACTTCTCGGAGTTGGGAGAAGTGTCTCAGGCAGTCACCGCGAGGCCGCGCGGCGTAAAGATCCCAGAGTGGGAAGACATTAAGAATGAAAGGCAGGAGACCCGAGAAAGAGAACCACCCGCGGTGGAGGCCGCAGCCCCCAGGAAGATCACTAAGACAAAGGAAGGGGGCAAGACGGTGTACTACTTATGACGGTCCACCGGGGCAACGGTTGACCATGAAGCCGCTGGCCCCGGTGGAACTTGTGCCGCGGTAGATGAAGAGCTAATCATGAAGCCGGAGCCTGCTCTGGAATGCATGCAGGATCAACCCAAGCCGCAGCAGGAGATGCTAGAGGAAGTTGATTTGAATAATGGGGTCGGTCCACGGAGGTCGGTCTTTATAAGCAAGGAATTGGAAGGGGAGTTCGTGAGAAATTGATCACGCTGCTAAAAGATAACTCAGATGTTTTCGCATGGCATTACAAGGAAATGCCCGATCTAGACCCGGACCTAGTCACGCACCACTTGGATGTTTTTTCCAACTCAAAGCTAGCTAAGCAATCCCAGCGGAAGTATCACCCTGATTTAGAGGGACAGATCAAGGAAGAAGTCCAAAAGCTGCGAAAGGCGGGCTTTATTCGCACAATTCAATACCTTGAGTGGTTAGCGAACATTGTTCCGGTGAAGAAGAAAAACGGACAGATCAGAGTGTGTGTCGACTTCCGCGACCTCAACAAAGCATGTCCAAAGGATGAGTTTCCGCTCCCTCACATCGATACATTGGTGGACGCAACCTCCGGCCACCAGATGTTTTCTTTCATGGATGGATTCAACGGGTACAACCAGATCAAGATGGCCCCAGAAGATGCGAAAAAGACAGCCTTTCGAACTCCCCTGGGAAACTTCTATTACGTCGTGATGCCCTTCGGCCTCAAGAACGCGGGGGCAACTTACCAGCGGGTTATGACCGCGATCTTCCATGATCTGATGCACAAGATAATAGAAGATTATGTGGATGACTTGGTGATAAAGTCCAAAGAGCGGGCAGACCACTTAGCGAATCTCGCTACCATCTTCGGCAGATGCAGAAAGTTCAACCTCAAGATGAATCCGCTGAAGTGCGCGTTTGGAGTTACTGCGGGAAAATTCTTGGGTTTTCTTGTTCATCGTCACGGGATAGATGCGGATGGGGCCAAAATCAAGTCCATCACGGAAATGCCCCTGCCCTACTCTCAAAAGACGCTCAAGCGGTTCCTGGGCAAAGTTTCTTATTTGCGGCGTTTCATCCTAGCATTTGCGGAAATTGCAGCACCTTTCGCGGACTAAATAAAGGGAAACGCGAAGTTCGAATGGCAGCAAGAGCACCAAGAAGCCTTCGAGCGGATCAAAACGGTTCTAACCTCCCCGCAAACGATGGTAGCACCAGTCGCGGGTAAGCCGCTGATACTCTATTTGACCTCCACCCCGAAATCTATTGGGGCCCTACTCGCGTAAGAAGTGGACGGCGCGGAACGCCCAGTCTACTACATTAGCCAAAAAGTCCAAGGCGCGGAAGAAAGATACACGCCAATCGAACGACACTGTCTAGCCCTCGTCTTCACCGCGCAAAAGCTCAGACACTACTTTTTGTCATTCCCGATCCAGATTATTACTAAGTGCGACCCAGTATGGTACCTTCTGTCTCGACCAGCACTCACCGGCCGGGTTGCCCACTGGTTGTTAGCACTCGCAGAGTTTGAAATTTCATGCGCCGTACTGAAGGCTATCAAATGTCAAGCCCTCGCGGATCTTTTGGCCCAGTCTCCAAGCGGCCAGTGCGAGCCCCTCGAAAAATCACTACCCGGAGATGGTTTCGAAGCTCTAGTGACCTGTGCTGAGGAGGCGCGCTGGTCCCTAAGCTTTGATGGGGCCACGGGTAGTGGATCAGGGGGCGCGGGAATAGTATTACAAGGCGGGGGAGGAGAGAAGTTCCATCTGGCTTACAAACTGAACTTCCCATGATCCAATATCGAGGCAGAGTAGGAAGCGTTGATCTTGGGGCTGGTAGCGGCGAAAGAAGGAGGGATTAAGCAATTAAAGATAGCGGGAGACTCAAAACTGGTGATCCTACAAACAGAAGGGGTCTACGCACTAAAGGAGCCCACACTGGCACCATACCGATCGATAGTCCAAAAGTTGATGAATTTTTTTAAAAGTGTTGGTTTTGTCCACAGACCAAGTTCGAAAAATCGTTTCCCAGACGCTGTCGCGACACTGGGGGCAAGAACGGAATTTGAAAAGGACAAAGCTTGTATCGAAATCATGAAGATGTTTGAGCCGTCCGCGCTGGAGGACTTCTCTGAACCAACAGAAGATTGGCGCGGAGCCATTAAGATACAATTGGCTACTAGCGTAGGGCACCTATCCACCGCGGAGCTGTCATGCTTCGTGATCCTGCGCAAAGAATTGTATCATCGCGCTCCGCAGGGGTGGCTTGGGCGATGTGTCAACCCGAAGGAAGCAGAGAGAGTTCTCGATCAGATTCACGACAACAACTGCGCGGACGAGATAGCCCTATACAGGAGAATTCAGAGGCAGGGTTACTATTGGCCTAGCATGAAGAAGGACGCGGACCTAATCGCAAAAAACTGCACGTGGTGCTCTTTATACGCGGCCAGGCCGGAGTGCTTGATGGTGAACTCCGGTAATGAAGAAGCGGATTGGAGGCAGGTCTATATTGACTATCTACGAGAGGGATCCCTACCTATGGATCGGGCCAGGTCCGCAAGAGTCCGCGGCGCGCGACGGTTCTTCCTCTAGGGAGAGCTGCTCTTCAGGAGAACCCTTGATGGGACGCCCTTGAGATGCATAAACAAAGAAGAAGCGGAGGAGGTTTTAAGTAAGACCCACGGAACCGAACATCAAGGATGGAGGAAACTCTATGAACAGTTAATCCATCTGGGGTATTTCTGGCCAACCATGGAAAGCAACTCCAAGCGGCATGTACGAAGGTGTCGAGCGTGCCAGAAGTTCGGGAATTTGGTTCATGCCCCCTCCGTGGAATTGCACTCCAACCGCACTCCGTACCCCTTCCACACGTGGGCCATGGACTTGGTCGGGCCAATCAGACCAGCCTCGCGGAAGAACAGGTGGATTTTGGAGGGGCACAGAAGTCTGTACTAAATGGGTTGAAGCTATACCGCTAAAAAAGGCCACTGGAGACGCGGAGGAGGCGTTCATCAAGGAAAATATCATTTGCAGATTTGGCATACCTAAGATAATCCTCTCCGACAACGGAACTCCGTTCATCAACCACCACGTGGGAAGCCTCTTTGACGAATATACAGTTGATCACCGTACCTCCAGCGCCTATTACCCACAGGGAAATGGGCAAGCGGAAGCAACGAACAAGACTTCAATAAGGATCTTGAGTAAACTGTTGGATGAACGCGGAGGAACATGGGCGAATCATCTGCCAGTAGCCCTCTGGGCTTACAGGACTTCGAAGAGGAAATCCACTCGTGCTAGCCCCTTCAGTCTAGTGTATGGAGCGGATACTGTGTTGCCCGCGGAGCTGAGCATGCTGTCCGCGCACATGATACTTGCAAAGGAAAACTCCGCAGAGGGGAGAAGGGCAGATCTAGAAGCTTTGGAAGAAAGGAGAGCAACCGCGGCCCTTGCTCACAACAAATACTGGGAGTCCGTGGCACGCTACTATAACAAAGGTGTGGTACCGCGGGTATTCAGAACGGGGGACTTGGTTTGGAAAGTGACCACTGCAGTGATGAGAGATCTGAAGACCCCGAAGTTCACGCCCAGATGGGAAGGCCCCTATGAAGTGATTAGCGCTTCTACAAGCGGATATTACCACCTGGCCCGCGTGCAAGACGGTTTCGAGACAGGGGCAATAAATGCCAAGTACATCAAAAAGTTCTACCCCTGAGAGGGTAATGGAGTTCCTGATCTCCTATTGCTATGCTCTTGTTCTTGTTCTTTTAATTATGCCTTCGAAATTCAATGAAAGGGGATGCATTTCCGTGAAGCAATTCTGTGTAAATGAATTACCAGACTGGTTGTCAAAGGCTTTAATGAGATGTTGCAATTATCCCTCCATTTATTGTATATGCTCTCTATATCGTATGTTGTGACAAAGTGGAAGCGGTCGCACAGGAAGAACATTCCCGCGGGCCTCCCTTCACTCCAAGCTCATTCCGAGGTCCCAACACTTAATGATTATCAAAAGAGGTAATGTTAAGTCTCCGCGGCCAGAACATGACCCGCGAAACTTAAGGATTACCGAATAGAGATAATGTTAAGGCCCGCAGGGTCAGAACATGACCCGCGCTTGCTCCTGACACTTAACGATTATCAAAAGAGGTAATGTTAAGTCTCCGCGACCAGAACATGACCCGCGAAACTTAAGGATTACCGAATAGAGATAATGTTAAGTCCCGTAGTGTCAGAACATGACCCGCGCGTGCTTCTGACACTTAACGATTATCAAAAGAGGTAATGTTAAGTCTCCGCGGCAAGAACATGACCCGCGAGACTTAAGGATTACTGAATAGAGATAATGTTAAGTCCCGTAGGGTCAGAACATGACCCGCGCGTGCTTCTGACACTTAACGATTATCAAAAGACGTAACATTAAGTCTCCGCGGCCAGAACATGACCCGCGAGACTTAAGGATTACCGAATAGAGATAATGTTAAGTCTCCGCGGCCAGAACATGGCCCAAGGGACTTAAGGATTGCCAAATAGAGATAATGTTGAAATTCTGAAGAGTCAGAGCATGACTCGCGTGCATTTTGAAACTTAGATACCACCAAGCAAGAATGATATTGAGTGGCAAAGGGGTCAGAATACGGCCCGCTGGGCTTCAATCGTGATGATGATGCAAACAGAAATAAATGCTACGGCAAAAAGCATTCAAAACAATAATCTTATTCCGATACTGCCAGTTTTATTCAAAAAAAAAATAAGAAAACAAAGTACATGTGTTACAAAAAGAAAAGAGAGAACGCAAAAAACAAGCTTAATCTAGCCAATCCGCGAAGACCAGCTATTCCGGGTCGGGGTCTTCTAAGTTCAGTGCCGCAGCAGCCAGTCCCGCATCGTACTTTGAGATCTGGGCAAACCTGGCCTCCAGACTCTGTTGCCGGGCGGCCTCTAACTGTGCGGCGAGGCTCTGAATCTTGGGCCTCAGGCTCGCCCTCTCCCCCGCGGCCCTCAGTGCGGTGCTCTGCGCGCTCAGCCAGCCAAGGTCGAATCCCATGACTCGAGCATCCTCCGCGACCTCCTGCAAGGCAACTTCCGTGTCAGCAGTGAAGTCGCTGAAACGTAGCTACGCCCAAGGGGCGAGCACTTCGTGGAGATTTCTGAGGAAAAGGGCCCCAATTTGGGTTGACCGTGGATTGAAAGGGGCGAACGTCTCTGGGTGCCTCCGGGCTATGGCATTGAGGAGTGAGTGGTAGGCCTCGTCCACTTGGTAACCCGCGGGAAAGAGGTGGACGGGAACTTCCGTCTCTGCCACCATGGGCCCCTTCCCACGATCCTCAGCAGGGCTCCACCTGGGTGAGGACTACTCCTGGGACTCCACTTCGTTCCCCTGTTGCTCCCCCATTTCCAAGTTCAAATCGGCGCCGAAATCTCCAAGAGCTTGGCTTCCCTGTCCTCCCAAAACATCGTCAGTTGGCAAGAAAGTCATGTCTTTAAATAGGGAATTGAGATCTCAGTCAGTAATAAAGGTGGGCCCCCCAAGGAGTTATTCGTTTACCTCCAGCTGTCGGTTTTCAATGATCAAGGAAGGCTGAGCTGGAGGAGTGGCCGCGCGCCTCGTGGATGGGCGGGGAGACAGAGCCTGGGAAGTTGAGTAGGCCGAGGAGTGAGGACTGGTGGCGTCTGGAACTGGGTCTCTCCCCACGGATGGTTAAGTATCCCAAAGGAAAGAGGCATTGGAGATGCCCGGAGAACCAGCAGCGACCCAGCCCAAGTAGCTTTCTGTGGAACGGATCCGAGCGCTGGTAGACTGTTGGTGAGAGCCCAATGAATGGTTGGAGGAAGAAGTCAACCCGAGTCGCCCCGCGAAAGGGAGTGGGAGGTCCTCCACGTCATCTCCCTCGCCCCGCAAAAGCTAGGCCGCCGTTGTAGAGAAGGGAGCCGCAGCGATCTCCGCTTGGCCAACGCATTCGCAGGTATCCATTGGCAAAGGCAGCTTGCGGGCCTCTGAAGCAGCTGCATGGGACGGAGAGGGGACTTGATCAGCGAAGTAAGCAATGACACTATCGGATTCCTCAGAGGAAGACAGCGACTCGGTAGAAACCGTGTTGGGATCCCCTCCAAGGTCCATAATGGAAGGTTCGTCAGGTAACATACCTCCCACCACAGCGGAGGTTTCCGGCTCTGGCAGCAGGTAGGAGACTGGCCCCATGCGGGGCTGAATCAACTCCACGTCTCCCGCAGCGATGCCTCTCGCGGGATGGACGACTGAGCGTGCAGGGTCTCCAGGCTGTCGCTCAGAGGCATGTTGTCCTGATCATCGTTGTTGTCATCATCGATGTCGACACGATCGTCATCACTGCGACCACCCTTGTCTATGCCTCCATCCTCCTCCCCGGAATGCACCGGGGCTGTTCAAAAGGGTTTTGGCGGTGAATAAGCTAGAACTTGGAAGAACAAGAGAAGCAGCGGAGCAGTTAATTAGAACGATAGAGCTTACCATCGAAACATTGCCGTTTGGAAGGTGTCTGGTGCGTCCCCTTCCGCGTCCTCGAGCGCGGCTTGTTCCGCTGCCACTGCCGTCGTGGCTGCCTCTGGCTCGAATGCCACGAAGCTGCCAACGTCCAAGTCCCGTTGCTGACAGAAAGAAGAAGAGGCGTCAGAAATAGAGAGGGGAAATCGAGTCGACTAAACAACATGAGTAGGCATACCCTGCGAAGGCGTTTACGGCGACGGCCCTCTGCCGCCACGAGAGCCCTGGAGGTGGAGGGGTGTGACGGTTCCACAGGAGTAGGGGGACGCACCCTTCCCCGGGTAGGGGCGGGGGTGGAAGCCCCAGCAGGAAGGCCACGTTCAAAGGGGCAACGTCCGCAATCACCCACATGCTCTGGGCTCCACGCCAGTCGACCCCCCTAGCCTCTGCGACGACCCGCAAAGAAGTGTCCCTCCTACTAAGTTCAGTCGCTTCCGCGACTTCTGCCTCCCCGCGGACCTACAGGGAGAAAGAATCCAGGTTTCTCCGCCAGAAGTGGCGGAACTCCGGGGTGTACCGCCCAATGTCTTCCCTGGAGGGAATGGGCAAGTCCCCGAGCTGCAACAGAATGTCTGTGGAATAAGGCAACGTGAAGCGCCGCTGGGACTCCACGAAGGAAGACACCTCTGGAGCGTGCCCAGGCACCTCTTGATCAAAGCTCAGCTGCCTGGCGAAACGGTCCGAGCGATAGATTGATACGCCGTATGCCCCGTTGTTGAGGAAAGGAAGGCAGCCCGGAAGAGCAATGAGGGCGGAATAGACCACCGCGCGGGCGATCGAGTCCTTCCTTCCCGCGGTAAAGAGAGAAGAACGGGCAGGCAGAAGGCATTGGCCAAGGCCAACTATGCCTGGAGAGGCTGAGCCGTACAGACGCGGGGCGAAGTTCTCTGCGATGTCGCAGAACATGTACCACATGGCATTGCTGCTGGTGTCAATCCATCGTTCCGACCTGGATTGACTGGCGGACGCCCGGAACTCCTGTGCGACTGGGGCAATGATGGGGAAGTGCTCGAAGAAGTAAGTGAGCAGGAAGCTGGTATGAACCATGGAGAAATGGTTGCACCTCCCCAAAGATCTAGCAAGATCAGCGTGGACCAGGTCCAGCTGACAATGGAGCGACCCCAGGAACAGCGGGGCCAGTGCGACGTTCTCGCCGCGGGCCAGGAGCACAGCAAGCGGAAAGACCGCCGGAGAGGGACTGTCCACTGGGTAGTCCAAGAAGACAAAGTAAGACAGGAAGAAGGCGAAGAAGCCAGCCTTGTGAAGCCGCCCCTTGATATGAGGACCAGCAACAAAGTCCCGCGGCATCCCCGGAGCGACTGTCCTCACGGGTTGAAGGTCCTTGAAAAAGAAGCAGATCCAACTCGCAAAGGAGGTCTTCTTGGCATTCGCCGTGGAGTCCTTGCAGACACGCCTTGGGCGGTGAATATGGGACCAGACTGGGCAAGTTTGGCCAGCCTCTCCAACTCCTCGACGTCCCGCCGGTCCACCTCGGAGAGATTCCAGATATCAAGGAGAGTGGTCCCGCGGAGGGGGAGGCGGGTAAGGATGATCACATCCTCCAATGAGAGGCCGCTCTCTCCCCACGTCCACGTGAAGGAATGTGTGTCGATGCTCCAGCGCGAGCATACGAAGTTCAAATTCCTGTTGGCCGCTCCCAGCCTCCGAATGGCCAGGCGCCGCAACAGTTGCACGGCATCAAAGGTGCAGGTGGTCATGAGAATTTGTTTAAGAGGGGGGTTGTTGACGACCTCGTCAACCGACTCGGACCAGTCAGTGGGTGGCGAGGCTTGGGCCCCAAATCGACACTCCGAATAGGGGAAGTCTCCGTGCTCTAGACGGAGTCGGAGGACGGAGGAGGGGTTGACTAGTTCTGCGTTCTCCAAGCTCGCGGGAGCCGTGAAAGATGTAGGGCTGGAAGTAGAGGGCCCGTCGACGGCGTAGGACTCCACCAAAGTCCAGAAGGGGTCCTCCACGGATCTGAAGGACGGGCCCTCTTCCATTGATTCGCGGTAGGGACGGGCTCCTCAATGATTAATCCCCGTGCAGCCATTTGGATTTTATGATTAAGAAAAGGGAAGAAGGTTCTGAAGAAAGAAAAGGGGATAAAGTAATGAACAAGAGAGAAAGAGGAGAAAGTGACAGCACTTCGATAGAGATTGAATGGTAGGTAAAAAAGGAATGAAAAGGGGAGGCCTTATATAGTAGATCCCTTCATGAGCATTTATGGCGATCGTACCACACCAAAGGTCACGACGGTTCATAAGGGGACCGTACAACACCAAGAGACACGTCGGTTCACGAAGAGACGTCACCAACGGTCAGTAACGTTTCACCTCGCGGAACAGTTCGATTACTCCCGCGGAATTCTGCAAAATAAAATCACAAGGTGCGCACGCGGACGACATGCACCTGCCGTACGCGCGCGGGGGGGCATATGTAGGTGCCGTCAAAGTTATCAATCTTTGACCAGGAGAGACCGTTTGACCATCCAATGGCTAGCAGATACGTGGCAACAGGGTCCGCGCGGGAAGGGATCCTCGGTCAAAGGTGCGTCCAAAGAAGAAGGTTGATCACCCAGTGAGGTAGGAACACATGTACCACGCAAAGGATGACATCCGCGGAAAAGGTCCGCGGGAGGGGTAACCGTCACGAGACGATTACTGTCCCCGCGGAAGAACTAAAATGCACCAAAGAGGGCACAACGGCATAGAGCCGTAGGAAGGTCCCGGGATTCCACTCGGACCTAAAGGCAGGATCTGGGGGGGCCCGCGGAAGATGCACGACTGCTGCGGGACGCGTCTCGCTCCAAGCGGGAATTGGGGAACTTCTTGTGGCTTGGTGGCTTGGGATGGAGGCAACGCCGTGGGGGATCGGGCTCTCCCGCAGAGAGGTTCCCGCGAGATGTTCCGCGGAGAAGCTTCCGCGGGATGTTCCGCGGGAGGACTAGTTTCCACAAGGCCTGGAGGTACAGGAGGGACACGTGTTGGGGTCTTATAGGAGCGCCATTCTGGGCTTGACCTAGGCCCAGGTGCCCTATAAATACCCCTAACATTCCCAATGATTGACAGACAGAGGGAGAGAGACTTTTCTAGGGGAAGAGCAGGTGAGAGCACTAATTTTGAGGAAGGAGAACATTCTTCCCTGGAGAGAATGTGACCTCACCCGTTCAGACCCAGGGAAAGCTGACATCACCCCGCGGAGAATACAAGGGACACGCTGCCTTTGTCTCCCCCGTACCTCTTGCTCCTTCCCTCACCCCACAAGATCTCTTCTCCTTTCCTTCTATTAATCATCGACCAATCGCACCTCTCCAGCTCACATTTGCACACGTAAGTGCAGTCAACGGAACCCAACCACACCCAAAACGGCTAAAAAGTTGCTGGGTGATGGCAACCTCGTTCTCGAGTAACGCTAGGTATTAGGTAAAATGTTACTGGGTAACGGCAACCAAGTTTCTGGGTAATGGCTAAAAATTTGCAAGATACCGGCTAAAAAGTAGCTTGTCACCGAGCAAATGAATGCAAGTATCAATATTATCTTGTCAAATTCTCCAAAATCTCTTGTTTAGTCACCAACTTGTGTGATTTTTGCAATGTTAGTTTTTGATCTTTTTTTATTTTTAATTTAACCCGTTTTTAAGTCTTAATTTAAACATTTTGTATTATAGATGCCTCATTTTTCAACCCAATATAGTTAGATAATTATTGTGTAGCTTGTTTATAATTTTTTGTGATTTTTTCATACCTTTTTTTTCTAATTTTTGGTAATTTTTATAATTTTTTTCTATTTATTTTTTGTCTAGTTAATATAAAATTATCCTTTTGGAAAAAAATTCCGAATATTTGTGTGGAGTTGCTCCATATTTTTGTGAAAAAGTTCCAATTAAAAGTTTATGAAAAAAAGTTGTGATGCTAAAAAAAACTCCATTACGCCTGTTCGAAAATAGTCATGTTCCTTCCTGCCACAAGGGCCCTTGGGAAAGTCGTGGCCACCCGACGCCGGGTGCCATGGCACGTTGCTATCAAGACCACTCGGGAAATTCTTGGCCTTTTGGCATCTGTTACTCGAGAAAACACTACGCATTGGTAATGCTCGAAAAAAGACCGAAATGCCCCTGAAGCAAAATGCTATTTTAAGCCGCCCTACAAGGCAAAGCACTGCTCTATCGAGCAAAGTAAGACACTATCGGGCAATTTTTGGCCGTTGGGCCTCGGATACCCAAGGAAACACTACCCGTTGGTAATGCTAAAAAAAAGACAAAAGTACCCCTAAGGAGAAATGTTATTTTTACCGGTCCCCCGAGGCAAAGCACGACTCTATCGAGCAAAGAAACACTCTGTCAGACAATTGTTGGCTATTTAGCCTCGAAAACCCGTGAAAAGATGTCCCGTTGGTAACGCAAGAAAAAAGTGCCCGTGTAGTGGCATGCCTTAGCCAAGGCAGGGCAAGGCAAAGCAAAGCACGACTCTATTGGGCAGAAACTAGAATTAGCCATCTGTTTGGTCTCAAATGCTTGTGCTTTCACGTCCCGTCAGTAATGCTTGTAGACTCACATCCTCCATGATGCATTGGTGTTCCCATCGGGGGATGCCTCCTTGCTAAGTGGTAAGCATGTCGCCTAGGTGATGAGTGCCGGCCGATGGATCCAAGTTGGCTATGGCACCTTCCCAATGATGCATTGGTATCCCCACATGGAAAAGCATAACTGGCTAATGGTCTTTGATCCCTAAAGCCACTGTGCGTAGCCCAGGGGATGCCTCCTTGTTGAGGGAAAAGCTTGTCGCTTATGTGGCGAGCGCCGGTCGATGGTTCTTCGTTGGCTATGGCACTGTCCCTTCATTAATCTTCCTCGATGATGCACTGGTGTTCCCTTATGGGAATGACTCCTTGCTGCGGGGTAAGCACGTCGTCTTGGGCGTCGTGCGCCGGTTGTTTGATCTCCGTTGGCTATATGGCACTGACCCTTGGAAAAGTTCCTCGATGATGCATTGGTGTTAAACCCTTCGGGGCACGCCCACCCCTGTGGAGAGGTAAGCTCATGGCGTTTGAATAAATGCTCGCCTAATGTTGTGTCGCTTATGACTTCATGCTAAACAATGCTTGCCTTGCTTCTCTTGGCTCTTTTCTTCTTCTAGGGCATGTTTGTCCTTTAAGGTGCAATTGGTCATAGTAGTTGGTGCATAGTGTACGTAATGGCGTGTGGGCGGTACTTGATTTTGTCGGGATTGGATATTTCTTTGCTTATGCGGTGAAGTCCATCTCGTACAATGCTCTTCAATAAAATACATGAGAAGCAACATGCTCCTTGTGAAATCATGGGTTCCTGTGTCTCATACCCAATGTGATGGAATTCGATCGTAAAAGTCCCTATTCTCGTTTCACACCACCTTTGGTGGAGGTGAGCCTCGAAGTGCTGCTCGTGTTTCATGCAAATTGCACGTTCATTGTGCGGTCATCATGGCCATAAGTTGTGACTCGTATTCTCGGATGCTAAAACTTATGTGGGTATACATCTTGCGATTGTTATTTACCCAAAAAGCGTTCGTCGCTTGTTGTGGATGATTGCTCTGCCCGCCCTTGCCTCTTTGATTTATTCAATGGGCATGGGAGGTGCCAGCGTCGCAAAAGGAATGCTACCTGGTTGATCCTGCCAGTAGTCATACGCTTGTCTCAAAGATTAAGCCATGCATGTGTAAGTATGAACTAATTCAGACTGTGAAACTGCGAATGGCTCATTAAATTAGTTATAGTTTGTTTGATGGTATCTTCTACTCGGATAACCATTGTAATTCCAGAGCTAATACGTGCAACAAACATCGACTTCTGGAAGGGATGCATTTAATTGATAAAAGGTCAACGCGGGCTTTGCCTGTTGCTCTGATGATTCATGATAACTCGACAGATCGCACGGCCTTCGTGCCGGTGATTGTGGGCAGCATGCCCTTGGAAAAAGGATTTCATTCCTTTTGTATCAAAGCGGCCCAAAAATCGAGGGAGCGCGAGCGGAGAAGCAAGCGCTCGGAATACAGAGTCGCCACTTGGGTTTTGAAGGTCCGACACCCAAGGAACCGTATTTGGAAGCACCTACCGCGCTATTTGATTTGAAAAGGTGAAGGAAATAAGTCTGTCATAACCATATTTGCGTTCGGGAGCCAGGTTACGAGAGGAGAAGGGTTTTAAGGCACCCCTCTTGCCCAATCCAGAGATCAGCCTCTACTAAGGCATTTTGTGAAAATGTGTTTCTTCTTTTATTAACCAATTTTTAGCCAATTAGGGCCGGGGAACAGTTAGTCGGGGATTAAAACTATAACACGATTTGCAAGATGTGGTTAATATAGCATGGATGGATGGAATGCTGGAAAACAAATGAGATAAAGCCCAACACTATGATTAAAACATCAAAACAGTGCCTTGTATGAATTTGGCACAAACAATGGCCAACTTGCATGCATGGATCTACGTGCATGCAAGCCAACCATCGTGACAAAGTCATACATTCGCGCGAGTGTTGATGCCTCACCAACAATTTGAATTTTATCCCCTTCTGGGCTCTGGAAGGACCAGTGCTCACCTAGGGGGCAAACCAAGCAGTTTATATGTACTGGAAAGTAAATAATATTACAAACAGAGTGAATTAACTTGAAACACAACCCCTAAATAGTGGGGGTGAATAAACAGGGGCCTAAGCCTAGTTGCCCATGCAAGGGCAGCCACTGGAAATCAGCGGACCATCGCGTGACAGAGTGGAAGTCTCGCGCAAGTGTCCTGACTGGACTTCCAGGAATTGCTTTGCATGCTCGGGCTCTGATGCATGCTCAGAAACAACCCAAGGGCATTCCAAACCAAATGAAATAGCAAACTAAGCTAGTCTATGATTTTTAGCATGCAAGGCAGTTAGTTAAGACCTAAACATACTTCACAACAACTATGGACATAATAAAAACAAGAAATGACCAACATCCCATCCCCACGTGGTCCATTCTCACATAGAGAGAACTGTCATGCGAGACTCTGGGAGCATCGCGCGCGGGTTTGCTAGGCCACAGTTTCCCGTAGCTCTGCTGACTTTAGGGCTAGGACTGGTATTGATTACCAGCCTTGGCCCTGCCAGCCCCCCTCAGAGATCAGAACAGGAAAACTGTAGGTATGTTATACCTTTGGTTGAGTTTGAAAAGAGTGCTTGAACTTTGAGTTGAGTTGAGGTTGAATGCTTTTAAGTGGTAGAAACAAGGTGTGAAAATTAGGTGTAAGATTTTGTAACCTTTTTTTCCAACCCAAGGTGTATGGATTTTTCTAACCCTTTTTGTTTGAATTTTTAGAACCCTTTTTATGGAAGACCCATGGGGTATTTATAGGGCAAGACCCTTCCAATAGTGGAAACCTTCCATTAATGGAATTTATTCCATTAAAAGAAACCATTCCATTAATGGAAATATTCTAGAAACATTCCATTAATGGAAACCTTCTAGAAATGGAACATTATAGGTCGGCTGCAAATTTAACCAGCGCGCGCAGGTCAAAAATCGGCCCGTGCCATTAGGGTTCCGGGATTTTAAAGAGTTTTGAAAACACTCAAAGCTCAAACATGCTATCACTCCCGGGGTGTTCTTGATCCAATTCATCATCGGGGAATCAAAAACCGAAAGTAAACTAATTTGGAAGCCCAGATTGGGGTGTCTACAGTAGCCCCTCTTTGACGGCACTTGGAACACCATTGACTTGGTACAAGTAACTGTCAAAGATTTCTAAACACCCCTCAAGGCAATCCAGAACAAACCATACTAGCAAAGTAGACAAGTAAACTTAAGGAACCTGATTGGTTGAATGGATGGATGGACCGTCGCTGGAGATGGAAGTAGAAGTGGACGATTGCATCGCCGCTTGTTGCAAATTTGGATAGGACAGGCTGTCGCTGCAGATTTGGACGGGACAGGCCGTCGTCGCTGGGGATCAAGCTATCCTCGGCACAGAGTATTCCAACAAACACAAGTAGGTCGTGTCAGGCAGGTTGAATTCCATCTGTTGGGAATCAGAGCCAATCTCCTTATCAAAAACCATCTGAGACAGAGCAATAAGGCTGTTGGAAGATGCACTTGCGGCTAGACTGAAGGTGGTTGTTCGGGAAAGATTAAGGCGAACTCTCCTGGGGAACAATTAGCTGTGGATGAACGGACCATCGGATGAACAGACCATCGGACGATAATCTGATCGATTAAAATGAAATGGACGATATGGCTGATCATCGTTGTAGATCGAAAATAGACGATATGGCTGATTGTTGCAGAATGACTGAGACGGACGATATGGCTGATCGTCGTTGAAGGATTAATCACTGTTGAGGATTAATCGGACTATATGGCTGATCGTCGTTGAAGGATTAATCGCTGTTGAGGATTAAGGATTAATCAGACGATATGGCTGATCGTCGTTGAAGGATTAATCACTGTTGAGGATTAATCAGACGATATGGCTGATCGTCGTTGAAGGATTAATCGGACGATATGGCTGATCGTTCGTTGAAGGATTAATCGCTGTTGAGGATTAATCGGATGATATGGCTGATCGTCGTTGAAGGATTAATCACTGTTGAGGATTAATCGGATGATATGGTTGATCATCGTTGAAGGATTAATCACTGTTGAGGATTAATCGGACGATATGGCTGATCGTCGTTGAAGGATTAATCACCGTTGAGGATTAATTGGATGATATGGCTGATCGTCGTTGAAGGATTAATTGCTGTTGAGGATTAATCGGATGATATGGCTTATCGTCGTTGATGGATTTGACAGGACTGGCTGTTGTGAAAGTGGACGGAGAGATCAATGTGCTGAATGATCAAACTGCTGAGGGATTTTGACAGGATCGACTGTCGTTGAAACGGCTCCGCAAGATTGCATCCTTTGGTTTACGAACCGAGATTAGGGAGATTTCCATTGTCTCCGTTAACAAATTGAACCAAAACCGCAGGAAATTGCATTGCATCCTTTGCCAAACAAATCGAGAGTTTGGGAGATTTCCATTGCCTCCGCTAACAAGTGATAACTATACCGCAGGAGATTGCATCGCATCCTTTGGCAAACAAATTGTATGATGGCAACCACTCTGGCTACCTTCCTGCTTCAACATTTAATATACACAATATGCAATGGCATGCATAATATTTAAAATGCAAATGCAAACTTAGGGCGGCTCCTAAGAGGACAATGACGTCTAAGGACTACCACTGAGCCTCATTAATGTACTGTCAGTTACTTCTGAGATGTGCACCCAAAGAGATAGACGCTGATCAAGCTGGCGTGTCCCAGTTGACATAGTAACGGCATTGGGCCTGCGAGCCCCTTCTTTGATGCTTGAGTAGATGTGCCCCATAGATATGCTGTGCTTGGTCTTAGGCCGACGTGCCCTTGCTGCTTTACGAGATTCCACTACTTACGGATTACTAATAGTAGGGGTAGCAATGTAACAATTGCGTTTTCTAGTTTATTGACTCTCTTTCGCAAGTGTTGAAGAGAATGCAAAAACTAACCACTAATATCTAATTTGCATTTGACAAGTGCTTTGAATCGACACACAGACGCGCGCACATATATACAGACTTGCCTAGCTCCAACGAAAAGGGAGACAGAGTCCCAGGATATGATGCAAAACCCTTAGACACACAGAACATAATAAAATTTTGGGCATTAAGGGCCAAAACTCACGACATTCCCTAGATAAGTGAAACTGACACTTACGAAAAGTGCAAAAGGTACAAAGACCAGTACAATTGAGAAAAGCACCTCGAAATGACAATTTATTGAAAAACTACAAAAATGTCACAAAGATGGACATAAGACACAAATGATGACTCATATAAGCTCGGACTGAAACTGACACCCCCATGCAGTCACATTAAGTCCTCATGACTTGCATGGCATGTCAAGACTTGGCAAAAGCCCCTGGAACGACATTCGAGGGCATTAGCAAATTGCTACTGTCTGCTGCAAGAATTGAAAAAGTGCACCCAAGTTTGAGACCAACGCGCATCACTTTGAACAAAAGCGCTGCGGTTGCTTACACCAGACTTCGCGAAACTTAGAATAAACTGTGAGCCGTTAGGCTTCTAGCATTTTGTTCTGTTTTTGATGCTTCAAATATTTTTAAGACTTATGCTCAGCCCGTAATAGAAATAGCAATTTGCGATAAAATTGAAAGACAAAGGTTTTCCCCCTTCTGGTTCCTCCAATGCAGCTTGATCTTCGATCCTCTTCGACCTTTGATGTGTACTAAAACGTCAACCATGGATCCAATTTGATAGATTGTGACCGAGTCTCGAAGAGAGACTGCCTACGTATCCCAAGCTAGGGAATCAGGTCAAAACATAGTTCACGGTCTAACTTTTGCCTAGTACTGCCCATTCGGGTTTTTGGCCTAGCGAGCTTTCGAATATTGCCTATTACTTTTGCCTAAACCGCCTTCAGAGGTTTTCGATCTAGCAGGCTGCTCTAACTTTTGCTTAGAACTGCCCACCATTGGGGTTTTCAGCCCAACGACCTTCTCTCGGGGAAAAGTAGCTTTTGAATTGATCCAGGTTGACCAAGGTATTAAATTTATTGCCGTCGAGGTCAAAGACCCTTGGCCATAGCCCCAGACAATATGGCTTTGATAACGTAGGGATCTAGAGTACTTTGGCTGGAAATGCCTTGCTCCGGGTCATGTTTGCACTTTCTTCTTTTGTGTTTGGCGGAACACCGATACCACTGTTTTGAACACGGTACGAGGCTTGGAGCCTTCTGGGCCACTGCTTTCTGGCTTGGCACTCGGTAGCAGGGGATTTGATGCTTCTTTATCTCAAAATCAATGCCAGGCGTGTCTTTACGAGACCACACCAAGAAGTTTGATGAATTCTTTGAGCCTGTCTGACCGGGCGTAATGCTCCTTTGAGGACAACTTTGAACCAAATTTGAACCGTTCGAGGGTTATCCTTGTCTTTCAAGTTTATAGAAACTACTTATTCTTTTAATAGGCTGAGGAGGCCTTTTATCTTCCCTTTCGGTGAGGGAACACATTTCCTTGTGGATGATCCCATCGAAAACTATCCCTCCGTCGTCAGGGTCGATATAGTTTATATAAAAGCCAGCGAAGTACTCAGAAGCAGAATAATGCATATCATAAAAACCCTCAGGGTTTGCCAAGTACATCAGACTCGAAACTTGAAACAAAAACTACGACGTAGAGGGCCAAAAGGCACGAACTCCGACTCAGAGCTAGACTAGACAAACGCATAAGACTCCGTGTTAGACTCAGACAAAATGCCAATGCAAACTAAACGTGGTTTTGAAAATGCAATATTTAAAAAGCTACCCAGACCTTCCACAAAAAGAGGTAGGATCCAGCGGGCGTCAGGCCCAAGCAACAGCAGTTCGGCTTCCTTAGCTTCTTCAACCAAACCTACTCGATGCTCCTTTTGATCAATGGACCTTAGCCAATCAGTCTTCTTCTGTGTAAGCCCCTCATTACTGTCAATCCAGATGTCGGCAGTGAAAACCTCGATTGCCCAACCTACAGCCATCATGTTAACCTCTGGTTCGGACGGGATGGATACGATGGGTTTGAGTTGATTTGCTGGGACGATATAGTGGCTAGGGTTGAATATGGTGGAGTTCGGGTTGATTTGAGTGGAGGTGATGGCTATCTGACCAACCAGAGGGTCAGACCTGTGTTGAGGCAAGGAGTTGGAGATGACATTGGGCTTTGGTGGAGCTTGAACCGTGTCATCATCAATAAGATCTTGAATCTCATGTCAAAGACGATAGCAATTATTAGTGAGATGGCTAGGCATTTGATGGAAGGCACAGAAATGGTTGGCGTTGTAGTTGGCTGGTAAGACTTTGGGTGGGGAAGTTGGGGTCAAAGGTTTGAGATGCCCAGACTTGATGACTTTCTCCATCACTGCGGATAGAGATGCCTCAAAAGCAGAGAAACTTCGAGGTTGGGTTCGGGCTCGGAAGCTTTGAGCGTTTTGAACCTGATTGACATCTGCAGCGCGATTGGGGTTGAAAGCTGGAGCATCGCTCCCACTTGTAGCTGTATTGGAGTGATTGTTGTTACCAAACAACGAACTACTATCTCCCGAATAAGCCCTCGCCTTAGCTTTTTGAGTGGAGGAAGAAAAGGACACCCCTCTTGACAGAACTCCAGTTTGCAGCGCATCCTCGATGGCTAGGCCAGACTCAAAGAAAGACTCGAAGTTGGTAGATGCTTCAACCAGCATGAGATGCTTGGCGTAGTTGAGATGCAGGTTACGGGAGATAATGCGGAGTTGATCTCTCTCGCTTGGGCGCTCAGTCATTAAAGCGGCTTTGGCTCTCCACCTTTTAACAAAATCCGCAAAGGACTCTTTGGCTTCCATCTTTGTGGATTCCAACTCTCGAATAGTCATCTTGAGCTGGGAGTTGTACTTGTATTGAGAGATGAAGGCAGCCCCTATATCCTCCTAAGTCTTTCTCTAAGAGATGTCAAGCGACAGAAACCAGTGGAAGACAGGCCCTGAGAGAGTTTGAGGGAAAAGCTGAGACATGGCCTCACTTTCTACTTTGAGTAACTTCATGGCGGCATGGTAGCCATAGAGATGAGTCTTGGGGTCACCACTCCCATCGAATTTCACCAATTCGGGCATCTTGAATTTTTCTGGCAGCTTAGCATTAGGATACAAGCATAGACGATCCAAGTCAATTCCCCTTGCACTGATCTTATCAGATTTTGAGACAGCCTTTTCCAGTTTTGCCATCTTAGGCATAAGAGCTGCCATATCAGGATTCAAAACAGGCCTGCCGCTTGCCGAATCTAGGTTTGCAACAGGTGCGCAAACCTCCTAGGGTTGGGCTGAACAATGAGATGCCCTCGTGATTCAAATCTGGGACCCTGACAGGCTGCTCCTGGTCGTCCTCATTGTCCTCGCCTTCCTCTTCGAGCAGAGGTGGAAGGCGAGTGTTGATAAGGTCATTGAGACGGGTGATGGAAGCATCAGTCTGAGTGGCCCTCTGTAGCATAGCAGTGATACTGTTCTAGAGGTTCGTGAGCATGGTTTCCAAGTTAAGCGGCTGATCTACCAGGACTTGTGTCTCGGAGGTGCTTGATGCAGAAGACAGGGAAGCTGGCTGCCTGTCCCATTGGATTGATGGTGAGCCTGTCTGTGGAGCAGCCAATAAAGAGCACAGAGAGTCCTCCGTTGTGACCGATTGGGATTCTAGCCTGACAAGCCTCTGAATCGGATTCTGACGCGGACGTTCCCAAGTAGGTTTAGCTCTTCCTTTTGGTACTCTCTTGCTCGGCGCAATGACTTTGAACTAGATAGTAAAGTAAATGAAAGCTCAGTGGCATTCCTGCAGCAATTAGAATGCAATGTACACGTCGTCGTCGGTGTCAACCCTAGACTCTAGAAATAGAGACAAGTCTGTCTCATGATGTTCGGACGCTGCCAAAATCCTCAAATTTCTTTTCGAGGGGGTATCCTTTGAATAGATCAAACTGATCCTAAAAGCAGTCAACACAGACTAAGTCTTCGACTAGTCCCATTTGAAGGTTCAACTTTGAACTTGAAATAACTCGACATTGATGGCGTGACACCTTAATCGGGGTGGCGTCAGCAACATCAAGCTTTAGCCGAGGTGGTTGTAAGTGATGAGGCACTTGTAACCTGAACGATACTAGTGTCACAACATCAATACTTTGTGCTTCTTCATTTTCGGTTGAATCCTTAATCGTGCATGAGCAAAGGACTTAATAAGGTTTGATTTCCCAAAGTCTCGCTAATCTAAGGACTTCCGAAAAACTGATAACATGTACCATCGAGATGCGCGACTCTTCATCGGATAATAGCAGCATCCTAATAAGCATAAGACAGACTCGAAAGCGAGAGACAACCTATAAGCCGCCCTAAATATGCTCCTATGCAAAACGAAATGTATGTACAGTGCAAAACCAGAGACAAGCTTGCCTCACAAATTTCAGACGTTGCCAGAATCCTCATAATTCTTTTTGGCTATGTGTCCCCATGTAGATCGACAGATCCTAAAAGATGTCAAAATAGACTAAATCTTCGACTAGTCCCATTTGAAGGTTCAACTTTGAACTTGGAACAACTCGGTATTGATGGCATGACACCTTTACCGGGGTGGCGTGGGCAACTTAGTGCTTTAGCGGGGGCGGTGTACATGCTTAGCATGATAACCAAAATGATATCAATATCATGACATCAACACTTTGTGGTTCCTTATTTTCGGTTGAAACCTCAATCGGGCATGAGCCGAGGATGTAGTAAATTTTGATTTCTCAAAGTCTCATTGACCTAAGGACTTTGCGATTGATAACGAACATTCAATAGAATGAACGACCCCTCATTGGGTCCAACAACGTCTTAGACAGCGTAAGACAAACTCAAAATAAAGAACTGTCTTAAGCATGCTCCTACGCAAAACAATGTATGTACAGTGCATACGATAGGGAAAGCAGTAACAAGTAAACAGTTATGGGGGTTAGATGCAAATAGATCTTACTGTAACGACCCTGATTTTTGGTCAATAAAAATTTCGCTAAAAATTTGAATTTTATTTTAATACTTGGATTTCATTTTAACATCCAAAAATCGGTCGTTATCGACTTATAAAATTTTGTTATTTTATTTGAAAATTCTTTATTTATTTATTTATTTAATTATTTATTTTTATCCCTTTTTGCGATTAATAATCCGTCATAATTAGATTTATGACTTAGGAGATTGGAATTCATCGCCCGGGCATTAAGGTCATTTTCTAAAGACGAGTATGCCTATTAAGACCTTGGTATAGTTACTTGGTAATTGTAGTAAAATCCTAGAATTTATTTTCTCGGCTGGAATTCCTACATGGCAACCGATTAGTTAGCAACCCTAATTACCGTTTGGCTTAGTTACATTTCCCTAACCTAGAGCATTGCATCGATGCCAAAATGGTTAATTTTTAGTCTTTGCCTTGACCGTTAACTTGATTGCCTTGCTTTGGCTTGGCTAGGCTGCCTAGGCATCGGGTCGCCGTTAGGCCTGCCTCGCCCAGGCATTGGGTCGCTGTCGCGCCTGCCTTGCCTTGGCGTCGACTCGCTGTCTTTCTTTGGCTTGGCTAGGCTGCCTAGACGTCGGGACACTGTCAGGTCGCCGTCGAGCCTGCCTTGGCTTGGCATCGGGTCGCTGTCGCGCCTTGCTTTCGCCCTGGCATCGGGTCGCTGCCTCGCCTAGGCGTCGGGTCACTGTCGGGTTGCTCTGCCTTGGCTGCCATCGGGTTCTGCCTTGGCGTCGGTCGCGCTTGCTTTTGGCGTTCTTTGGGCCGCTTGGTCTCGCCATACCGGGCTGCGCTTGGCCTCTGTTGGAGTACCGGTGCCTTGGCCTCGGCAGCTCTGGTCGCTTAGCCTTTGTTTGGCCATGCTGGCCACCGCAGCCACCGCTTGGCCACCGGGCTGCCTTTGGCTACCTCTTGGCCTCTGCTTGAAACCGGCTGCCTTGGCTGTTTGGCCATAAGTGGCTACCCTTGGCCACCCTTTGTTGGCCATCGGGTCGCTTTACCACTTCGCCATCGCTATTATCGGGCTACCTTGGCCACCTTTGTTTGGCCAAGCTGGCCACCACTTGCCTTGTTTGTTATCGTCGCATCACCGCTGGCCACGCCATTAACCGGTCGCTTAGCCCTTTGTTTAGCCACCAGTGCTGCCGCTGGCCGCCGCTTGGCCGCTGCTTGGCCACCGGGCTGCCATGACCACTGTTTGGCCACCGGGCTGCTTTGGCCACCACTTAGCCACCGCTTCACTACCAGGCTGCCTTGGCCACGCTCACGCATTGCCTTGGCGTTTGGCACCATCGGGCTTTAATATTCTGTTACTAGGCGATTTCCTACTAAATAAAACCAAAATACCACTCGAGCAATGAAAGCCTAGATTAAGTATCGTCAGTCTTTAACCCATTAGTTAGAACAGCCTAATGCCCATTCAGCCTAATCATTTCTCCCTAACCCTAGATGGACCATTTTACCCTTTTTGTCTTTATCCATTGGACGATAAAAGCTAGGGTAATATTTATCCGTTGGACAATGGCGTTAGGATTTCTTTTACCCGTTGGTCAATAGGTAAACCTTGGTTAATCTTCCTAAGTACGAGATTAGATTAGCTTAGAGCTTAATTACAAATATTAGACTTTCTAGCATTAACCGTTGGATAATAACCATTAGGAGTTTTATTAACCATTGGACGATAGACTAGAATCCTAGCCATTATTACCCATTGGTTATTAACCATTAGAGAAACTATTATCCATTGGATAATAGTTAGTCTTGACAATCATGTACTAGGTTGATTAAAATATTAAATTTGGCCATGTGTTAAAATCCATTAAATTAAGATTAGTCCATTAGTATATTAGGTTAGTACATGGTACTTTGGATGAAGTAGAATACTTAATTAGATATTAGATTTGGTCAATATCTAGTACATGCTTATATATATATATATATATATGTGTGTGTGTGTGTGTGTGTGTGTGTGTGTGTGTGTGTGTACTTGTATGTATATATATATAATATTGGATATAACATGTGTGTATATAGATTATTATATTTAGAAAATCTAATTTACTTGAAAACTTAGATTTTATTAAAGACCCATAGTACATATATATATATATATTAGTATATATGTAGTCTTTCATAGTACATACAAGTGGGAGAGAGAGGGGGAGAGAGGGAGAGAGGAGAGAGATTGCCGAGAGAGAGGGAGGAGAGAGATCCGAGAGAGAGAGAAGGAGGGAGAGAGAGAAAGAGAAGGAAAGAGGGAGAGAGAATTGTACCTTGATCTCCTTGACCTTCTTGATGTACCATTGCTTGATTTCTTGGTGATTACCTTCCTAGCAATCTATGACCTAGTTGTCCTAAATTCATTTCTTATTGGGGAAATCTTGTACAAACCCTTGCTAGCCAAAATCCTTACTCTTCCAATCCAAATCCTTGTCCTTCCATATCTATTATATATATAGTTATATTTATATATTGTGTACCAATGTACCAAGATGAGAGAGAGAGAGAGAGAGATAGGAGGAGAGAGAGGCTGAGAGAGAGAGATTCGGATGGAGAGAGAGAGGGAGAGAGTGATGTGTGTGCAAGTGATTGACATGCTTTGGTCATCCTTGTCCTAGTTTGTGTATACTTTCAAGTGAAAGCATAACCAATGCCATCCAATCTTGTCCTTCTTTGTACAAACCCTAATTTTATACTTGAAATAAATCCACTTGCTTGGCCAATCTTCCAAAATCCAATCCAAAGGACACATCCTAGCCTTGCATGCCTAGGTTTTTAGGTTATTTCTTGCAAGCAAACTTGATTTGCTTGAATAAAAAAATTTGAGGAAAGAGGGAGAGAGGGCAGCCGGCCAAGGAGAGGGAGGGAGAGCCCATTTGCCTATAAATAGGACCTCACACTTCTCATTCAACTCACACCTCTTCATTCTCCAAGTTCTCTCCTTGAAAGCATAAGAATTCTTAGTGTTCTTGAGTAGTTCTAGCTTGTTCTTGAGCTTCCTTTCCATCTCCGCCACTAAACCACCATACGACCACCACCTCGATCCTAAAGTAGTAGTAGTATAGGTTACGATCTAGTTTCGAGAGAAACCTTTCTCTTTCGAAGCTATCGGAAGCTTAACATAAGCCGTTACTCCGTTTGTTTGCCAACTTTCTTTCCGTCGATCTTTTCGTAGTCTTCCTACCGCCAAGAAGAAAGGTAGAATCTTCTTATACCTCTAACTCTACGTAGATTTTTCCTATACTTCCTAACCTTAAGTATACGTAGATTTTTCCGATCTACTCTTCCTAAGTATATGTTTGATCTTGTAGAATTCATCGAACTTACTTCTCTAAGTATATTGTATTGTATGATCATGAAGCTTTATGTGTAGCATGATTTGTTTTACGTAGTTTACTTTGATCTTGAGAATAATTGAATGCATGGTTTAAAGAATCTTCCCAACTTGATTAACTCGTCATTAAACATAGGTTGTTACGATAAAGTGTTGTTTCAAAATGAAGTATTCGTATTTTGACCTTTTCAAGGATTGTGAATTTGATCGCATGATTGCTTACCTTACTTGTGGTTGTAAACCAGCATGATTAAATAGAGTTGGATGATCTTGCTAGATTACTTTAAAGTGATTCGTCCCGTCGCGGAGTCTATGCATGCTTACGAGACACAAGAACCGAAAAGTAGAAACATGACACTTAGGGAGTGGTTGATATGGATAAAAAAGGATTTTTGAAACTACATAATGGCCGGACTTGGTAGCCTTATGTGAGTTGTGAAAACCCGCAAGGTGGCCGGACTTGGTAGCCCTTTGTGTGGACTTGCGAAAACCGCAATGAGGCCGGACTTGGTAGCCCATTGTGTAGATTGCTAACGGAGCCGGACGTGGTAACTTCATTGGTAATTGGGCTTGGTTATCCGCGGAGAGGAGCCAATGCAAGATTTGATAACGTGGCGGACTTGGTAGCCCATTGTGTAGATTGTTAATAGAGCCGGACGTGGTAGCTTCATTGATTGACGATGAGTCGCATAGGAGAAACACACGGAAACATGACACCAACGTACGCCAGATAATGAATGCGGATGTGTCATTGTTAATTATATTGTTGAATGAGCATGTGTAATTATTTATATGACTCTTTGTTGTAAGTTAAGGGTTAGCGGGTTTTGGATTATTCTATTGAGCTTCTGTAGCTCACGGTGTTACCTTTTTGGTGACCCTGACATATTATATTGGGGGCGACGCTGGTATAATGTGTCAAATTTTATAGATGAGCAGCAAGAACAGTACACTTTGGAGGCCTTCGGAGCCGAGGAGCTTGCAAGGATGGAGGAAGAGGCGGAGCAGTAGTTAACCTTAGATTATCCCCTCTTTTGTTGAATAAAAGTACTCTTGTGAGACTCATGTTGTAATAATGAGCTAGACTCTCCTTAATTTATTCAATAAAAATGTTTATTTAACGTACCCAAAATTCGGGGCGTTACACTTACCCTGTAGGTACCTATCCTAGTTTGGAGAGTTCTAATGCTTTGTATATGCAAAGGCCGGTTTTGGTTCGTAACAGGTTCCTCGGACTAAGACCACAGATATACCTCCCGTTGCCCATGATATCGCTGAGCAACAGTCAAACGGTAGCATGACCCATCATCGTTGAAGGTTGTTGGTCATTCGGGGTCCCCAAGCTCCGGTAAACCGTGCCGGATTGCCAAAATGATCCAATGAGGCTTATCTCACATCGATGCAAATGAGATGCTAGAATTTGATTAAAAAGAAGAAGAATCGCAAAATCACAAAATGCCTTTTCAAATTCGGCTCACTTTATTTAGTTCATCTTTAAAGGAAACTACACAAGTGAACAAATGAAAAAGTCCCAGATTAGATTGGCCGGACACAGGGTCCTATTAAATCACCATTCCAACCTTCGGCAGCGCGAAGCTCACCGTTTTGACAGACTTTTAAGGAATTGTTCGCAAGCTTATTAAACTCTAAGTATGAATTAATATTGGTTCGATTATCCCCAACGGAGTCGCCACTATGGGTAGCAACCCTTGGAAAAAGGATTTCGTTCCTTTGTGCCAAAGCGGCACGGAAATCGAGGGAGCGCAAGCGGAGAAGCAGGCGCTCGGAATACAGAGTCGCCGCTCGAGTTTTGAAGGTCCGACACCCAAGGAACCGTATTTCAAAGCACATACCACGTTATTTGATTTGAAAAAGTGAAGGAAACCAGTCCGTCGTAACCATATCTGGGTTCGGGAGCCATGTTACGAGGGGGAAGGGTTTTAAGGCACCCCTCTTGCACGATCCAGAGATCGGTCTCTACTTAGGCATTTTGTGAAAATGTAATTCTTCTTTTACTAACCAATTTTTAGCCAATTAGGGCGGGGGAACAGTTAATCGGGGATTAAAACTGTAACACGATTTGCAAGATGTGGTTAATATAGCATGGATGGATGGAATGCTGGAAAACAAATGAGAAAAAGTCCAACATTGTGATTAAAACATCAAAACAGTGCCTTGTATGAATTTGGCACAAACAATAGCCAACTTCCATGCATGGATCTACATGCATGCAAGCCAACCATTGCGACAAAGTCACACACTCGCGCGAGTGTTGATGCCTCACCAACAATTTGAATTTTATCCCTTTCTGGGCTCTAAAAGGATCAGAACTCACCCAGGGGGCAAACCAAGCAGTTTATATGTACTGGAAAGTAGATTATATTACAAACAGAGTGAATTAACTTGAAACACAACCCCGAAAATAGTGGGGGTGAATAAACAGGGGCCTAAGCCCTAGTTTCCCATGCAAAGGCAGCCACTAGAAATCAGCGGACCATCGCGCGACAGAGTGGAAGTCTCACGCGAGGGTCCTGACTGGACTTCCAGGAATTGCTTTGCATGCTCGGGCTCTGATGCATGCTCAGAAACAACCCAAGGGCATTCCAAACCAAATGAAATAGCAAACTAAGCTAGTCTATGATTTTTAGCATGCAAGGCAGTGAGATAAGGCCTAAACATACTTCATAACAACTATGGACATAATAAAAACAAGAAATGACCAACATCCCATCCCCACGTGGTCCATTCTCACACAGACAGAACTGTCGCGCGAGACTCTTAGAGCATTGTGCGCGCGTTTGCTAGGCCACAATTTCTCGTAGCTCTACTGACTTTAGGGCCAAGACTGGTATTGATTACTAGCCTTGGCCCTACCAGCCCCCCTCAGAGATCAGAACAGGAAAACAGTAGGTATGCTACACCTTTGGTTGAGTTTGAAAGAGTGCTTGAACTTTGAGTTGAGTTGAGGTTGAATGCTTTTGAGTGGTAGAAAAAAGGTGTGAAAATTAGGTGTAAGATTTTGTAACCTTTTTTCTAACCCTTTTTGTTTGAATTTTTTGAACCCTTTTTATGGAAGACCCATGGGGGTATTTATAGCGCAAGACCCTTCCATTAATGGAAACCCTCCATTAATGGAATTTATTTCATTAAAAGAAACCATTCCATTAATGGAAACCATCCATTAATGGAAAACATCCCATTAATGGAATCATTCTAGAAACGTTCCATTAATGGAAACCTTCCAGAAATGGAAAGTTATAGGTCGGTTGCAAATTTAATCAGCGCGCGCGGGTCAAAAATCGGCGCGTGCCAGTAGGGTTCTGGGAATTTTAAAGAGTTTTGAAAACGCTCAAATCTCAAATGTGCTATCACTCCCAGGGTGTTCTTGATCCATTTCATCATCGAATCACAACCCAAATATGAGAATCTTAGAATTTAGAATCATATTCCTATTGCCCCCATGGGATGTCTGCAATCCAAACATAGCCGGAGTGATATAGTGGCCGCTTGTTAGCACCTTGATTTCCAAGGCTTGCTAAGCTTGGCTAGCAATGGACCTTGCGCCCTAGCCAACCGATGGAAACGAAGGCATGAGGCAGGCATGTCTTTATAAGGTGACTCGATGGTGTTAGTTGGTGTCGGCACTGGTCCCTTAGACAAGTGGCAGTCGTGATGCATGTGAAGGCCTGATGAGATCAAGGCATGGATGCTAAACAGGAAGCAGGCTTGTGGGAGAAGGCAATCGAGAAAAAACGGCTAAGTATTGGGAGCTGGGGTTGGATCATGAAATTGCCCAGGCAGCCTTACGTTGGCTCAAGGAAAACGGTTATTGACGGTTAAACGGCATTCTGCACATGTTGCTGGGGGCATGGGATAGGTGTCCAAGGTAGAAACGGGCTACACATGTTACTGGTGGGACAGGTGTCCAAGGAAGAAACAATTACCGACAGTTATCACCAGGCAGTTTCAATTTTCAGTGTGCTGGTAAATTCTAGCAAAGCCAGCATAGCCCTAGGGCAGTTGGGGGTGCCAACTGCAAGATCATGGGGCAAGTTGGGCTTGCCCCATGATCTCATGTACTTAGTGGCCACGTTTTATTAATTGTAATCCTATATAGGCAAGACATTTTTGTAGCCTAAGGCAGAGGGGTGTTCTATCTAGACTATTGAGTGTTTCCTTTGTATTGTTGGTGCAATTAAAGGTTGGGACGATTCCCGTAACTTTCGTGTGTGTTTCTAGACGTTCAAATTTGTAGGGTGTGTGAGTAAACACTAGGCTGAGACCAAGTTGTTGGGGCAAACTTGGTGCCATCACGGGTAAATTTCTAGGCAAAAATTAGATCCGTGATAGTTGGTATCAGAGCAACCCAGGTTGCTAGTATAAGTTGCAGATCTCCGGGTGGAGTTATTGCTGCAAATGCTGCACTCGAGGCGGTACGGGTCAGAGTTACACAGTTGGAAAAGCTTCTTGGCGCTGATGAATCTGATGAGGGCATTACCTTTGTTGAATGCCTGGATGTCGTGGTGGCTTTGGTCGAGTCACAGAAAACGGCTCACGAAACACTTGTCGTTCAAACTGAAACCAAGTTTACAGAAGTGTTGGCAGACATGGACAAACTCTTAGATGTCATGAGGGAGCGAGTTTCCAACTTTGAGTCAGAATTACTGGTTGTGATGAGGGCCTTCCTTGGTCGCTCAGACGGATTCAAGACTCGTGTAAAGGTCCCTGAACCGAAGGCTTTCGGTGGTGCCCGAAATGCCAAGTAGTTGGAAAACTTTATGTGGGATATGGAGCAATATTTCACTGCTGTTCATGTTTCGGGGCCAGAACAGGTGACAATCACCACGATGTTTCTCACGGGCGATGCGAAACTGTGGTGGACAACTCGATATGAGGATAGCGGGCGTCCAAAGATCGAGCAGTGGGAAATGCTGAAGAAGGAATTGATCTTTGCAATTCTTCGTGGCTTGCTATGGAGTCGTTGAAACAATTGAAGCACACGGGTTCAGTGCGAGATTATGTGAAGGAATTCAGTTCTTTGATGCTAGATATCAAGAACATGTTGGAGGAGGACAAGGTTTTCAACTTTATGTCGGGTTTGCAGAATTGGGCACAGTTGGAACTTCGAAGGCTGGGAATTAAAGACTTGCCATCGGCTGTTGCCGCTACCGACGGGTTGGCAGATTTCAAACTGACGGGCGAATCCAATTCTTCTGAATCCAGTACGGCAAAATCTGGTTCAAAGAAATGGGATAAGAGTCAGAAAGAAAAGGGTCAGAAATCAGAATCGGTTGTGGAGGACAAACGGCAAGGCAAAGGGAATTTCAGCAAGGGTTTTTTCATTTGCGATGGGCCTCATCGGACAAAGTATTGCCCAAAATGCAAAAAGCTCAATGCTATTTGCGTGGATGATGGGAAAGATGGTGTTTCAGACCACGAAGTGCATGTTCGGGTCAACCCTATGCAATTGCTCAACGTGATTCATTCAGACAAGGAAGTAACCTCCTCGCAGAGAACGGGTTTGATGTACGTCAAAGTGTTGCTTTGTGAAACTGAAGTGTTGGCCATGGTGGACACGAGGGCCACACACAACTTTGTTTCACAACTGGTGGTGCAGTCGCTCGGCTTGAAAGTCGTGGAAAGCTTCAGTCGGATCAAGACGGTTAATTCCAATGCATAGGTGGGGAATGGAATGACGGGCAATGTCATTTTGAGGATCGGGGACTAGAACGGGCAAGTGGATTTGATGGTGTATCCGCTTGACGACTTCGAACTTTAACTGGGTAATTAATGAGTTCTTTGTTGCTGCAAAAGTGGCTGTGATGCCACATCTCAGTGGGATTTTGACTATTGATGAGAAATAGCCATGTTTCGGGCCACGTTGTTCCAAGGCAGAGAAGGGCAAGAGGGCAAGGGAAGGAACGGGTGGTTGGCTCGGTAATTCAAGGGCAAAATTTTCCAGACTTGGTAGTGGCTGGAAGAAAACAAGCTCAACGAGCTTCTCTCGCGGTTCAGATGCATGGGATTCTAGATGATAAGGCAAAAGGGCAGAGCAAGGCAAATGGGAGACCCTCCTGTTTGGCAAATTGTGAAAATGGGCAAGACTCAGAGGCTGCATGGGAAACGGATGGGACTTTGTGACAGTGTGAGAAGCAAGTGCTGGAGTACTTACAGGCCTTACCGACGAGGACGTTGGGTTCCTCTGGTGGGGGTGGTTTGTGAGCACCTTGATTTCCAACGCTTAGTAAGCTTGGCAAGCGGTGGCTCCTTGCACCCTAGCCAATCGATGGAAACGAAGGCATGAGGCAGGCATGTCTTTACAAGGTGACCCGATGGTGTCGGCACTGGTCCCTTAGGCAAGTGGCAGTCGTGATGCACGTGAAGGCCCAATGAGATCGAGGCATGGATGCTAAACGGGAAGCAGCGTTGTGGGACAAGACAATCAAGAAAAACAGCTAAGTATTGGGAGCTGGGGTTGGATCACGAAATTGGCCAGGCAGCCTTGAGTTGGCTCAGGCAAAACGGTTATTGACGGTTAAACAGTATTCTACACATGTTGCTGGGAGCATGGGACAGGTGTCCAAGGCAGAAACGGGCTGCACATGTTGCTGGAAGCATGGGACAGGTGTCCAAAGTAGAAACGGGCAATTATTGGCAGTTACAGCCAGACAGTTTCAGATTTTAGTGTCCTGGCAGATTCTGGCAAAGCCAGCACAGCCCTAGGGCAATTGGGGGTGACAACTGCAAGATCATGGGCTTGCCCCATGATCTCATGTACTTAGTGGCCACGTTTTCTTGATTGTAGGCCTATATTGGCAAGGCATTTTCGTAACCTAAGGCAGAGGGGTGTTCTGTCTAGACTCTTGAGTGTTTCATTTGTATTGTTGGTGCAATTAAAGGTTGGGATGGTTCCCGTAACTCTTGTGTGTGTTTCTAGACGTTCAAACTTGTTGGGTGTGTGATTAAACACTAGGCTGAGACCAAGTTGCTGGGGCAAACTTGGTGCCATCACAGGTAAATTTCTAGGCAAAAAATAGATCCGCGATGGTTGGTATCAGAGCAACCCAGGTTGCTAGTAGAAGTTCCAGATCTCCGGGTGGAGTTATGGCTGCAAATGCTGCACTCGAGGCGGTACGGGTCAGAGTTTCATAGTTGGAAAAGCTTGTTGGCGCTGATGAATCTGATGAGGGCATCACCTTGGTTGAACACCTGGATGTCATGTTGGCTTCGGTCGAGTCACAGAAAATGGCTCACGAAACACTTGGCATTCAAACTGAAACCAAGTTTACAAAAATGTTGGTGGACATGGACAAACTCTCAAATGTCATGAGGGAGCGGGTTTCCAACTTGGAGTAAGAATTACTGGTTGTGAAGAGGGCCTTCCTTAGTCGCTCGAACGAATTCGAGACTCGTGTAAAGGTCCCTGAACCGAAGGCTTTCGGTGGTGCCCGAAATGCCAAGTAGTTGGAAAACTTTCTGTGGGATATTGAGCAATATTTCACTGCTGTTCGTGTTTCGAGGACAGAACAGGTGACAATCACCACGTTGTTTCTCATGGGAGATGCGAAACTGTGGTGGAGAACTCAATGTGAGGACAGCGAGCGTCCAAAGATCGAGCAGTGGGAAACGCTTAAGAAGTAATTGATCCTTGCAATTCTTCGTGGCTTGTAAGGTAGTCATTGAAACAATTGAAGCACACGGGTTCAGTGCGAGATTATGTGAAGGAATTCAGTTCTGTGATGCTGGATATCAAGAACATGTCCGAGGAGGATAAGGTTTTTGTAAGTACAAAAAAACGAAAGAGGCTTTGAACAGCACAATACGGTAACGGCTACTTGTGACCCCTTACCGGAACCCTAGCACTTCTTCGAGAACCTTATCTACAAAACAAGCAAGGGGTGAGCGCACCTTTGCCTCTCGTGGCAAAGGCCCTCTGATGCCTAAGTTAGTATCACATACTAGTAAGAAACCCTAATTATCAATAGGAATATCGCGTAGGCACCAAGTATTGCGTACCTTTTACCTCTTGGTTACTTCGTATATATTGATTTCGTGGACGCTTGCTGTCTAAGAATCCTCGTTGCCCTAGGTTTCCTACCTCATATAGAAACCCAAAATATTGTGGATTCTCGTTCCCTTATCAGTTCATTGCCTTAGTCCTCTCAGGACTCTCATTCCATAGCTCGCCGAACTTCCCATTCCCATTGGGTATCTTTCCTAAATCGTATTTTATCGAGATCCTATTTCCTTACGGGATGTCACCATTCTAGATTCTTTCAGAATGTTCCCTGCAGCTGAGGCTGCTTCCCAAAATGCTGCTCCTGTTCGGCCCTCTCGTTGCCAAACAGACTACTTGGACCAGTGACTCCACATGTCACTATCTTTTTACTAGACTCCTGGTCCAATAACTTCTTGTGTTTATTAGATCATGCTCCTGTTTGGATTTCTGGACCAATGACCTCTCGTGCCTTTGGTCTATATCGCCATTCACCGTGTTGCTCGGTGACTAGCCTTATAACTACCCTACAGTGGTTCCACGTACCACTTGTTCGGGCCCCTTAATTACTTGTTCGGGAATGCCTCCCTATAATTGCTCCGCAGCTTTATTCGTTATTTCCTCCTAATATGACGAGCAGAGCTTTTAAGCACCGAGCAAAGTTCTCTTTTGCTCCTGCACCTTATTTCTCGTATCTAATGCAACACTCATCATTAACCCAGGCAAAATGTCCCATCGTTTGGTTGGACAGGTTTTTCCTGCCCTTGCCCTCTAATCGCGGCATGCATTGTACTGCTTGCATTAAATGCCTGAAGGCGCCTTTGGGGAAGGGAACGCCCAAACGGCGTCTCGGGTGACGTTTCACGTAGGCCACCCCACCCATTAGAGTATACTTGGGATTTTGTCCCATTTCAAAACCACTTTCTCTTTCTAAGCTTCCGCTGCAGAAAGAAGATTCAAGCATACCCGTCATTGGAACACTGTTCACCATCTCGTGGTTCTCTCTTCTGTGTCTAGAAACTCCGCTTGCCACATTGTGAGTCATCATCTCCCTATTCTCCTCCATCTCTCTCGTTGAATTTAGGGTTCATACAGTCGCCCAAGTGTTTCTTCATCCCCCCCGCTATAATCTATAAAACTCACCTTTTTCAGTAATGGGGAGGTTCAGACGACATTGCAACACTCCTCAAGCGATGGCCAGTTTCAAATCTCATTACGAGATTCCTAATAACGTGGCCACCACACTCGCTCCTGAGGATGCTATTCGAGAGTGTCAAGATAACGACACCCTTCATATCCCAGTCATGGCCATTGTAGAGGGTGGCATTAGATTCGCTTTAGCCCCCTTACTCCACCACTGGCCCACTATCGACTGTCCCCAATACAGGTTTCTGCCAATTTCTTTCGCATAGTTATTGATATAAATACTTTAAACCAGATGTTAGGCACTTCTCTAGACCTACACGATATTCACCACTTGTACAGTATTTCTCGAACCAAAGACGCTTAGACCTACTATTTGAAGAGTGGGGATTCCAGGAAAAGGCTGGTCCTCGAACTTCCTGATTTTGCCCGAGGAGGTGATGACAATTTTCTTATCGTCACTGGGAACTTTGAGCCCAGAGATGAGGATGGCCAAGTGATTGGTTTTCATGCCCCTTACAGATTTGGGCGACCACGTTAGTTCCCCTTTTACCCAAAGTTTTCTTGTACTTTGGTCATACAACTTCATTGTATTTAATCTGTTGCATTTTTTCTACTGCAGCTACGAACGTCAATTAGGGGCACGAGATCATCACCCCTCAAGTCCACGTAGCAGACATCAATCGTGCACTTGCTTTCAACGGTTAGAGCACTTACCTTGCGGGCTGAGCAAGGGCTGCCCAGGTGCTCCTCAGCTACCGTGCTTCGTATGGTGGTATTATTGATCAGCGAATCTGAGCAGCGGATGACCCAATAATTCCTGGTCCTCCTTTCTTGCAACCCGAGCAAGGAGAAGAGAGGCATTCTCGTACCCCTTAAATTCCAGACGAGCCTATCCAGCTTGCTGTGTGTGGGCTCCCGCGCCCTCCGCCTTCTTGAAAGAGTCGCCACCCGGATTTTTGAGATGGATCATCCGAGAAACCGAGGAGTCGTTTGGAAAAGGCTTTTGGTCTAGCAAAAACGTTGAGATTTCGGGTTCGGGAGCCACATTACGAATGGGGAAGGTTTTTCTTTAAAAAGCACCCCATTCGCCCGGTAAAACTGGTCTCTACTTAATATTTTCAAAAAGGGGAATCTTTAATATCATTCAAAGTATCAAGCTCTTTAATAAAAGCACATAACGGGGAAGGGACATGGGAAATATATCACATTGACGTGCATGTGGTGCTATCTGTGCAGTAGTGGTAAAATGATATGAACAAAAGAAATAATCAATTATCAAACTGTCTGGACCTTAGCCGTACTGTTCACGGCACCTTGAGCTGCCGCGCGCGGCACCTCAACACGCCGTGCGAGGTAGCTGCTCTGCTGTCAGACTGTTGCAGACTTTCAAAACATCATATAGCTTATTTCTATCTCTGTATGTCTCTTGGAAAACTCATCAGAAGCCTCGTAATAGTCAGATCATCCCAAAGATGTTGTTATCTTTCGCAAAACAAGGTTTTAAAACGGTTTTTGAGATATTTGATCTTTTGGGATGATCTAGGAAAGCTTTTAAAGAGCCAAAACATGGCTTGTAGATATGGTCTTATTTTAAAAGCAACGAAATAAAGGAACGAAAAGGATACAGGTAGCCACAACAGAGGAAAACTTAGATCCAGACGGCCTGTCTAAGATAATACCAACATGTAAGGTGCCGTGCGATGGGGTCAGAGTGCATGCGCGCTTGATCAACAGGCCGCGCGGTTCCCCAACCTCAGCACAGTACTGTTTTTATTTTATGAAAATGGGTTTTGAGTCAGGATCTAACCAAAAGGAGGTTAGACCTACGGACAGAAGAGTCCCCTCAGGACTGGAACGGAGTCTAGTCCGAGGAAACTAGTTTTTACCTTTGGTTTCGAGCTTTGATCAAGGATCGTAGGTGCAAGGATGTGGATGGACCGTCACGGATGTAGATGGAGGAGGTTGTATAAGACAAATGGGGTATGGGTGTGAGTGAAGGTTAGGTATTTTGGATGGTGGGGGCTTTGAAGTTGATGAGAGATCAACTTCAATGATGAGGAGGGAGTGAGTGGAAGCACTTAAAGAATGTCTTTTGGGAATGGCATTCTTCAAGACTTGGAAATGGACATGGAAATAAAGAAAATGGGTATGAAAACTAGAGAGAGAAAGCTTATGGAGTGAGAATGCCCAAAGCAAAGGAAGCCAAAAGAAAGGCCAAGAGGGACTCAAAAGAAGGGGCCCCTTTTCCTTGAGTGGAGGGTCAATTTATAGGCAAAGGCCAAGGATTTTGAATTTTAAGTGATGGAGGTATTTCGGGCGGGCCGTATGCATTTTCGGCCGAGCAGTCATCCGTGGGCTCAAGCCGGCGTGGCCGGCTGACTTTACGAGCCGATCGGCCTTTTGCTCAAGGTGCGTGCGGTGAAGGTTTGCCGCGCACGGTCCTTTGAATTTCCAAGGTGTCGTGCGCTCTAGTGCCAATCCGCACAGTACCTCTTCCTTCGGTCCAGAGTCTTTTGGGCTTTGTCTGGGCTTTATCTGGGCCTGTCAGGTTTTTTGGATTTTTGGGTTTTTGGGCTTAGGGAGATCCCTTTTCAAGCTCGCAAAAGGTACCGTTTCCTCTGTTTCATCATCGGGGTGGACAAAGACCCTCCAAGACCCGGATTGGGGTGTCTACACTGTGGAAGCTTCCATGTCATCCAGTGGTTACTCTTTGTCTCCCCCACCTCAGGAATGAACCAACCAATCGACCGCAGCGAGCTTCTCACCATCCCCGGGGTCGGCCGTGGAAGAGGTTGTGGCACCGTTCGAGGCCGCGGGCGTTCTCAGAGTCCGTTGCCTCCCCACGGTCGTCGAGGGCCTACTCAGTTGGATGCCCATCCTGGCTTCTCACCCGAAGAGGTTGAGGCTAGCCACAGGGACAAACGTCAACGCCTAGACTCGACCTCAGAGCAACACTTATCATCCCAAAGTCCAATAGCAGCACCTCCTGCTTGGGCTCCCCAATTCTCTCATGGGAATAGGCTTGTGACCGTCAGGGACAGTGCAGAGTCCGAGGGAGCTGCTACAACCCCATCCCAAGCTTTCCTGTTACCCGGAGACATGCAAAAGGAGGTAGCCAGCTCTCCGAACAATCTTCTCAGGTCTTTTATGGTTCACAGTGCCAAGGTACACCTTCCTTTAATTCGTAACATTTAATTAATGTTTGTACTTTACCTATTAGTATTTCGACGCTCAATGGCCATGTTAGGCAATGCAAAAGATGGTCGTTATGGCTCAAAAGCTGGGCCACTCAGAGCCTCAGCGAGCAAAACTTGCCAATGAGAAAGCCAAGCTTCAGAACACCATCGTCAGGCTCTCGAGAGAGAGAAACCAGGCTCGTGCCGAAGCTGAGGCCTAGAGGACCAAGCTTGAGGGCACCGAGGGTAGCCTCAATCAGGCTTTGACAGAACTGGAGGCGAGTAAAGAGGAATGTAAAACAGCCTACGAACAGGGCTACAATGCTGGGATTGGGGTAGCCACCGATAGCTATAAAGCTCAGATGCCCAAGATCCAGGACAAAATATCGGCGACTGCTTGGGAAGCCTGCCTTAAAAAGTTTGAAGCCCCGGAATCTTCTCTATTGTGGACTGAGAACGATCTTCCTAGTGCAATGGCTGCACTTGACGAACAAATTGTGGAGGAGGAAGACTGCCTAGACAGGGAGCTGAATGCCACTGTCTCTAAGCAGTAGAATGCGGATGACGATCAGACAGCTGATGCGTCCAACCCCGGCCAGAAGGAAGCCAGTGGTGGACCACCTGAAGAAAGCACTGCCGCGGAAGACACATCTGCACTGGCCTCCCCTCCTGTCGTCCAGGATCTTACCCACATCGAGTAAGTAGCAAAAAAAAGTTTTCTTTATTTTTGAAACCGACTGCAGGCCCTGCGTGGCCATAGAATTCGCCCTGCGTGGCCATAGAATTCGCCCTGCGTGGCACTGGTACTTTCTCACATACTTAAAACAGGTATTTGGCCCTTCGTTTTGGTTTGAACACTGGCATGTTTGGCCCTTCGCGGCCTAAGTTCAGGTAACCTGGGTCCCTCATGGGCCTTTTGGATTTTGGAAATGGTCGTCTCATGGCCAGATGTCCAGATTTATGCTCTCAGAACTCAGATAAGATTACATGTTCGTGTTTTGCCTGTGCAGTATCTCGTACTGCATGTATTAACCCAGCTAGGTTTCTACGTACTTTAGTCATTATGTGCATGTACTCATATGCGCCTAAGTATTTAGTACCTAGGAAATATTGCTTCTAAGTTTTTCGTAGTCAGTTTGGTACCCAGGTATATTCGTATCTGGTAAACATATGCATTTTATCATATGCATGCCAAGTGTCTCGTGCTTGGACTGATTTGTAACTGTATTCATACTTAGGGATAGACTGTGCATGTGTTCGTATGCACTTCAAGTGCTTCGTACGTATGCATTCCGGGTGTATTCATACCCGTACAGACGACTAAGTATATTCCTACTTGTAAAAGTTTGAATTGCTTATAATTTTACACACACCATAACCCCCCGCTCCCCAATACAAAGGGAGGATAAAGGTAGAGGCCTGACTTCGTATTTAGGAAAAAGATATTGCAAAAACAACATTTGTAATTCATAATCTTGGGACTTTATTCATAATCCAAAACTCAAAGGGGTGTTACGCATATCCCTTGCAACTAACAAAAAGTAAAAACAAGGGAATTTTACTAGTAATTCCCACACAATCACGATGTGCATCCTAAAACTGAATGAAAGTAAATTAAAGCCTTTCACATAAAGAACTTCCTTAAATTGTGGACATTCAAAGGCCGTGGCACCGGGTTCCCATCCAAGTCTACCAAACGATAAGCCCCAATGCCCAGAACCTCTGTAACTCGATATGGACCTTCCCAATTAGCCCCCAGTTTTCCTTCGTTGGCCACCTTAGTGTTACCGAGCACCTTACGAAGCATCAGGTCTCCAGCACCAAACTCTCGTGGGCAGACGTGCTTGTTATAGCTTTTCATTAGCTGCTCTTGATATGAGGCCAAATGTACCAGAGCCCTCTCTCTCTATTCCTCGGCAAGATCTAATTCAATTTCCAAGGCTCTGTCATTGCCCCCACTTTCAACCAAAGCGGTCCTGTTGGTCGGCAGGCCAACTTCCAATGGAATCACAGCCTCTGTTCCATATGCCAATGAGTAGGGGGTCTATCCCGTAGACCTCCTAGGAGTTGTTCGATGCGCCCACAGGACCAGTGGTAATTCGTCTAGCCATTTCCCCTTGGCCTTGTCCAACCTCTTCTTGATCCCGTCAAGCATAGTTTTGTTGGATGCTTCTGCTTGCCCATTACTCTGTGGGTAGGCTGGGGTCGAGTAGTAGTTTCGTATTCCATACTGAGCACGAAAAGCCTTGAACTTTTTCTGGAACTGTGATCCATTATCCGTAATCAACGAAGCTCTCTATCATAGGTTCAGTGATTTTCGCCAATGTTTCTGCCTCAATCCACTTAGTGAAATAATCTGTTGCCACCAACAGATACTTCCTATTTCCCGTTGCTTTGTGGAGTGGACCCACGATGTCCATTCCCCATTGTGTGAATGGCCAAGGACTTGTCAACGGCACCAGATCCTCGGCTGGTGTTCAAATCATGGGCGAGAACTTCTGGCATTTCTCACAAATCTTCACATACACTTTTGCATCTTCTTGCATGTGTGGCCACCAGTAATCCTGAGTAATTGCTCGGTGGGCAATGGACCTGCCACCAGTATGACTTCCACATGTTCCCTCGTGAATCTCATGGAGGAACTTCTGTACCATCTCGGGATGCTCACAGAGTAAGTATAGTCCTGTGAAGGACTTTCTGTACAACTTTCCTTCAGGTGACAGCCAAAATCGTGCAAATTTTGTCTTAACCTTGTGAGCCTCCTTTTTATCAGTGGGGAGTGTCCCTTCTCATAAGAACTCTATTATCGGATCCATTCAACTTGGTCCTTGGTTCACGTCCAAGACCAACTCTACGCTCCTTCCAATGCTCAGCGCAACAAGGTAATCCACTGCCACCCTTCTTTTGAATTCAGTCGGCACTGCTGCAGCCAACCAAGCCAGTGAATCTGCGTGGGCGTTTTGCCCAGAACTTGTCTGCTCAATATACAACTTCTCAAAAGTGTCGAGCAGATCCCTAGCGGCCTCCACGTAGGCTGCCATCTTTTCAATTTGGGCCTCGTACTCGCTGGATAGCTGGTTCATCACGAGTTGTGAATCATAGTATACTCGTATTCTTTTGGCCCTCAGGGTTTTTGCACTTCTCAATCCTACCAAGAGTGCCTCGTACTCTGCCATGTTGTTTGAAGCACTGAAACTTAGTCGAAGGGACAACTCTATCATCACTCCCTCAAGAGGAAAAAGCACAACCCCAATTTCTGATCCGGTATTGCATGCGGAACCATCAACGAATAGTTTCCACTCCAGAGGGTCCTGTTCGGTAGGAGTGTTTCCCTTCCCAACTGATGGTGCAACTGGTTGCTCCTTTCTCGTAGGAGGCCGGGGAGCCACTATAGGAGAGAACTCTGCCACAAAGTCCGCAATTATTTGCCCTTTCGTTACAGTGCGCGGTTGGTAGTCGATGTCGTACTGACTCAATTCGACGGACCAGATTGAAATACGTCCTGAGAAATCTGGCTTTCGTAGCAAAGATTTCAAGGGAAACTCTATGTAAACCACAATCTTGTGACTCTGGAAATAGTGGGGCAACTTCCTTGCCGCTGTCCTCAATGCCAGGACCAACTTCTCGAAGGGCAGATATCTCGTCTCTGCATCTAGCAATGTCTTGCTCACATAGTAGACTGGGATTTGCTCGAATCCCTTATCCCTCAGTAATACTGCACTTACAGCATGCTTAGAGACTGCTAAATACAAGGTTAACACTACAAGAAAATACAAGTTTGCCGACTAAAAGTTTAGTCGGCAAATGTCAAATTTTAGTCACCGAAAGCTTTCAGCGACTAAATTTTTGGTCGCCAGGTTCGTCGTTGACACTTGGTCTGGGAAAGTTTTTCCCGACTAAAAATTTTTGTCGGCGAAAAAAATAACTTATGCCGACTAAATTTTTGTCGGCGAAAATGAACAACTTTTCCCGACCAAATATTTTGTCGGCGAATGTAAATTTTTTTCAGATTTTTTCAGAATTTTTTTAATTTTTTTTCGATTTTTCAAAAAAATTTTATAATTTTTATTATTTAATTATTTAATTATTTGAACAACTTTTCCCGACCAAATATTTTGTGGGCGAATGTAAATTTTTTTCAGATTTTTTCAGATTTTTTTTCAATTTTTCAAAAAAAATTTATAAATTTTTAATTTTTTATTATTTAATTATTTAATGCCGCCAAGTGGTGCCCAGCGTGATGGCCACGTGGCTACCTGCTCGATCTCAACCTTTACACTACCCAGACTCGAACCCGGAACCTCTTGGTTCCTTAGCTCGCACCCAAACCAACCGCACTTCCTGCTCACTTGTGACTGTAGGAAGAACAACTAATATTTATACTATACTGCGCCCAGAATCAAGTCTTTTTTTGCTCAGATAAAGCCTTTTCCGGTCATTTTTTTTGCCGATTCTTTGTGAGGACCCTTAAAAATACGTTTTGAACATATTGAGCGGTTCGGATTATCATAATCCTATTTCCATCGTGTGGCTAAAGTACATTACACTATAGAACATTAGCTTTTTGTTGAAAACTGTTCCGATCAAGCCCTTCCCGATCATTTTTTTTCCCGATTCTTTGCGGAGACCTTTAAAAACACGTTTTGAACACATTGAGCGGTTCGGATCATCATAATCCTATTTCCATCGTGTGGCTAAAGTACATTACACTATAGAACATTAGCTTTTTGTCGAAAACTGCTCCGATCAAGCCTTTTCCGGTCATTTTTTTTTGTCGATTCTTTGCGAGAACCCTTAAGAACACGTTTTGAACACATTGAGCGATTCGGATCATAATAATCCTATTTTCATCGTGTGGCTATAGTACATTACACTATGGAACATTAGCTTTTTGTCGAAAAATGCTCCGATCAAGCCCTTCCCGGTCATTTTTTTTGCCGATTCTTTGCGAGGACCTTTAAAAACACGTTTTGAACACATTGACCGGTTCGGATCATCATAATCCTATTTCCATCGTGTGGCTATAGTACATTACACTATAGAACATTAGTTTTTTGTCGAAAACTGCTCCGATCAAGCCTTTTCCGGTCATTTTTTTCCCCAATTCTTTTTCGAGGATTCTTAAAAACATGTTTTGAACACATTGAGCGGCTCGGATCATAGTAACCGTGTTTCCATCTTGTGGCTATAGTACATTACACTGTAATAGATGACCTTGGTTCGTAACTAAGATCTTCTACTGTAGTCTAATATACTATAGCCACACGATGGAAATAGGATTATGATGATCCGAACCGCTCAATGTGTTTAAAACGTGTTTTTAAAGGTCCTCGTAAAGAATCGACAAAAAAAATGACCGGGAAGGGCTTGATCCGAGCAATTTTCGAAGAAACTTCTCGAAAACTGCTCAGATCAAGGATTTGCCGTTCATTTTTTTTGGCGATTCTTTGCGAGGACCCTTAAAAACACATTTTAAACACATTGAGCGGTTCGGATCATCATAATCCTATTTCCATCGTGTGGCTATAGTACATTTACACTATAGAACATTAGCTTTTTGTCGAAAACTGCTCCGATCAAGCCTTTTCCGGTCATTTTTTTTGCCGATTCTTTGCGAGGACCTTTAAAAACACGTTTTGAACACATTGAATGGTTCGGATCATCATAATCCTATTTCCATCATGTGGCTATAGTACATTACACTATAGAACATGAGTTTTTTGTCGAAAACTTCTCCGATCAAGCCTTTCCCGGTCATTTTTTTCCCCAATTCTTTTTCGAGGATTCTTAAAAACATATTTTGAACACATTGAGCGGCTCGGATCATTTGTAATCGTGTTTCTATCGTGTGGCTATAGTACATTACACTGTAATAGATGACCTTGGTTCATAACTAAGATCTTCTACTGTAGTCTAATATACTATAGCCACACGATGGAAATACGATTAGGATGATCCGAACCGCTCAATATGTTTAAAACGTGTTTTTAAAGGTCCCCGTAAAGAATCGACAAAAAAAATGACCGGGAAGGTCTTGATCCGAGCAATTTCCGATGAAACTTCTCGAAAACTGCTCAGATCAAGCATTTGGCGTTCATTTTTTTTGCCGATTCTTTGCGAGAACCCTTAAAAACATGCTTTAAACACATTGAGCGGTTCAGATCATCATAATCCTATTTCCATCGTGTGGCTATAGTACATTTACACTATAGAACATTAGCTTTTTGTCGAAAACTGCTCCGATCACGTATTTTCCGGTCATTTTTTTTGCCGATTTTGGGCGAGGACCTTTAAAAACACGTTTTGAACACATTGAACGGTTCGGATCATCATAATTTTTTTTTATTCCGATGGTTTTACACTCTCCATTTGAACACCTATTAATATCATTTTTTTAAAATAAATTTTATTTTTATTTTTGAATGCAATAATTTTCTTTTTTAACAAATGCCTTTAAATAAATCTTTTTTTAATGCAATTTATACTATACAAATAAGTTTTTTTTTATTCCGATTATTTTACTCTCTCCATTTGAACACTCATTATACAAACAACAACTAAAATTATTTTTTAAAATAAATTTATTTTTTATTTTTGAACGCAACAATTTTCTTTTTTTAACAAATGCCTCTTTTTAACAAATTTATTTTTTAACAAAGGCTTGATCCGAACAGGTTTTGATAAAAATAAAAGACTTTTATAGCGTTTTTAGCAAAATTGCTCGGATCAAGCCTATTTTCTTTTTTAACAAATGCCTTTAAATAAATCTTTTTTTAATGCAATTTATACTATACAAATAAGTTTTTTTTTATTCTGATTATTTTATTCTCTCCATTTGAATACTCATTATACAAACAACAACTAAAATTATTTTTTAAAATAAATTTATTTTTTATTTTTGAACGCAACAATTTTCTTTTTTAACAAATGCCTCTTTTTAACAAATTTATTTTTTGACAAAGGCTTGATCTGAATAGATTTTGATAAAAATAAAAGACTTTTATAGCGTTTTTAGCAAAATTGCTCGGATCAAGCCCATTTTCTTTTTTAACAAATGCCTTTAAATAAATCTTTTTTTAATGCAATTTATACTATACAAATAAGTTTTTTTTTAATTCCGATTACTTTACTCTCTCCATTTGAATACTCATTATACAAACAACAACTAATATTATTTTTTAAAATAAATTTATTTTTTATTTTTGAACGCAACAAGTTTCTTTTTTAACAAAGGGTAAATTACATTTTTCCCCCTCAAACTACCACCCGTTTACAGTTTGCCCCCTCAAACTATTTTTTTTCCCACTTAACCTCCTCCAACTACCTTCGACTGGCAAAGAGTGGATGGCGTTAACGATGCACGCGAAATTACTTTTATACCCCAACAATGTACTGGCCAACAATATACCCAGCCAAATAATCCCAAATATCTCTCCGACTCTTCCCCCTGTACATCTATGGACCCCATTCCCTTGCCACCCATTGATCTCATCACATGGAAATGGCGCCAAATTCTCCCTCCAATTCCTGTTCCCCATCCCATGCCCTATATAATGCCCTTTGCTCCCTAACTACCACACTTTAATACATGTTGTCTTGAATCCAGAAACCCTAAATGCCTCTTATGGACTGAATGCAAACGGTACACATTCAGAAGCATTAAATACAAGAGATCTACTACAAACACAAGTATTGAACCCTAACACCTGTAATAAACATTATTTAGAGAGTATTTAGTTTGATAAAGCTCCCTTTAGGCTATAAGAAGTGGTTTTCGATTACAAAATTGCATGTGGACCACAAGTATCAATGCTTTTGTTGGAAAAAGGATGCAATGGTGGACCACACTGGTTTTCGGATACAAAAATCATTTGTTTACTTGTATCTGGACCACAAGTACTTGTTTTTTACTCCTTTAAGTGAGATTTGTATGAATATACTGACATGCATGTTCAAATCAGTGGGTACCTTCACGTTTTTTTTTGTTTGCATATTAGGATGGGTATTTTTACCTGGATATGGACAAAAAATATCATTTTTTACTCCTATACCTGAGATTTGCATGAGTATAGTGACATACATGTTAAAAAATATGTGGATAACTTCATTTTTGTTGTTGTATTGTATAGTTGGAGGGCTGTTTTTACTTGTACACAAAAAGTATCATTTTTTAACTCCTTTACAATTTGTGTTTAACTTCAACTTTTTTTTTTATATTGCATACTAGGATGGCTGATCCGAAAGACACGTTTAAGGTGCACCATGGGGGTCAATTTACTGACATGCCCTTGGGCAAAATGTACTTGGGAGGAAAGGTGGACTTCATTAATGACATAGACCCTGACCTAATGTCTTACTTTGAGATGGTAATCATAATTAAGGAATTAGGTTGTGCTGAAAATGAAATTATGTACCATTGTTTGCCAGATTGTGACTTAGATGGTGGGCTAAGAGTGATAAACACAGATATTGCTGTACGTGACATGTTTGCAATTCATGAGGGAATAGGCACTATAGCAATTTATGTGGTTGGTGAGTATGGTAAGGAGGATGACAATGAAGGCAGTGAGAGTGCAAGTGAGGGTAATGCAGGTAGTCCTAGAGGGAGTATAGGTGATAGTGATATTGACTACTTTGCAGATGGGGATGATTTGTTTGAGTCAAATGGGCAGGTTACTACTGAGGTTGAGGTAATGGATTTGGAAGGTTGTGGAGTTCTGTCAAGAGGGGTAAGAAGTGGGTTTGGTGAGGGAACTCATGGTTTTGGTGAGGGATCTTCTGGATTCGGTAAGGGAACATATGGATTTGGTGAGGGATCTTCTTCTGTCCATAGGTTGTCGTCTGTGGAAGAAGTGGATGTAGAGGATATTGACAGTCCACCACACTCTGATGATGGAAAAAAGGATGACTTCCCAGAATTTTTTGAGGATAGGCATATGGATGACCCAGACTTGCAGGTGGGAACCATGTTTGCCAGTGCTGCAGTGTTTAGGGCTGCCCTAAGGAAGCATACTATCTTGAATGGGACAGACTTTGAGTTCAAGAAGAATGATGGTGATAGGGTGACAGCCATTTGCAAAAAAAATGTGGATGGAGGATTCATGCTAGTAATTTCCAGGGGACAGCTGCATTCCAGATTAAAAGCTTAAAATGTCATCCATGTCAATGTCCAAGGCAGTATAGGCTTAGACATGCTAACTCTGCTTGGATAGCCAGAACATACATGGATAGGTTGATTGATGACCCAAATTGGAAGGTAAGTGCCATTAGAAAAGCTGCAAAGAGAGACCATATGGTGGAGGTATCTACTAGCCAAGCTTATAGGGCTAAGAAAAGGGCACTAGAAAGAATTCAGGGGAATCATAGACAACAGTATTGGAGTTTATGGGATTACTGTGAGATGGTTAGAAGGTCCAACCATGGATCCACAGCCTTGCTTAAGGTTGAAAGGCCTCTTGGTGCAACATCCCCTGTATTCCAAAGAATGTTTGTCATGTATGAAGCACAAATGAGAGGATTTTTATCTGGTTGTAGACCTTTGATAGGATTGGATGCATGTCATTTAAAAGGACCATTTGGTGGACAACTGATGAGTGCTATTGCAAAGGATGCAAATGACCAAATGTACCCAGTGGCAGTGGCTGTAGTTGAAGCTGAAACTAAGGATAGCTGGACTTGGTTCCTTGAGAACTTGATTTCTATCATAGGCAGGCCTGAGGAGCATGGTTGGACCTTCATTTCAGATAGACAGAAGGTATACATACATTTTTGTTTTAGTTTTTATAACTGTACAAGAAATGTTTAGTGCCAAATTTTACTGATTATCTAATTTTTGTTTATGTCAATGCAGGGTTTGATAGAGACTTTCAAGCTATTAATGCCTACTGCTGATCACAGATTTTGTGTTAGGCACATGTATGCAAACTTCAATATCATGTTCAAAGGTAAGGACCTAAAAGACTTGATGTGGTCTGCAGCTAGGGCTTACACAGTGGCAGGTTGGGAAGAAAACATGAACAAGATAAAAGAAAAAAATGCAGATGCATATGAATGGTTGATGAGGGAGTCCCCTAGTGTGTGGTGTAGGTCTATGTTTAGCCCTAGAGCAAAGTCTGATATGCTTGCAAACAATGTGTCTGAATCATTCAACCATTACATTAGGGAAGCTAGGGACAAACCAATTATTACAATGCTGGAGATGATTAGAAGACAACTAATGAGTAGGTATGAGGAAAAAAGAAGTTGGATTCTCACCTGTAATGGGACCTTGTGTCCAAAGATTCAGAAGATTATAGAGGAGATGAAGGTAGAAGCAAGAAATTGTGAAGTTGCATATGCTGGTAATCACATTTATGAGGTTTGGCATGGGGTTAGAACATTGGTTGTGGACTTGGCCAACCACACTTGTGTATGTAGGAAGTGGGATGTGACTGGAATCCCTTGTGCTCATGCTGTAGCTGCTATAACTAGTGCTAAGAGGCAGCCTGAGTCCTATGTGAATGAATGCTACAATAGAGATAGCTACATGAGGGCTTATGCCCCCATAATACACCCAATACCAGATCAAACTGAATGGGTGCACACTGAGTTTGACCCTATTGTGCCTCCCCCACTAAGGAGGCCACCTGGTAGGCCTAAGAAGGCTAGAAGAAGAGGTCCAGATGAGCCTAACAACCCACACTTGGTAAAAAGGACTCACTAGTCCTTAAGGTGCTGTAACTGTCAGGAATTGCGCCACAATACCAGAACATGCAAAGGACCAGTGGCACCAAAAAAGGGAATGGGCAGAGGCAACACAAGGGGAAGAGGCACCACAAGGGGATCCACTTCACAAAGTTCTGGTATCACAATTGATAATTCAAGGCCTATTGCTGGAATGACATCTATAATGGTACGTATCTTATTGCAATGTAAATATGAAAGTTGGAGTTGTTTTTACCTACCATTTTACTGAAGTACTTGTTATGTTTTTACCTGCAATATAGTGGAATAATATAATGAAGGACCAGGGGATTGCAACTGGTACAAGTGATAAAGGCAAGGGGATAGCAGCTGGTACAAGTGACATGGGCAAGGAGATTGAAGCAGGTTCAGGATCAAGAGGCAGAGGTAGGGGAGCAAGGGGCAGAGGTAGGGGAGCAAGAGGAAGAGGCAGTGGAGCAATGGCCAGAGGCCGTGGAGGACTGGCCAGAGGCAGTGGAGCAATGGCCAGAGGCAGCGGAGGACTGGCCAGAGGCAATGGAGCAGTGGCAAGAGGCAGTGGAGCAGTGGCAAGAGGCAGGACTGCCCAGCTTGTCCCTTCACAAGGCTCATCAAGTGCTACTCAGATTGGTCTATCACAAACCTCATCCAACATTCCCCAGAACCCAACCTCTGAGTATGCAGCATTTTAAGTGTTTGTTTAAGTAGTGAACTAAGTATGCTATATTATGCTAAGTTATGCAATATTAGACTAAGTATGGTGTGTTAAGGCTAAGTTATGAAGCCTGTGGGAACTTACACTTTTTGCAGATCTGTCATAACCACAGTCTCACTATAGGCTGTGGTTATGTTTTGGTACACATGTTTATGTGGAACGTGGGATCTGTTTAAGCATGGACTAAGTATGCTGTATTTTGATGCTATGGGAAGTTACGGCATATCTATATATGAAAATGAAATGTTGGCTTTTGTAAATTGATAGTAAGTTCTTGATGGAGATCCTGGGCAGTCATTGTTATTGAAGTTAAAGGAGAAGCATCCCAAAAATGATTTCTACTAGTCGGTTTTTTCGTAAATAACTGACCGAGAGCTTTGGCTTTGGGCCCACTTGGGGTCGATCCGAAACGGCCCAACGGTCAAGACACATGCCTTTGGCCATGTGGTCTCGGTTTTTTAGCCATTTTCGGCCGTTTAGGGCTCCAAAAGGTCAAATTTGCCGTTTTAGGAAATAATCTTTTTGCTTATAACTTTTGATAGGAAAGTCCAATAACTTTCGTTCTTGTTGGAGAATTTTTATTTTTTCTTATATTTTCAGAATATGTAATAATTTCAAAACTTTCCAAAAATGGAAATTTTTCCTTTTCCCTAGTAGGAATGACTAGAAAGTCCAAAATAATTTACTTTGCCATTTTAGGAAATGGCTATAACAGTTGATTCACGCCAACATTACATACACAGTAATGACTGAATTGAAGACCTAGAACAACCACCATATAACCAACATTACAAATGCAAACAGCAGAATAGTACAGTTGCTAGGAAATCCCATGTTTCTTCTCTGGTTCAAAATATACAGGTCATCTACTTGCTTTTCCATCTTCTGCATCTTCCTCTTCAATACCTTGACTTCCTTCTTCAATTCGTCAATATTGTTGTCTTCATTTGTTTGTAGACCAACTGAATCCTCTGACTTTTGAACAACTGATGGGAGGCCTTCAATTTTTTTGTCTCTTTGTCGTACATATTGATCATACCAAATGAAGAATCCACAGTATTCCGGAGTCTGGAAAAAAAAAATCCAGGTTTGAATTTCTACTTCTTCAGTTTTAAATTTGACGATTCTCAGCAAAAAACTCACCTTGTAGTTTGGACACCCAAAAAACATTCTACCTGGGTTCTTCTTTGTTCTAGACTCCTTAAGAGGTGCTTCTTGCCCGCATTTGCAGAAAACCCCAAATTCGCCATTGAAGCTTTGCTTCGAACTGCTTCCTTCCATTGCTGGCGATACGAGAGAGATAGAAACAGAGAGAGAGAGAGAGGAATTGAGCCGTTGGGGGAGTGGGGTGGGATGCTCAGCTTTATAGAGCACCTGGTTTTTTTTCCCGTTGTGGAACAGTGTGGTTGTGTGTATATGCATATCAAAAGAAGAAGAAGGGCAAATATGTCTTCAAAGTTCACTTAAGATGGCATGTGACCTGCACATGCACCTTTCCATCCAAAAAACTAACGGAACCACAACAGAAGGGGCAACAATGACGGGTAAAGGTAGTTGGAGGAGGTTAAGTGGGAAAAAAATAGTTTGAGGGGGCAAACTGTAAACGGGTGGTAGTTTGAGGGGGCAAAATGTAATTTACCCTTTAACAAATGCCTCTTTTTAACAAATTTATTTTTTAACAAAGGCTTGATCCGAACAGGTTTTGATAAAAATAAAACACTTTTATAGCGTTTTTAGCAAAATTGCTCGGATCAAGCCCTTTCCGATCATATTTTTTGGTGAATTCTTACGAGTACCCTTAAAATCACATTTTAAAGACATTGAGCTGCTCGGATCATTGAAATTTGATTGGCCAAAAACAATATATTTTGTTTATAGTCGGCCAAAGAATACATAATTTTTGTTTCTTTTAATTACAAAAAATACTTTTGCCCGAATAAAAATATTTTTGTCGGAAAATCAATATTTTTTTTGTTTTTTTAATTACAAAAAATATTTTTTCCCGACCAAATAAAATTTAGTCGGAGAAAGCATAGGTCAACGGCGACTAAATAAAATTTAGTTGGCGAAAGCTAGGCCAACGGCGACCAAATAAATTTTAGTCTGTGAAAGCAAAGGCCAACGGCGACCAAGTAAAATTAGTCGGCGAAAGCTTAGGTCAATGGCGACTAATTAAATTTAGTCGGCGAAGCTTAGGTCAATGGCGACCAATTAAAATTTAGTCGGCGAAGCTTAGGTCAATGGCGACGAATTAAGATTTTATCGGCGAAAGCATAGGCCAACGGCAACCAAATAAAATTTAGTCGGCGAAAGATAGGCTAACGGCGACCAAATAAATTTAGTCGGCGAAAGATAGGACAACGGCGACCAAACTGATTTTGGTCGGTGAAAGGCAAGGCAACGGCGACTAAATTCCATTTAGTCGGGGAATTTGGTCGGCAAAAGTGTTTTTTCTTGTAGTGTAAGGACTCACCTGGATTAGGGGTAGATAAGAGCAGAGTCGATGCCAAGTACTTCTTTAGGTCATGGAATGCCTGCTCAAATTTCGCTCCCCATTCGTATCCCTCTCTCTTTTCAGCAATTGAAAGAAGAGCCTACACTTATCACTAAACCGGCTGATAAATCGGTTAAGGGCTGCTGCCATTCCAGTCAATCGCTGGACCTTCTTTGTGGTCCTTAGACTTTGAATCTTCTGCAAAGTTATTATCTGGTCGAGGTTTGCTTCTATCCCTCTTATGGTCACGAGGTGACCCAAGAACTTTTCTGAACTTACTCCGAACGCACATTTCGAGGAGTTGAGCTTCAACTTGTATTCTCTTAATATCTTGAAGGCTTCCTTTAAATCAATTATGTGGTCATGCTTCCTCTTGCTCTTGAACACCATGTCGTCTATGTACACCTCCATAGTCTTGCCGAGCAATTTCTTTAGCATAATCATTGCTAACCTCTGGTATGTTACATCGGCATTCCTTAGACCAAAAGGCATGACGTTGTAACAATACAACCATCTTGGAGTGATAAAGGATGTCTTCTCTTGATCGGGCCCGTACATGGCAATCTGGTGATATCCTCGATATGCATCGAGGAAACTCATTTGCCCATACCCAACTGTTGCATCCACCAATTGATCTATTCTGGGGAGGGGGAAACTGTCCTTTGGACACGCCGTATTCAAATCAGTGAACCAGATAGTAAACCTCTCGTATGGCCTTTGCCTCCAGCAAACGATCAACCTCCTCAATCACATCGTCTACGTGCTGTGCAGCCGATCGTCGTTTCTTTTGCATCATAGGCTTATGTTGGGGATCCACATTCAGGTGGTGGCAAATCACATTTGCGTCCACCCCAGGCATCTCTTCGGGTACCCAGGCGAACACATCAACGTGCTCTTTGAGGAATCCCACTAACTTTTCCTCTTCTTTCTCGCTCAAACTGTCCCTAATTAGGAAATACTTTTCTGGATCATTCTCATTGATCTGAATTTTCTTCAATCCTTCCACCACCTTCTCGGCGGGATTCCCTTCGACATCCTTGATGGTCGGCTGGTCTGGAATCTCAACTGCTTGCACTAACTTTTCCTTGGGTTCTTTCTTGATTATGGAAATCAAGCACTGCTGGGCTGCTTTTTGGCTTCCTCGAATCTTCTCAATGCCATTGGATCCTGGGAACTTTACCATCTGATGGTAAGTGGAGGAAACTACCCTCATCTTATGCAGCCATGTCCTTCCTATAATCGCGTTATAGGAAGATGGTACATCCACCCCTAGGAAGTCGGTTCTTAGTACCACTGTTCCTACCCGAACAGGAAGAGTTACCTTGCCCAATGGCCATACTGCTCCTACACTGAATCCGATCAAAGGGGTTGTTGACTGTACCAGATCTGCCTGTGTCAGTCCCAGCTTTTTAAACGCGTCGTAGTACAGCACCTCCGTGCAGCTCCCTGAATCTACCAGGATTCTCTCCATGTCATATTCCCCACTATGTAGGGTTATGACCAAAGCATCATTGTGTGGCACCTGGACTCCTCCCAAGTCATCATTTGTGAAGACTATGCCTTCGTTGCATTCTTCTGCTTCGCATCCTCATTTCTTTCCCAACTGCATCACATGCTGGTCATGCCTCACTTGCCTCTAGAGCAACCTCACCTCATTTCTTGTATAAGGTGTGGTCAACCCATGTATCATATGAATTACTCCCCTTGGATTCTGTTCGTAATCCAACTCCATCGCCTTCTCTACTTCCTTGTGCTCTTCTTGAATAAAGTCTTTCAAGTAACCTCGAGAAATAAGGTCGTCGAGGTGCTGTTTAAACATCTCGCAGTCCTCTGTCATGTGACCCCAATCCTTGTGATAACTGCAATGCTGACTTATAGCTCTTTTTGTATCCTTATCACCTTTTAGCTTTGGGGGCCACTTAAAATATGGGCGGTTCTTCATTCGATAAAGAATCCGATAGATTGGTTCTTTCCAAACAGTTGTTACTGAAAAGAAAGACTTGAGGTCCGGGGCGTGCTTTTCCTTGTACGGCTCTTTCTTAGCATGTCCATATTCCTTTCTTTCTCTGTAAGTTTTGGGCTTTGGCTTATCTACTTTCTTTGCAAGACCTTGGCTTGCTCGGCAACCACCTTGCCGTCTTCCCGCAGTATGTCATCCTCGTTTCTGGCATGTTGCCAATGTACCTACTGGATTCATGTTTAGGGACTTACCAGTTCCCCCCGAACACGCAACCCAGTCTTGAACGTGGCTATTGCGTACTCCACACTGCAACTTTCTATCTCGTTGAAAGTTTCCCAGTACTTCTTAGCGTAGTCCCTGATCGGCTCGTTCTTCCCTTGTTTCATAACGGAGAGGCTTTCAAAAGTCTTTGGTGGCTTTCTACTCGTCAAGAACCGTGCAGTGAATTCCTCGGCCAACTATCTCCATCCTCGTATGGTGTTCGGCCCAAGCTTATGGAACCAAGACAAGGCCACTTTTCCCAAACTCGATTGGAACATCTTGCACATGATTGCATCATCCCCGTCGTGCATAAACATTGCCTGTTGGTAATGTTGTACGTGTGCCACTGGGTCAGCATTCGTCTCGTAGAGGATGAACGCCCCATGTTTGACCCTGCTCAGCAACCTTACTTCTTGCAACCTCCTTGCAAAGGGGGAGGATGCAATGTTGCTAAGAGCTTTTCGTGCCGCCTCTCGTGCAGACATGGTCCCCTCTTCCTGTTCCTTCATATGTTTGGGAGCAGCCCTCTCCCAATCGGAGTCAGGTCTCTCGTACCTATCCCTGTGATGTTTCCTAGTCTCCCCCTCCTCGGGGCTATGGCTCCGGCTTCTGCTCCTTTTTTTTCATGAAGAAGCCCTTTCCCTTCTCGAAGTGGGGCTCCTGCTCCTGCTCCTTCTTTTTCGTGAAGGAGCCTTCTTGTCATGCATAATTAGGCTCAATTTGTCACCCCTGGATTTTCTACGCGAAAGTCCAGAATCTTTCGGACGTTCTCGTGTCCACTGCAGCTCTTGGATCTCGTACTCTCGTCTCTTAATCAAACGAGTGTACTCCTCGATTTCCTGCCTCTTCCTGTCCAGGTGGTCCTCGTTATTGTGCACACTCCTTAAGTGCGCAACCGACTCTTTTGCAAGGCGGAACTTGCTCCTTCTCGTGGACTCTGTGGCCGTCCTGCCATCTCTGTTCTTGGAATCACCATGGATAGGTAGGGGTCAGTCCTTGCTCGTGGTCCTTTTTGCATGCCTGCCATCGGGCTTCCTCGGAGGAGCAGGCGGAGATTTATCTCCTCCCCCGCCTAGCTGACTTTTGGGATCGAGCGGTGTTTTTGGATTCTCCACCACCATGGTCGTTTTTTCAAAGGGATCTCTTTCGTTTCCCACAGACGGCGCCAATTGTAAGTGCAGAAAAACAAAAGAGGCTTTGAACAGCACAAGATGGTAACGGCTACTCGTGACCCCTTGCCGGAACCCTAGCAAGTCAACGGGAACCTTATCTGCAAAACAAACAAGGGGTGAGCGCACCTTTGCCTCTCGTGGCAAAGGCCCTCCGATGCCTAAGTTAGTATCACGTACTAGCAAGAAACCCTAATTATCAATAGGAATATCACGTAGGCACCAAGTATTGCGTACCTTTTACCTCTAGGTTACTTCATATATATAGATTTCGTGGACGCTTGCTGTCCAAGAATCCTCATTGCCCTAAGTTTCCTACCTGGTATAGGAAACCCAGAATATCGTGGATTCTTGTTCCCTTATCAGTTCATTGCCTTAGTCCTCTCAGGACTCTCATTCCATAGCTGGCCGAACTTCCCATTCCTATTGGGTATCTTTCCTAAATCTTATTTTATTGAGATCGTATTTCCTTATGGATGTCACCATTCTGGATCCTGCCAGAATGTTCCCTACAGCTGAGGCTGCTTCCCAGAATGCTGCTCTTGTTCGGCCCTCTCGTTGCCAAACAGACTACTTGGACCAGTGACTCCACGTGTCACTATCTTTTTACCAGACTCCTGGTCCAATAACTTCTTGTGTTTATTAGATCATGCTCCTGTTTGGATTTCTGGACCAATGACCTCTCGTGCCTTTGGTCTATATCGCTGTTCACTGTGTTGCTCAGTGACTAGCCTTATCACTACCATACAGTGGTTCCACGTACCACATGTTCGGGCCCCTTAATTGTTTGTTCTGGAATGCCTCCTTATTGTTTTCAACTTAATGTCGGATTTGCAGAATTGGGCACAGTTGGAACTACGAAGGCTGGGAATCAAAGACTTGCCATCAGCTGTTGCCGCTGCCAATGGGTTGGCAGATTTCCAACTGACGGGCGAATCCAATTCTTCTGAATTTAGTATGGCAAAATCTGGTTCAAAGAATTGGGATAAGAGTCAGAAAGACAAGGGTCAGAAATCAGAATTGGTTGCGGAGGACAAAGGGAAAGGCAAAGGGAATTTCAGCAAGGGTTGTTTCATTTGTGATGGGCTTCATCGGGCAAAGGATTGCCCAAAGTGCGAAAAGCTCAATGCTATTTGCGTGGAAGAAGGGAAAGATGGTGTTTCAGACCCCGAAGAATCGTGGATTCTCCTTCCCTTATCAGTTCATTGCCTTAGTCCTCTTAGGACTCTCATTCCATAGCTGGCCGAACTTCCCATTCCCGTTGGGTATCTTTCCTAAATCTTATTTTATCGAGATCTTATTTCCTTACGGGATGTCACCATTCTAGATCCTTCCAGAATGTTCCCTACAGCTGAGGCTGCTTCCCAGAATGCTGCTCCTGTTCGGCCCTCTCGTTGCCAAACAGACTACTTGGACCAGTGACTCCACGTGTCACTATCTTTTTACCAGACTCCTGGTCCAATAACTTCTTGTGTTTATTAGATCATGCTCCTGTTTGGATTTCTGGACCAATGACCTCTCGTGCCTTTGGTCTATATCGCTGTTCACTGTGTTGCTCAGTGACTAGCCTTATCACTACCATACAGTGGTTCCACGTACCACATGTTCGGGCCCCTTAATTGTTTGTTCTGGAATGCCTCCTTATTGTTTTCAACTTAATGTCGGATTTGCAGAATTGGGCACAGTTGGAACTACGAAGGCTGGGAATCAAAGACTTGCCATCAGCTGTTGCCGCTGCCAATGGGTTGGCAGATTTCCAACTGACGGGCGAATCCAATTCTTCTGAATTTAGTATGGCAAAATCTGGTTCAAAGAATTGGGATAAGAGTCAGAAAGACAAGGGTCAGAAATCAGAATTGGTTGCGGAGGACAAAGGGAAAGGCAAAGGGAATTTCAGCAAGGGTTGTTTCATTTGTGATGGGCTTCATCGGGCAAAGGATTGCCCAAAGTGCGAAAAGCTCAATGCTATTTGCGTGGAAGAAGGGAAAGATGGTGTTTCAGACCCCGAAGAATCGTGGATTCTCCTTCCCTTATCAGTTCATTGCCTTAGTCCTCTCAGGACTCTCATTCCATAGCTGGCCGAACTTCCCATTCCTATTGGGTATCTTTCCTAAATCTTATTTTATTGAGATCGTATTTCCTTATGGATGTCACCATTCTGGATCCTGCCAGAATGTTCTCTGCTGCTGAGGCTTCTTCCCAGAATGCAGCTCCTGTTCGGCCCTCTCGTTGCCGAACAGACTACTTCGACCAGTGACCCTACGTGTCACTATCTTTTTACCAAACTCCTGGTCCAATAACTTCTCGTGTTTATTAGATCATGCTCCTGTTTGGATTTCTGGACCAATGACCTCTCGTGCCTTTGGTCTATATCGCCATTCACCGTGTTGCTCGGTGACTAGCCTTATATCTACCATACAGTGGTTCCATGTACCACATGTTCGGGCCCCTTAATTGCTTGTTCAGGAATGCCTCCTTATTGTTTTCAACTTAATGTCGGATTTGCAGAATTGGGCACAGTTGGAACTACGAAGGCTGGGAATCAAAGACTTGCCATTAGCTGTTGCCGCTGCCAATGGGTTGGCAGATTTCCAACTGACGGGCGAATCCAATTCTTCTGAATTTAGTATGGCAAAATCTGGTTCAAAGAATTGGGATAAGAGTCAGAAAGACAAGGGTCAGAAATCAGAATTGGTTGCGGAGGACAAAGGGAAAGGCAAAGGGAATTTCAGCAAGGGTTGTTTCATTTGTGATGGGCTTCATCGGGCAAAGGATTGCCCAAAGTGCGAAAAGCTCAATGCTATTTGCGTGGAAGAAGGGAAAGATGGTGTTTCAGACCCCGAAGAATCGTGGATTCTCCTTCCCTTATCAGTTCATTGCCTTAGTCCTCTTAGGACTCTCATTCCATAGCTGGCCGAACTTCCCATTCCCGTTGGGTATCTTTCCTAAATCTTATTTTATCGAGATCTTATTTCCTTACGGGATGTCACCATTCTAGATCCTTCCAGAATGTTCCCTACAGCTGAGGCTGCTTCCCAGAATGCTGCTCCTGTTCGGCCCTCTCGTTGCCAAACAGACTACTTGGACCAGTGACTCCACGTGTCACTATCTTTTTACCAGACTCCTGGTCCAATAACTTCTTGTGTTTATTAGATCATGCTCCTGTTTGGATTTCTGGACCAATGACCTCTCGTGCCTTTGGTCTATATCGCTGTTCACTGTGTTGCTCAGTGACTAGCCTTATCACTACCATACAGTGGTTCCACGTACCACATGTTCGGGCCCCTTAATTGTTTGTTCTGGAATGCCTCCTTATTGTTTTCAACTTAATGTCGGATTTGCAGAATTGGGCACAGTTGGAACTACGAAGGCTGGGAATCAAAGACTTGCCATTAGCTGTTGCCGCTGCCAATGGGTTGGCAGATTTCCAACTGACGGGCGAATCCAATTCTTCTGAATTTAGTATGGCAAAATCTGGTTCAAAGAATTGGGATAAGAGTCAGAAAGACAAGGGTCAGAAATCAGAATTGGTTGCGGAGGACAAAGGGAAAGGCAAAGGGAATTTCAGCAAGGGTTGTTTCATTTGTGATGGGCTTCATCGGGCAAAGGATTGCCCAAAGTGCGAAAAGCTCAATGCTATTTGCGTGGAAGAAGGGAAAGATGGTGTGTCAGACCCCGAAGTGCATGTTTGGGTCAACGCTATGCAATTGCTCAATGTGATTCATGCAGACAAGGCAGTAACCTCGCAGAGAACCGGTTTGATGTACGTCAAAGTGTTGCTTTGTGAAACTGAAGTGTTGGCCATGGTGGACATGGGGGCCGCACCAACTTTGTTTCAGAACGAGTGGTGCAGTCGCTCGGCTTGAAAGTCGTGGAAAGTTTCAGTCGGATCAAGACGGCTAATTCCAATGCATAGGTGGGGCATGGAATGACGGGCAATATCGCTTTGAGGATCGGGGACTAGAATGGGGAAGTGGATTTGATGGTGTATCCATTTGACGACTTTGAACTTATACTGGGTAATGAGTTCTTTATGGTTGCAAAAGTGGCTGTGATGCCACATCTCGGTGGGATTTTGATTGCTGATAAGAAATGACCATGTTTCGGGCCGCGTTGTTCCAAGGCAGAGAAGGGCAAGCGGGCAAGGGAAGAAACGGGTGGTTGGCTGTCAGCAATTCAAGTGCAAAATTTTCCAGATTTGGCAGTGGCTGGAAGAAAACAAGCTCAACGGGCTTCTCTCGCGGTTCAGATGCATGGGATTCTGGATGATAAGGCGAAAGGGCAGAGCGAGGCAAATGGGAGACCATCTTGTTTGGCAAATTGTGAAAATGGGCAAGAGTTAGAGGCTGCATGGGAAATGGATGGGACTTTGTGGCAGTCTGAGAAGCAAGTGCTGGAGTACTTACGAGCTTTACCAACGAGGACGTCGGCCTCTTCTGGTGGGGGTGGTTTGTTAGCACCTTGATTTCCAAGGCTTGCTAAGCTTGGCTAGCGGTGGCACCTTGCACCTTAGACAACCGGTGGCATCAAAGGCATGAGGCAGGCATGTCTTTACCAGGTGACCCGATGGTGTCGGTTGGTGTCGGCACTGGTCCCTTAGGCAAGTGGCAGTCGTGATGCATGTGAAGGCCCGATGAGATCGAGGCATGGATGCTAAACGGGAAGCAGGCTTGTGGGACAAGGCAATCAAGAAAAACGGCCAAGTATTGGGAGCTGGGGTTGGATCACGAAATTGGCCAGACAGCCTTGAGTTGGCTCGGGCAAAATGGTTATTGACGGTTAAACAACATTCTGCACATGTTGCTGGGGGCTTGGGACAGGTGTCCAAGGCAGAAACGGGTTGCACATGTTGCTGGAAGCATGGGATATGTGTCCAAGGCAGAAACGGGCAGTTACCGGTAGTTATCTCCATGCAGTTTCAGTTTTCAGTGTGGTGGCAGATTTTGGCAAAGCCAGCACAGCCCTAGGGCAGTTGGGGGGGGTCAACTGCAAGTTCATGGGCTTGCCCCATGATCTCATGTACTTAGTAGCCACATTTTATTGATTGTAAGCCTATATAGGCAAGGCATTTTCGTAGCCTGTGGCAGAGGGGTGATTTGTCTAGACTCTTGAGTGTTTCCTTTGTATTGCTGGTGTAATTAAAGGTTGGGATGGTTCCCGTAACTCTTGTGTGTGTTTCTAGATGTTCAATTTTGTTGGGTGTGTGAGTAAACTCTAGGTTGAGACCAAGTTGCTGGGGAAAACTTGGTGCCATCACAGGTAAATTTCTAGGCGAAAAATAGATCCGTAACACTACTATGGTGGTGACAGGTGATGGAGAATTAGGGTTCGATTCCAGAGAGGGAGCCTAAGAAACGGCTAACACATCCAAGGAAGGCAATAGGCGTGCAAATTACCCAATCCTGACACGGGGAGGTAGTGACAATAAATAACAATACCGGGCTCATTGAGTCTGGTAATTGGAATGAGTACAATCTAAATCCCTTAACGAGGATCCATTGGAGGTCAAGTCTGGTGCTAGCAGCCGCGGTAATTCCAGCTCCAATAGCATATATTTAAGTTGTTACAGTTAAAAAGCTCGTAGTTGGATTTTGGTTTTGGTCGATCGGTCCGCCTTTGGGTGTGCACCTGTCGTCTCGTCCCTTCTACCGGCGATGCACTCCTGGCCTTAAATGGTAGGGTCGTGCCGCCGGCGCTGTTACTTTGAAGAAATTAGAGTGCTCAAAGCTAGCCTACTGTCACGAACTTAACTTGTTTCAAGCAATCCGTGCGGCACTTAGACACTCACGCTCGATCTTGACCCGATCTTGTGATGCTAAGTAAGCCTTTGTGTGTAAGAAGAGTCAGACAAGTAACACTTGAGTTTGGGAGAATGGAGAGTGTATTGCACAAAGAGAGAATACAAGTGTGATTTCTAGGTGCCTTGGCCAAATGAGGCCTCACCCCTTTTATAGGCACCAAGGGAGAGTTCTAGAATAAACTCTAGAAACTTCCCACCTCCTCAATTGGGTCTTTCTAGAATGTGTGTGGAGGGTCCTTGAATCCTCCAACACTTACAAGACTTTCTCTAGAATATACACCTTCTTTCTAGAGTATTCTACAATGTACAAGAGTATACAAGCATTCTCTAGACAAATCTTGAATATCCCGGAAGCTTGGAGATTTCTCTAGAGAATTCCGCGGGGCGTAACACTCTCCCCCACCTAATCTGGCGACGTCCTCGTCGCATCTCCTTCCTTGAACCTCTGAATATGTTTTGGAAATTGCCATAAGACGTCCTTAGCTTCCCAGCTTGCTTCGCTTTCTGGTAATCCCTTCCATTTTACCAAGTATTCAGTACTTGGCGGTACTCCTCGTCGACGGATGATTCTGTCGGCTAAGATGTTCTCTACCTCTTTATCATAAGAGGTTATGACTGCGGTTGGGGCTCTTGATGATTCTCCTCGGCTTGGATCATCCGCATCGCCTTGATATGGCTTTAAGTAACTTGCATGAAAGACTGGATGAATCTTAAGCTTTGGAGGTAGTTGTACCCGATATGATACTTTCCCCACCTTCTTTATGACCGGAAATGGTCCTTCATATTTTCTCACCAAGCCCTTATGTACTTTCCTTAAGGACTTGAATTGCTGGGGAAGGAGCTTCACGAGGACTAAGTCTCCTACTTGATACTCCACATTCCTCCTCTTTTGTCAGCCCATTTCTTCATTTTCTTGGATGCTTTGTTCAAGTAGGAACGAGCTACTTCTGCTTGCTCATGCCATCCCTTAGCAAATTTGAATGCTGTAGGGCTCCTTCCCGCGTAGCCTGTTGCCACTGTGTAAGGTGTTGAAGGTTGTTGCCTTGTAGCCAGCTCGAACGGGCTATGATTCGTTGACTCGCTTTTCTGCAAGTTGTAGGAGAATTGGGCCACGTCGAGAAGCTTTGTCCAATCTCGCTGATTGGCACTCACAAAATGCCTCAAGTACAACTCTAGTAGCGCGTTCACCCTCTCGGTTTGCCCATCAGTTTGTGGGTGAAAGCTAGTAGAGAAGTGTAAATCCGACCCCATTAGCTTGAATAGCTTGGTCCAAAACCGCCCAGTGAAGCATGGATCACGGTCACTGATGATCGACCGTGGTATTCCCCAGTACTTCACCACATTCTTCATAAATAACCGAGCTGCTTTTTCTGTGTACAATCGGTTGGGGCAGCAATAAAGGTAGCATACTTAGAAAACCTGTCCACCACCACCATGATAGAGCCGCATTCCTCTGACTTAGGAAGTGCTGAGATGAAGTCCATGGTAACGCTGTCCCATGGTCTCTCTGCAATAGGTAAAGGCTCCAACAATCCTCCCGGTGGTTGTTGTTCAACCTTGTCTTGTTGACACACAAGACAAGTCTTCACGTATGCTTCCACATCGTCCCTTATCCTGGGCCAGTAATAAGCCGACTCTAGTAGTGCTCGTGTCCGCTTCTGCCCTGGATGACCAGCCCACTTAGTATCATGGCATTCTTTGATAAGGTTCCTCCGTAGGTTGCCCCACTTTGGAACATAGAGATGATTCCCCTTTGTAAAGAGTAATCCTTCCTGTACCTAGAAGCGTTTGGTTTTGCCATCATTAGCTAGACTTATCAAGCTCTTGGCAAGAGCGTCGTGTGGCAAGCCTTCCTTTATAAGATCTATGAGTTCTCCTTGGGGTCGACTGCTCATTGATGCCAACTCTGCTTTTCGACTTAATGCATCGGCCACCAAGTTCACCCTCCCCGGTTTATACTCCAGCACATAATCAAACTCTGCTAAGAAGTCCTGCCACCTGGCTTGCTTTGGACTTAGCTTCTTCTGGGACTGGAAATAACTTGTAGCCACATTGTCCGTTTTCACAACGAACTTAGATCCCAATAGGTAATGCCTCCAAGTACGCAAGCAATGAATGATCGCCGTCATTTCTTTCTCTTGCACTGTGTACCTCCGTTCGGTGTCGTTGAGCTTGCGACTTTCGTAGGCAATTGGATGCCCTTCCTGCATTAGCACACCTCCAATAGCAAAGTCAGAAGCATCCGTGTGTACCTCGTATGGCTTAGTGTGGTCTGGTAAGCCAAGGACCGGTTCCTCGGTTATGGCTTTCTTCAAGTCTTCAAAAGCTTTTTGACACCTCTCAGACCACTCCCATGCCTTGTTTTTCTTTAATAGATCCGTTAAGGGAGCTGCCCGAGCTGAATACCCTTTTATGAACCGCCGATAGTAGTTAACCAAACCAAGGAAAGACCTTAGTTCAGTTACCTTTGTAGGAGATTCCCACTCTTGGATGGCCTTCACCTTGTCTTGCTCCATCATAAGCTTGCCGTTTTTGATCTTGTGCCCCAGGAAAGTCACCTCTTTCGTGGCAAAGGAGCATTTCTCCTTCTTGACGTAGAGCTCGTTCTCCCTTAATACTTGAAGCACCTTTCGCAAGTGATCCACATGGTCTTCTAGTGTATTGCTATACACCACAATGTCATCCAAGTCGACCACTACGAATTGATCCAAGTAGGGGTGAAATATCTTGTTCATTAGGGTGCAGAAAGTAGCTGGGGCATTAGTGAGGCCGAATGGCATCACAAGGAATTCGAATGACCCGTAACGAGTCACACATGCTGTTTTAGGTTCATCCCCAGCTGTGCAATTCTCACTTGATAGTATCCCGACGTTAGATCGAGCTTTGTGAAATAGCGAGCTCTACCAAGTTGATCAAATAAATCGGCAATCAACGGAATAGGGTACTTGTTCTAAACTGTTACCTTGTTAAGAGCTCGATAGTCGATGCAAAGACGAAGTGATCCATCCTTCTTCTTTTGGAATAGCACCGGAGCGCCATAAGGAGCTTTGGAAGGTTGAATGTAGCCAGCATTCAGCAAGTCCTTCAACTGCCGCTTCAACTCCTCCAGTTCGGGTGGTGCCATCCTATAAGGGGCTTTGGCAGGCGGTGTAGCCCCAGGCTCCAAGTCGATCTTATGATCCACCTCCCTTCTTGGTGGTAACCTCTTTGGTAGCTCGGGTGGCATAACATCATCGAACTTGCCCAGAACTCCTGCAATTTCCTTGGGCAAGTTTCCCACATTGACATCTTCTTTTGGGCTTACAAGGGAAGATAAATAAGTTACCTCGCCTCTCTTGAAACCCTTTCCCACTTGCATGGCTGAAAGTAGCGGTGTCTTAAACCCAACACTTGACGTTGCCTTCACCACGCGACATCATGAGAAGTCCATTGAACCTTATCATTTAGAGGAAGGAGAAGTCGTAACAAGGTTTTCGTAGGTGAACCTGCAGAAGGATCATTGTCGAAACTTGCCAACAAGCAGAAAACTTGCAAACTTGTCTAATACAGCTGAGAATGCATGGGTTGGGGCCTCGTTCTCTTTCCTTTCGCTTTCCCCTCGTGAGTAGTTGTGCGCGGAGCTTTCGAGCAACGTGTTCATTTACTTGTCGAACAACGAACCCCGACGCAACACGGGCAATTGAAGAAAGTTTGTGCATGTCCCTTGCCTGATTCCGGGTGGTGTTGGTGTGCACATCTTTCGAATAACTAAACGAATCTCGGCAACGGATATGTCGGCTCTTGCATCGATGAAGAACGTAGCGAAATGCGATACTTGGTGTGAATTACAGAATCCCGTGAACCATCGAGTCTTTGAATGCAAGTTGAGACTGAAGCCATTAGGTTGAAGGCACGTCTACCTAGGCGTCATGCAATGCCTCATCCACTCACCCCGTGCCTCAACAACGGGTAAGTGCGTGGGCGGATATTGGCCCCCCTTTCACATTCATGCTCGGTCGGCCTAAAAATGACGGCCCCGATGACGGACATCACGGCAAGTGGTGGTTGCCAAACCATCGCATCATGTCGTGCATGCCATTCTTTGTTGCGGGCCGGCTCATCGGCCCTTAAGTACCACCAACTGTGGTAGGTACTTCAACTGCGACCCCAGGTCAGGCGGGATTCCCCTAGTAACGGCGAGCGAACCAGGAATAGCCCAGCTTGAAAATCGGGCAATCTCATTGTTCGAATTGTAGTCTGGAGAAACGTCCTCAGTGACAGACCGGGCCCAAGTCCCCTGGAAGGGGGCGCCAGAGAGGGTGAGAGCCCCGTCGTGCTCGGACCATGTTGCACCATGAGGCGCTGTCGGTGAGTTGGGTTGTTTGGGAATGCAGCCCTAATCAGGCGGTAAATTCTGTCCAAGGCTAAATATTGGCGAGAGACCGATAGCAAACATGTACTGCGAGGGAAAGATGAAAAGGACTTTGAAAAGAGAGTCAAAGAGTGCTTGAAATTGTTGGGAGGGAAGCAAATGGGGGCTGACGATGCGCCCCAATCGGATGTCGAACGGGCTAAAACCCGGTCCGCCAATCGACTCGGGGTTTGGACCTGAGCGGATTGGGACGGAGGCCAAAGCCCAGGACATCAATAAGCTTGTGGAGACACCTTCGCCTCGATCGTGGCTGGCAGCATGCGCCTTTGGCATGCTTCAGCACCGCCGACCGACCTTGATCTTCTGAGAAGGGTTCGAGTGTGAGCATGCCTGTCGAGACCCGAAAGATGGTGAACTATGCCTGAGCGGGGCGAAGCCAGAGGAAACTCTGGTTGTAAGTGCAGGAAAACAAAAAGGCCTTCGAACAGCACCAAGATCCAACGGCTACTTCCTTCTCCACGCCGGAACCCTAGCACTCTGCCGGAGTTGAACCTATAAAACAGACAAAGGTGAGCGCACCTTTGCCTTCTCGTGGCAAAGGCCCTCCGATGCCAAAGTTAGTATCTCGTACCAGTGAAAACCCTAATTCTCAGTAGGTAATAAGCAAATAACCAGGAATTGCGTACCTTTACCTCTAGGTTTACCTCATATTTAAAGACCCATGTCTACTTGCTGTCCAAGCCATCTTGCTGCCCTAAGCTTCCTTTTCTTGTAAAGGGAACCCAGAACATCAGGGATTCTCATTCCCATAACTGCATATTTCCTTTTAGACCATTTAGGAACTCTTTCCAAAGCTGGCCGTTCATCCCATTCTCGTTGGGTATCTCCTTCAGATCTCGTTTCCTTACTGGGTATTTCATTTTCTGGACCCCTCTGGAGCGCCTCCTGGCACCTCCTCCAGATTGCTGCTCCTGTTCGGCCCTCTCATAGCCGAACAGCCTATCTGGACCAATGATGTCTCATATCATTGGTCTCTCTAGCATGCGATTGGTCCAACAACTACCCTTGCTCTTTGGATTCTACCCCTGCTCGGGTATCTTGGACCTGGGACTTCTCATGTCCCCGGTCCTGTCTGCCGTTCACCGTACTGCACGGCGGATGCTCTGACTATATTGATTCTGGGCCCCACGTGCCATGTGTTCGGGCCGCTCTTTGCACCTGTTCGGGATTACCTCCCTATAATGGCTCCCCAGCTTTACTCGTTATTTTCTCTTAATATGACAGGCAAAGCTTCTGAACACCGAGCAAGGTTCTCTTCCTTTGCTCCTGCACCCATGTTTCTCGTACTTGGTGCAATCTCATCATTAGTCCAAGCCAAATGTCTCGTCGTTTGGTCTGGACAGACTTTTCCAGCTAACACCTTTACACGCGGCATGCTCTGTACTGCCCGTATTAAATGTGAGCAGACGTTTCGGGGAACGGAAGGCCCAAACGGCGTCTGGGGTGACGTTTCTCATACGTCATCCCCTTTGCTGGGGTATACTTGGGTTTTCGTCCCAATTTCAAACTCACTTTCTTTTTCTCCCCCTGCAAAAGAACGCTTGAGCTTTCTGCCATTGAAGCACTGTTCACCATCTCGTGGTTCACCCTTTCTGCATCTAGGGTCCCCGATTGTTATCCTCGTAAGTCATCATTCCCCCTTTCTCTCCATCTCTTTCTTAAGTCTAGGGTTATCTCGATTGATTTAGGATCTCCACAGTCTCTTCAGGGCTTTTTCGTACCCATCTCCCTCTTAAAACCCAAACCCACAGTTTTCATTATGGGTCGATTTCGTAGGCAATGTGACACACCCGAAAGGATGGCCGAGTTCAGATCTCGCTACGAGATCCCAGACAATGTGGCCACTTCATTGGCCCCTGAAAACGCTGTTCGTGAGTGCTTTGACAATGACACTCGCACATCCTCTTTGCCGCCGCCGTTGAGGGCGGCGCCAGTTTCTTTTGGCACCGCTACTCCGCTGTGTTTTAGGCCATTATAGACTATCCCCAATGCAGGTCTCAGCCATCTTTAGGGTTGTCATAGGCATCAATGCCTGAACCAAATGCTAGGCACATCCTTAGGTTTGCCACGACATACACCACCTGTATAGCATTTCGGAACCAAGGATGCCACGACCTACTACGTCAAGAGTAGGGACTCGAGAAAAGGCTCGTGCTAGAAGCGCCAGATTCGCCTGAGAGAGCGATGATGACTTCCTCATCGTCACAGGGAATTCGAGCCCAGGGATGAAGATGGTAGGGTCATCGGCTTTCACGCGCCCCACTGATTTGGCACTCCACGTTAGTCCTTTCTCGTAGAACTTTATTGCCAAGCAAAATTTCATTTGCACCGTCTTCTTTAGCTTTTCTTGTTCGCTAATTTTTTTCGTGCTTTGCAGCCACAAGCGTTAACCAGGGCACGCCATCATCACCCTCAGGTTCACGTTATCGATATCAATCGTGCACTCGCCAATGGTCAAGGCACGTGCTTGTTTGGCCGAGCAAGGCGGCAGATTCTTCTCAGCTACCAGGCATCATACGGCGGATTCATTGACCGGCGAATCCGAGCAACAGAAACAACCCTATCATCCCAGATCCTCCTGCTCAACGACCCGAGCAAGAAGAGGAAGGCATTGGTGAAGACAACTTTGAAGAACCGAACAACTTGCCGAAGAAGCCTTGACGTCCTTCAGCGGATATTCTCCATCTCCTCCTCCTCAAGAAGTGGACCAGTCGATCAACCTTAGCAGCCTCCTCAATCTCCCAGGGGCTGGCCGTGGAAGAGGCCGCGGCACATCTCGTGGCTGTGGATGCTCCCAGAGCCCGGCGCCGTCTCATGGCCGCCGCGGCCCAGCTCAACTGGACGTCCCTCCAGGCTTCTCCCCTGAGGAAATCGAAGCCAGCCATAGGGACAAACGTCAACGGCTGGAAGCCTCCTCTGTCGAACAGCCTCCGTCTCCGCTCACAGCACCTCCAACACCCCTCTGGGCTCCATAATTCACACATGGCGGCCGGCCAGTCACAGTCCATGACAGTGTGGAGTCTGAGGGTACAGCCCTTGCATTGTCCCAGGCATTCATGCTTCCTGGGGACATGCAAAAAGAGATTGCCAGCTCCCCAGACAACCTCCTTGGCTCTTTCATGAGCCACCGAGCTAAGGTAAAGCTATTGTATCCGTTTTTACACGCTAATGGCCTCAGATTGTTTATTCCTGTTGTTTGCCTAACCATGTGCTTGTCCAGGCGATGCAAAAGATGGTGGCTATGGCCCAGAGGTTTGGTCAATCCGAGCCCCAACGTGCCAGGCTGGCCAGCGAGAATGCCAAGTCGCGTAACACTATCGTCGGAGAGAGAGGAACCAGGATCGCGGGACCGTGGACGAGCTCAGAGGCAAACTGGAGGGAGCTGAGGACAATCTGAACTAGACTCTGACAGAGCTGGAGGCAAGCACAAACGAGGCCAAGACCTCGTACCAACGGGGCTACAATGAGGGAATCCACGTGGCCACTGAGAGCTACACGGATCAGATGCCAGGTATCCAGGACCAAGTCTTCGAGGCTGGCTAGTTGGCCTGCCTCAAAAAGATTGGTGCAGCGGAATCCTCTCCCCTCTGGACTGAGATCGACCTCCCTAGCGCCCAGGTGGTTGCTGACGAGCAGGAAGAGGTAAAAGAAGAGGACAACGTGGAGGGTGAGCCAAACGCACAAGTTGCCGAGCAGACGGGGAATGATGCTGCTGCTGACGATGGTACCAACCCTGGCCAGAAGGAAGCCGGTGGTGGTGCTCCTGAATCAACCCCCGTGGTGGAAAACGCGACTATTCCAGCCTCTCCTCCAACTGCTCCTGCTTCCCCCGTCATCCAAGACCTGACGATGGAAGAGTAAGCCGTATATCAGTCGATCCTTTTATTTTTGAATCAACTTCTGCTGGCACTGCGTGGCTACTGGCATTGCCCTGCGTGGCATTTGATACACATCTACACACTTTAATTTTGCTGGTTCTGGCCTTTTGTGGCCTTTTATGTTTTGGGGTGGCCCTGTTTGGCCTAAACTTTAGTTTGCCTGGCCCTTTGTGGCATGAACATGTTTGGTTGGCCCTTCGTGACCTTTCTTCAATACAGATGGCCGTCTCATGGCCGGTACTTAACTTCATGCATTTCCACGCATGCTTCCCAGGTCTCATCGTGCCCGTTGATGATTTAACTGCATTCTCATTTATACTGCTGCAGGTTTTTCGTCCCTTAGAGTAAATGCTAGTTACACTCGCAGCTTGTCTACTAATACATGTACTCATATGTATCTAGGGTCTGTTCGTACCCGAGCATGCCGCTTGACCATACTTGTATAACATTGAATATCCAACGTATGGGCTGCATGTTAACATATGCAGCCCATACGTTTCATTCTTGGAAACTTCCTCTAGTATATTCGTACTTAGGTTACCCAAATGTGCTCGTATTTGGACTTAGTAATCTTGGGTTTATTCATACCCAGGTTAAGTTACAAGCTCATGTGGGGATGCACCCGTACAAGTAATCAAATCTTATTTGTACCTGAAATAATCCCAAACATATTCGAATTTGAGAGCAGTGTGCATATCCTCGTATGCATTCTGGGTGTATTATATCCGAGCAAGCAGACAAGTATATTCGTACTTGGCTCAGTGCAGGTATTCGTGCCGAGCAAACTGTTAAGTGTATTCGTACTTGACAAAAATTCTGGGTGTATTCGTACCCGAGCAAAATAGACAAGTATATTCGTACTTGGCTCAAATTCTGGGTATGTTTGTACCCGAACAAACAGACAAGTATATTCGTACTTGGCTCAAATTCTGGGTATGTTCGTACCTGAACAAACAGACAAGTATATTCGTACTTGGCTCAAATTCTGGGTGTATTCGTACCCGAGCAAACAGACAAGTATATTCGTACTTGGTAAAATTTTGAAATATTCGAAATTCCATTTAGTTACCCTACACCTTTGCTCCCCAATACGAAGTGAGGACTAAGGACATAGCTTGACTTCGTATTTAAAGCATACTAAAAGCAAAACTCGTAAAAAACAGAGTTTGTGTTACCAAAATCTGGGAGTTTTATTCATAATTCGAAAAACTCAAGGGGGCGTTACGCGTACCCCTTGCAACTAGTAAAAGAAAACACAAGGGAATTTTATTCGTAATTCCCACACAATCACGATGTGCATCTAAAACAGAATAGAAAGGAAATCGAAGTTCTTTACACGTAGAACTTCCTCAAGTTGTGAACATTCCCGGGCCTTGGTACCGGGTTCCTGTCCAGGTCTGCCAATCGATATGCCCCAATGCCCACAACCTCTGTAACTCAATACGGGCCCTCCCAACTGGCCCCCAACTTTCCCTCATTGGCCACCTTGGTGTTGCCGAGCACCTTTCTTAGCACAAGGTCTCCAACACCAAATACTCGTGGGTGGACATGCTTGTTGTAGCTTTTCATCAGCTGTTCCTGGTACGAAGCCAGGTGCACCAGAGCTCGTTCTCTCCTCTCCTCGGTGAGGTCCAGCTCGATTTCCAGAGCTCTGTCATTGCCCACACTTTCCACCAATGTGGTCCTATTGGTCGGCAAACCAACCTCCAATGGAATCACAGCCTCTGTTCCATATGCTAGCGAATAGGGGGTCTCTCCCGTAGACCTCGTAGGAGTTGTTCGGTGTGCCCACAGGACCAGTGGCAATTCATCAGGCCACTTGCCTTTTGCTTTGTCCAACCTTTTCTTGATCCCGTTAAGTATAGTCTTGTTAGACGCCTCTGCCTGCCCATTGCTCTGAGGGTAGGCCAGTGTGGAGTAGTAGTTCCTTATTCCATACTGGGCGCAAAAAGCCTTGAACTTTTTCTGGAATTGCGACCCATTATCAGTGATTAAGGAGTAAGGAACTCCAAATCGAGTGATGATGCTCTTCCACACGAAGCTTTCTATCATAGGTTACGTGATCTTTGCTGGTTTTGCTTCAATCCACTTGGTAAAGTAGTCCGTTGCTACCAACAGAAATTTCATGTTCCCAGTAGCCTTGTGGAGGGGACCCACAATGTCCATCCCCCACTGCGCGAACGGCCAAGGACTCGTCAAGGGCACCAGATCTTCGGCTGGTGTTCGGATCATAGGTGAGAACTTCTGACACTTCTCACAGATCTTCATGTACACCTTTGCGTCTTCTTGCATGTGCGGCCACCAGTAACCCTGGGTGATTGCACGGTGAGCAATGGATCTCCCACCTGCATGACTCCCACATGTTCCCTCATGTATTTCATGGGGGAATTTCTGCACCATCTCGGGATGCACACAAAGCAAATACGGTCCAGTGAAGGACTTCCTGTATAACTTCCCCTCTGGTGATAGCCAAAACCTTGCAGATTTCGTCTTTATCTTGTGAGCCTCTTTTTTATCTGTGGGGAGTGTCCCATCTCGTAGGAACTCCACTATTGGATCCATCCAACTTGGTCCCTGGTTTACGTCCAGGACCAATTCCACACTTCTCCCAATGCTTGGCTCAGCAAGATAGTCCACTGCTACCTTCCTCTTGAACTCTGTTGGCACAGCCGCTGCCAACCAAGCCAGTGAGTCGGCGTGGGCGTTCTGCCCAGAGCTTATCTGCTCGATGTGTATCTTCTCAAAGGTATCAAGCAAATCCTTGGCTGCCTCCACGTAGGCTGCCATCTTTTCATTCCGGGCCTCATATTCCCCGGACAGCTGATTCACCACGAGTTGCGAATCACAGAATACTCGAATTCTTTTTACTTTCAAGGTTCTTGCGCTCCGTAACCCGGCCAGGAGTGCCTCGTACTCCGCCACGTTGTTCGACGCACTGAAACCCAGGCGCAGGGACAATTCGATCATAACTCCTTCAGGAGGGAAAAGCACCACCCCAATTCCAGATCCGGTGTTGCATGCGGATCCATCTACAAAAAGCTTCCATTCCAATGGGTCCTGCTCGGCGGATGCCCTTCGCTTCTCGGCTGATGGCTCGTCCAACTGCTCCTCTCTCGTAGGAGGCCGTGGAGCCACTGTGGGAGAGAACTCTGCCACGAAATCTGCCAAAACTTGCCCTTTGACTGCCGTGCGCGGCTGATAATCAATATCATACTGGCTCAATTCCACCGACCAAGTTGATATTCGTCCCGAGAAATCGGCCTTTCGAAGCAATGACTTCAACGGGAACTCCGTGTAAACTACCACTTTGTGACTTTGGAAGTAGTGGGGCAACTTTCTAGCTGCCGTCCTCAGTGCTAGGACCAACTTCTCAAGGGGTAGATATCTTGTTTCTACATCCAATAGCGTCTTGCTCACGTAATAGACAGGGATTTGCTTGGATCCCTTGTTCCTCAGTAAGACCGCACTTACAGCATGTTCGGATACTGCTAAGTACAGTGTCAGGACCTCGCCAGGCTCAGGAGTAGACAGAAGTGGGGCTGCCGCCAAGTACTTCTTCAGGTCTTGGAACGCTTGTTCACACTCCGCTCCCCATTCGTAACCTTCTCTCTTCTTTAACAACTGAAAGAAAGGTCTACACTTGTCACTCGAACGACTGATGAACCTGTTGAGGGCTGCCGCCATCCCCGTCAACCACTGGGCCTCCTTCGTGGTCCTCAGACTCTGCAGCTTCTGTAAACCTGTTATTTGATCGGGATTCGCCTCTATCCCTCTAATGGTCACTAAGTGACCCAGGAACTTCCCAGAACTTACCCCCAATGCACATTTCGAGGCGTTGAGCTTCAGCTTATACTCTCTCAGTATCTCAAAAGCTTCTTTCAGATCAGCGATGTGGTCCCGTTTCTCCTTGCTTTTCACCACCATATCGTCTATGTACACCTCCATGGTCTTGCCGAGCAGATTCTTTAGCATAATCGTTGCTAGTCTCTGGTAAGTTGCTCCAGCATTCCTCAGACCAAAGGGCATAACACTGTAACAGTACAACGCCCGTGGTGTGATAAAGGATGTCTTCTCCTGATCGGGGCCGTACATGGCTATCTGGTGATATCCTCGATAAGCGTCGAGAAAACTCATACGCCCATACCCAGTTGTTGCATCCACCAACTGATCTATCCTGGGCAGGGGAAAACTGTCTTTCGGACAAGGCTTGTTTAGATCTGTGAAATCGACGCATACACGCCATTTCCCATTCTTCTTTTTTACCACCACTGTGTTAGACAACCATTCGGGGTAGTATACCTCTCAGATCGCCTTTGCTTCGAGCAAACGGTCGACCTCCACATGCTGTACGGCAGATCTTCTTTTCTTCTGCATCACCGGTTTGTGCCGTGGGTCCACGTTCAGGTGGTGGCAAATCACGTTTGCATCCACCCCAGGCATCTCCTCGGGAACCCAAGCAAACACGTCCACGTGCTCTTTGAGAAATTTCACCAGTTCTTCCTCTTCTTCTTTGCACAGGTTTTCCCCGATCAGGAAATACCTTTCGGGATCATTCTCGTTGATCTGGACTTTCTTCAATCCTTCCACCACTTTCTCCGGATTCCCCCGACATCCTCGATGGTCGGTTGGATGGTAACCTCAATTGTTTGCACCAACTGTGCCTTGGGTGCCTTTTTTATTATGGAAACCAAGCATTCTTGGGTCTTTTCGTTCCCCCTTATTCTCTCGATTCCATTGGACCACTGGAAACTTCACCATCGATGGTAGGTGGATGAAGCGCCTCATCTTATTCAACCAGGTCCTTCCTATAATCGCGTTATAGGAAGGCGGTACATCCACCACCAAAAATCGATTCTCGGTATAACCTGTTCTGCCCGTCTGAGGAGGGTCACCTTACCAGACCAAACTACGCCGCACTAAATCCGACCAACGGGGTTACTGACTGTACTAAGTCTGCCTGTGCCAATCCCAGCTTCCTGAATGCGTCGTAATAGAGCACTTCGGTGCAACTTCCTGAATCCACCAGGATCCTCTCCATGTCATAATCCCCAATTCGTAGGGTTATGACAAGAGCATCGTTGTGCAGCACCTGGACTCCTCCCAGGTCCTCATCCGTGAAGACTATGCCCTCGTTGCATCCTTCCGCTTCACGTCCTCGTTTCTTTCCCAACCGCATCACGTGCTGGTCGTGCTTCACTTGCCTTTGGAGCAACCTTACCTCATTTCTCGTATAAGGTGTGGCCAATCCATGTATCATATGGATCACGCCCCTTGGATTTTGCTCGTAATCCAGTTCCATCGCTTTCTCGGCACCCTTGTGCTCCTCCTGGATGAACTCTTTCAGGTACCCACGTGAGACCAGGTCATCAAGGTGCTGTTTAAACATCTCGCAATCCTCCGTCATGTGACCCCAGTCCTTGTGGTAACTGCAGTGCTGACTCGTAGCCCTTCTTGCGTCTTTATCTCCCTTCAGCCTTGGGGGACCACTTGAAGTACGGACGGTTCTTTATTCGATAAAGAACCCGATAAATAGGTTCTTTCCAAACCGTTGTCACTGAGAAGAAAGACTTTGGGTCAGGGGCATGCTTCTCCCGGTATGACTCTTTCTTAGCCTGCCCATGCTCCTTCCTCTCTCTGTAATCCTTTCTTTGGAAAGCTCAAATCTTCCTATCTGCCTTCTTTGTAGGGCCCTTGACTTGCTCGGCACTCAGTTTGCCATCTTCCCGTAGTATGTCATCCTCGTTTCTGGCATGCTGCTCAATACGTTCCATCAACTTTGCCAGCGTGCTCACTGGACTCATGTTTAGGGACTTTCGTAGCTCTCCCCGAACAGGCAACCCAGTCTTGAACATTGCTATTGCATACTCCTCACTGCAACTTTCAATCTCGTTGAAAGTCTCCCAATATTTCTTGGCGTAGTCTCTGATTGGCTCATTCTCTCTTTGCTTCATAACTGAGAGACTCTCAAAAGTTTTGGGCGGTTTCCTGCTCGTCAAGAACCGAGCAGTGAATTCCTCGGCCAACTGTCTCCATCCTCGTATGGTGTTCGGCCCCAACTTATGGAACCAAGATAGGGCCACCTTTCCCAAACTAGATGGGAACATCTTGCACATGATCGCGTCATCACCATCGTGCATAAACATCGCCTGCTGGTAGTGTTGTATGTGTGCCACGGGGTCTGCGTTGGTCTCATATAGGATAAACGTCCCGTGTTTCACCCTGCTCGGCAACCTTGCCTCTTGTAATCTCTTTGCAAAAGGAGAGGTTGCTATGTTGCTAAGGGCTCTCCGTGCTGCTTCTCGTGCAGACATGGTTCCCTCTTCTAACCCCTTTGCACCCCTGGCATTATTTTTTTCCCAGTCGGAATCAGGTCTCTGACTGTCCTGTGGTGCTTCCTGCTCGCTCCTTCCTCGGGGGAGGAGCTCCTACTCCTGCTTCTCCTTTTTCGTGAAGAAGCCCTTGGTCGTTTCGGAGTGAGGCTCATGCTTCTTCTTTTTCATGAAGAAGCTCTCCTGTACTCCGCCATATCCAACCTTTCTTTTCTGGACTTCCTTCGTGAAAGCCCAGAATCTTCCGGATGTTCTCGTATCTGCTGCAGCTGTTGAATCTCATATTCTCGTCTTTTAATCAGATGAGCGTATTCCTCTATTTCTTGTCTCTTTTTGTCCAGGATGTCTTCCCTGCTGTGCACACTTTTCGAACGTGCCACTGACTCCCTCCCATGGCGGGACTTACTCCTTCTCGTGGATCCTGTGGCCGTCCGTCCGTCCTTGTTTCTGGAATCGCCATGGATTGCTAGGGGCGGTCCTTGCTCTTGGTCCTCCCCGCACGCCCGCCGTCAGCCTTCCTCGGAGGGTCTGGGGGGGATTTGTCACCTCCCCCACCCAGCTGATTGTTTGCATCAAGTGGAGTCTTTGGATCTTCTTCTGCCATGGTCGCTTTTTCAAAGGGATCTCTTTCGTTTCCCACAGACGGTGCCAATTGTAAGTGCAGGAAAACAAAAAGGCCTTCGAACAGCACCAAGATCCAACGGCTACTTCCTTCTCCACGCCGGAACCCTAGCACTCTGCCGGAGTTGAACCTGTAAAACAGACAAAGGTGAGCGCACCTTTGCCTTCTCGTGGCAAAGGCCCTCCGATGCCAAAGTTAGTATCTCGTACCAGTGAAAACCCTAATTCTCAGTAGGTAAAAAGCAAATAACTAGGAATTGCGTACCTTTACCTCTAGGTTTACCTCATATTTATAGACCCATGTCTACTTGCTGTCCAAGCCATCTTACTGCCCTAAGCTTCCTTTTCTTGTAAAGGGAACCCAGAACATCAGGGATTCTCATTCCCATAACTGCATATTTCCTTTTAGACCATTTAGGAACTCTTTCCAAAGCTGGCCGTTCATCCCATTCTCGTTGGGTATCTCTTTCAGATCTCATTTCCTTACTGGGTATTTCCATTTCTGGACCCCTCTGGAGCGCCTCCTGGCACCTCCTCCAGATTGCTGCTCCTATTCGGCCCTCTCATAGCCGAACAGCCTATCTGGACCAATGATGTCTCATATCATTGGTCTCTCTAGCATGCGATTGGTCCAACAACTACCCTTGCTCTTTGGATTATACCCCTACTCGGGTATCTTGGACCTGGGACTTCTCATGTCCCCGGTCCTGTCTGCCATTCACCGTACTGCACGGCGGATGCTCTGATTATGTTTATCCTGGGCCCCCACATACCACGTGTTCGGGCTACTTTTTTGTACCTGTTCGGGATTACCTCCCTACACTGGTGGAGGCCCGCAGCGATACTGAGGTGCAAATCGTTCGTCTGACTTGGGTATAGGGGTGAAAGACTAATCAAACCGTCTAGTAGTTGGTTCCCTCTGAAGTTTCCTTAAG